>CM057789.1:34931296-35356212 GCA_030145905.1 Populus davidiana | reverse complement strand
ACTATGCATTCAATGCCCTCATCATCAAATACCCGATCAGCTGCTCATTCAATATTTCTATGAAGGATTGATGCCTACTGATCGTAGTATCATTGATGCTGCAAGTGGAGGCGCATTGGTGGATAAGACACCCGAGGTTGCACGCCAATTGATCTCAAACATGGCAGCCAACTCAAACAGTTTGGCACTCGTGGAGACTTCTCCAACAAACGAGTAAATGAGGTAAGTATTTCTAACCTTGAAAATAAAGTTAATGATCTTACTTCTCTTGTGCGTTCTTTGGCTTGTGGAAATGTGCAGCAGGTGAAAGTTTGTAGCATATGCTCCTCACAAGGACATGCTTCGAATATGTGCCCAACAATGCAAGAAGATTACATTGAACAAGCTCATGCAATTGATGGAGCATTCAACGGACAACCTCAGCGTAAGTATGATCCTTTTTCCCACACGTACAATCCTGGATGGAGAGATCATCCTAACCTACGATATGGGGAACCAACCTCAACAAGGCAATCAAGGCCAACAATTCCATCCCAATGGATTTCAACCCCAACAGAATTATCAAGCAAGACAATCGTCATCCAATGATGATCTTCGTGAGATGATGAAAACTTTGGCTTCTAATACTGTTACTTTGCAACAAAATGTCATGTCTTTTCAACAGGAAACAAGGTCAAGTATTCACAACTTGGAAAAGCAAATGGGGCAAGTAGCTTCAAGTGTAGGAAAATTGGAAGTACAAATGAATGGAAAATTGCCCTCCCAAGCATTAAATCCAATAGAGCATGTTAGTGCGATCATGTTGCGAAGTGGGAAAGAAATTGAAGAGAAAAGGTCAAAAGAAATTGAGATGGAGGAAGAAGAAGAGATAGAAACTGAATTGAGTACAAAGAAGATACATCATCCTTCTCCTCCACAAACTGAAACAAAGACCAACACTCCAAAGGTAACTCCTCACTCAATGAATTCCAGTTTTACAACAATTCCACCCTTTCCCGTGAGTTCTTCTAGGTCAAAGAAAGAGGACAAGGAAAAAGAGATTCTAGAGGTTTTTAAGAAAGTAGAACTCAACATTCCTTTGCTTGATGCTATCAAGCAAATTCCCAAGTATGCCAAATTCTTGAAGGAGTTGTGTACTACCAAGAGAGCTTTCAAACTGAAAGGTCATGAAACGGTAAGTATGGGTGAAGTTGTATCTGCTGTTGTTCAAAAGAATCTGCCTTTGAAACAAAAAGACCCAGGTGCGTTTACTATCCCATGTGTTATTGGTAATGCTAGTTTTAAAAGAGCTTTATGCGATTTAGGTGCATCCATTAGTGTTATGCCTAAACATGTTTATGATTCTCTTAGTCTAGAGCCTTTGAATAAAACTAGTATTGTAATGCAACTTGCGGATCGTAGTTTTGTTTACCCACTTGGTGTGATAGAAGATGTCCTAGTCAAGATTGATAGTTTGGTTATTCCATGTGACTTTTATGTTCTTGATATGGAACATGATTCTTGTGATTCATCAACCAGCACTCCTATATTGTTTGGGAGACCATTCTTGAAAACTGCCAACACAAAGATTGATTGTGGTAAGGATACCTTGTCTATGGAGGTAGGAGATGAAAAAATTGAATTTAATTTTCATGATGCAATGACATATCCTTATAGCAATGTTTATTCTATCACATGTTATGACCAAGTTGATAAGTGTGTGCAGCCAGTTTGTGATTTTGATGATGAGTATGGATTAAGCATGGCTTTGAGCAATGACTATGATTTTACCAAGATAGAAGAGATGGAAAGGCATATATGTGTTCCCCAAAACATGCATGAATCAACATTGGATTTGCAAGCTTTGCAAATTGTCCTTCATGATGCAGGAGTCATTTACCCCATCACGGATAGTGAATGGGTGGCGCCTATCCTTTTGGTGCCTAAAAAGATTGGAATTACGGTGGAAGAGATTCAAAATGATGCTTACGACAATGCAAGGATTTACAAAGAAAAGACTAAGAATCTTCATGACCGAATGCTTACAAGAAAGGAGTTTCATGTTGGAGACAAAGTCCTTCTTTATCATTCGCGTTTGAAACTTTTTCCTGGAAAGTTAAGCTCTCGTTGGATTGGACCATTTGTTGTTTCTAATGTTTTTCCTTATGCTGCAGTTGAAATTACAAGTTTAGAAACGAACAACATACTCAAAGTCAATGGGCATCGTTTGAAACCTTTCTATGAAGGTTGGACGGCAGAACTCACCGCTTCTGTAGAGTTAATTGAACCAATCTATGAAGAATGAGCATGCAATATGTCGAGCCAATGACATAAAACAAAAGCGCTTACTGGGAGGCAACCCAGCACAAAAAGAAAAAAAAAATCAGATTTGCTTTCTTTTTCCTTATCTTTTATTTTTCGTATTTTACTTTATCTTTGTCATTCTCTTATGTTCCTTTGCTTTTATTTCAACATTGAGGACAATGTTGTGTTTTAAGTGTGGGGGTATTGAGAGAATTTTGGTTTTCTTATTTTAATTTTCTTTGTTGTTCTTAAAAAAAAAAAAAAAACACAAATTTTGATCTTTTTAACTCCCATTGGTTTTTGAGAATATGAGTATTATGTATGAGAATTAATTGAGATAGATGAAGATATAAATCAAATGAAGGAGTATGCATGCAAATTTTAAGGTTTAATTGGTTTAGGGATTGACTTTGAGAATATGCCATGTTGACTTTATAGTGTTATACAAATGCAAGCTTTTGAGCCTTCAAAATTATATTCTTTGAGTGTGCATTCTTTCAATGATAAGTATCTCTAGAACTTGCTTCATATCTTATTGAGATTATATCCCATTACAAATATACATGAAGATGATAAAGGCATTAGAAATTTTAACCCCTCAAGCCAAAAAGCCAACCTAAAGCATATTATCCTTAGTGAACCCGTTTTGAGCTTGGTTATCTTTTTTTTGCTTTATCCATGTATAAGCCTTAACTTTATATATGTTTTTCTTTTCCCCTGGCCAAGGATTAGTAGAGCATATACTTGTAATATTTAATGGAATTATGGTTGGAAATTATATGAAAAGAAAGAAGTGATGCTTGATGAAAAAATGGGCAAAGTTGCCAAAAAAAAAAAAAAAAAAAGAAAAAAAAAAAAAAAAAAAAAGAAAAAAAAAAAAAAAAAAGTATTCCTTTATGTTCTTAAGGTTTTATGTTGAAAGAGCTTGAAATCAAAAGGAGTTAAGCATTTGTGATTAAAGATGAAAAATTTATGAGCTTTGATGGAATATCTTGTTTGAAGTATCATTTTTCAAAATGCTCTACTTTCATTGGTTTGAACCTTTCCTTTTACTTTCTTTTACCTCACCTTAACCTCAGCCCCATTACAACCGGAAAATAAGACCTTTTGATTCATGTAATACTTGTAATAAGTTGCTAATGGAGATGAGATTGAAAAGCAAGCTTATGGTAGAACATACTCTTTGATTGAATTTGAGAGATTTAAACACATAAACCCTAAACACATGAGTGTTGGAGTGTATATCAATGAGAGGACCTATCACTTTGGCATGGCATAGATTTCATTTAAATCCAGACGATTGATTGAGTTTTGAAGTTTGCATGTAAATAAATTCATGAGAATTATATTATTTATCCTTCATGATTGTATTCTTGTTTATAATGCTTGTACTCTTAGACATTGATGGGAGATTAAGAAATTGATCATAGTTATTTTCAATTTAATTTTATTTATCCTTTCTCGAGGACGAGCAAGAGCTAAGTGTGGGGGTATTTGATGTAACCATATTATTCGATAGTTTCACCCGCATTTAACTAGTGTTTTGCATATGTTATTTATATAAAATGCCTTGATATTCTTTGTTTTATGTTTTGAAGGCATTTTTGGATGAAAGATGCAAAAAGGAGTAAATTGGAGGTAATTGGCAGATTTGACGTTCAGTCGGTATTTTGTGCAGAGCGTGAGTTCCAGAGATCGAAATGAAGTGATTCCAGTGGCATTAAAAATTTAACATCCATACCTTTTTGGAAATGTAATGCAAGAAAAATAAAAAGAGAAAGATCATGGAAATCACATCCTTCAAAGTCAAATCTCGCAGTCTGCCAATGTTGACCTTTGCCCATTCAAAATTCAATATCTGGAGCTTCAGAAGTCCAATTGATGCAAACTCAATTTTGTTGGATTCCTTACTCAAAGATCTATAAACGCTCCAAATTTCAGCCAAAAACGATGTCATATGAGGTATATATGATTTTTCAAAGATGACAGCTGAATTCTGCCAGCAAGCAGGTTGCGTGAAGAAACGAATCCAAATTTCATCTAGAAGCATCCAAACCCACCAGCAATTTAGCTCCTCTAGTAAATATTCTAGAAGGTCAAGGAAGGCAGCCACCAACCTCATGGCAGCCACCAACCTCATGGCAGCCACCAACCTCAAGACAGCAGCCAGCAGCCACCAGCCACCAGCCGCCAGCCGCCAGCCGCCTTCACACTACCACCATCTATTGATGTTCACACTTGAACTTTGATTTTCTTACTTACAATTTGTGTATAAATAGAGGGTGAGTAGAAGGAGGTAGCAAGAAGAAGAAGAAGAAGAAGAAGAAGAGGAAGAAGAAGAAGGAGGAGGAAACACAAACTCTCCTCTCTACAAATCAGAAATTATGTATTCTTTCATCTTTAGGAGTAGTTGTTCAATAGATATGCAAGGCTAAGCTCGTTTTCTTGGTTGCAAGGACACAACAAACCTTCGGATTTCAAGAACCGTGAGATTTATTCTTCCTTTTATTTTCAGTTTATGTTATGAATGAGTATGTTTGTTTTCCTATGCATATTTCCTATGATTGTTTATCTTAATTGCTAGAGCGGACTCTAAGTTATTATTGTGAACAATCTATTGCTAAGTTTGATATCAAAACCGGAGTTGTGGTATATAAACTTGTGAAGCAACTAAGCTTGATAATTGTAGCGGAACTACGTTATTAAACTTAGGGAGAACATTCGATCATAGCAACACAAATTGACAACTTGGTTGTTAAGATTAATGAATTTATCTGGATCTTAAGGCTGCCATTGGATTAAATCATTAGTGCGGACACTGTGATTGTTTGTTGGTTAGGGATAGTTATACGGCGGATCCGTTAATTAACCAATATTAAGAAAAGATAAAATTCATAATATAAACTGGAGTTTCGTTTCAAGGATCGGTTCTAATTTCCGTTGGTGGTGTGTGCTTGCAACCAAGGTTTGTTTTCTTGATATATTTCAGTTTCAATTGATTTTGTTTGCTAGTTTAATTTCTGCCATAGTTTAAATCATTTCAAATCAATCCCCCCCAATTACATAACGTACAACATAAAAATCTAACTTCAAACTTCCTCGTGGGATCGACCCCTTGCTTGCTCTATACTATCTTGTGTGTTTTAAGCTAGGGTAATTAATTTGTGCGACCGCGACATCGCAACAGGTCTCCCACCAGGAGTGGGCACTCTCCGTTAACAGCTGGGTCATGCAACCCATTTCTACCTTCCTCAACCCATTTCTCCGTTAACAGTGGGCACTACTCGAGTTTCCTCTGGCACCTGCATCTGATCTATAACCCTTTCTACCTTCCTCAACCAATGCCCTGCTACTTCGGTGTCTTCTTCCCCTGAATAGGTCATGCAACCCATTTCTCGCATGCCCTTCACCCATTGGACCAGGGTGATTACTCTTTCCGTCCGAGGAGTAGAATTGGATGCACCTGCAGCCATCCCTGCTGCTACTGCCTTGACCAATTGCTCGAGAAATGTGGGGTCCGAATAGGGATTTGGGGTGACCGTTGATGTCACTGGCGGTGGCTTGTCTTCTGATCCTTGGCCACCTAGTGTTTCAGCTGGCGACACTTGTGTCCGAGAAGTGATAGGGTCACCCTGATGCCCTCTCTGAATGGGCTGACGCCACAGATTGATGGGAGGCAGTGCCCATTAATGGGTCCCTTTCGGCTTCATCCCCAGAAAGTGAGTCATACTCTCTTCCTTGCATAGGGGACGTAATAGCCCTGACGGCTTGCCGTGTACGAGCCATCCTGCAACATTTTTCCAAAATCACATTAGTATTTCAATCCCTGAAACTGCAACCAAATGCTCTGATACCAACTGTAACAACCCTAATTTTCTATTAGTTTATTCGTTAATCTCTCCCTCTATAAAGGGTAGATGAAGCAAATTTTTTTTTTTATTTTTTTTTTTACTCGCCCAAATTTCTAACGAAATTTCGGCAGAGTCTCCTCTATACCGGGAGATCCCAAGTTATCGACAATGTACCTGCACACATTTTGAATTACATCTCATCCACAATCACATCCATGTTTAGTACAATCAACTGCATAACTCATTCTAAATTATGCTCAGGACCATAGTCATTCCCAAACTCCATCTTACATCACATACACAAGTTAATAATTAAAAGAGCCAATTTCAACACGAAATTTCATATATATATATATATATATATATATGTATGTATATACACACACACAACACAGTTTAATATTCTAACTTAGTCTAGTACATTCTAATATCCCAAGCATAGGTTAATACATTTAATATTTCAGAAACAAAATATTACGAATAGAATATTCCATATAGGTTACATGTTTACTGCATGACAAAATTACATCACAAATCCCTAAGTTCCCAACTTATACAAAAAGGGATCAAAGAACTTTAAATCTATTCCTGACGTGAATGGGAGGGACCTGCAAAAATATAAATTTTTCATATAATTAAAAACAAATAATTAAAATACAAGCAATTTACAGAATAAAATTAAACAACATATATATCTACTTAAATCATATGAGATTCTAAATACAACCATAAAACCCCTTTTAATGGTTATATAAGAATTCTTTATTCTTCTTAGTTTTCATTGTTCCATATTACCTTGGGGGGTTCTCAGGTATGCCGATGTCAAAATTCTTGACATCATTAACTTTCACCTCGGAAAGCTAATCAAGTTTATAAATTTTGCCGATATCGACGTCACGTGCCGATATCATTAACTATTATGAAACCGAATAGTTAATCAAGTTTATAAATTTTGCCGATATCGACGTCACGTGCCGATATCATTAACTATTCTCACACCGAATAGTTAATCAAGTTTATAATTTTTTCTGATATCGACGTCACGTGCCAATATCATTAACTATTCTGAAACCGAATAGTTAATCAAGTTTATAAATTTTGCCGATATCGACGTCACGTGCGGATATCATTAACTATTCTGAAACCGAATAGTTAATCAAGTTTATAAATTTTGCCGATATCGACATCACGTGCCGATATCATTAACTATTCTGAAACCGAATAGTTAATCAAGTTTATAATTTTCCTCTCACGTACCAGTAATGCCGATGTTATCCAGCTTGGTTAACATCATTAGCCTCCCATATCAGGGACAAATAAATCAAATTCGAGAAACAATCATTACCAAAATTCCTTGTTACGATCTATTTCCTCCAAAAGAACCCATAAATTAAATCTAGTTCTCCGTTCCATTTTATTTTTCGTCATTTAACCTTTCCTTTCCCCTTTTTTTTTTTCCTCATCAATAAGCACCAAATTTTTATAGTTCAAAAGTTAGTTAAAATAATTATTAACTAAACGAGATATAGGTACCAAGTACCTACCTGTTGTGGACGCTCGACTTGCGTTCCCCTGCGGTTGCTGTACTCCTCCTGCGGTTCCTCCTGAAACCACAAACACCCATCATTATTCCATATTAATCCACATATCACACGCAACATCAACATTGAAAATAATATTCATTTCTCTTTTACCAAATCTTTTCTTTCTCATCACTTACATTCCCCATTATTATCCTTTAACTTTTCAGCTCATTAGTAGTCCAAGTGGTTATCATAAATTCAATTTTTTGATTACATTTTATTCTTTTTGAAGATCAAGACACACTTTATGAAAGGCAAGAAAACAAATTCTACCCTTGATATGGCTAAATTTTGCCGGTTTATCAACTTGGCCGAATCTGCCAACAGGGGTGGCAGCTCCACCTCTCCTCAGTGTTTTATTTGTATCTGGAGTTCTAGGACTCCAAATTAGGCGAGGTCAGATTCGTTGGAAAGTTAACACTCCTAGCTACACTTCTATGAGGGGACCCTCCCTGAATTTTGTAGTTTTCAGGTCCAAAATCCCCCCAGGAAACAGGGCAACGAACCTGCCCTGTTTTGCTAATGGAGAAGGTATCTCCAATTCATTTTAAATCCCTGCTTCCTCATCAGTCACAGCCATGCCTTCCCTTTATTCATGGCATTCCCGTCTCATTTTATGTCCTCTTAAGGTCACTGGTACCAAATGAATTAATTAAGCACATCACAACTTCTCATTTCCTCTCTGCAGTATCCAGCAGAGAACGTGGCCAAGGGAACCAAGAGTTCCCGATGACGATTTCTGTCCAATGGAGGGTGTTCCTTCCAATCCCTCCGGTCAGTTAGTAGATAAGTCTAATTAGAACAACATATCCAACACTTAGCATGATCCAACGGTGGAGTCCTGAGATATGGCTACCGGAGTATCATTGGTTTTACTCCAAAATCTGCAGCTCTCTCTATCCGTTTTTCTCTTCTTCTTTTTTTCTTTAAGGCACTTAGATTATTCTAATCCATTTAACCTCACTCATTTCTGCATTTTCCCAACATTTTATGTTAAAGAACCCTAATTCCCAATTCAAGAAAGGCATAAAATTATAATCAAATTGAAGTTGATTTCATAGAAATTGGAATTAGAACTCCTTACTTGGATGGAAATCTAAACTTTACTTCACAAATTTTAGAAGAATCTTAGCCTTCTTCTCCTTGTATGTTGTCAACCACTTTTCCCCCTCTTTTCTTCACCAATTCTTCACTTTTCTTCTTGTTAATTCTTCCACCCGATTGTGCTCCTCCACTTAATAATTCCAAGGCTTATTTGGGTTTACTGATTTTAGGTGTTTACTCCAAGTTTTGATGAAAGAAAAATCTAAAATTCTCCCCCCTCCTTATTCTTGTTTTCAGCCGGCCATGGATGAGAGAAGGGATGGGTATTTATAGTCCCATCTCTTCTTAATTCCATTTTGGCCACATCTTTCACCCCTTTTTTTTTCAGTATTATTTTTTTTATTATTATTTTTGCTTTATTTTATATTATAACAACATTTGGAATTATTATAAACCTCCCCCTCTTTGTATACTTTATTCTCGGGCTTCACATTCTTCCCACCTAATAAAAATTTCATCTCTGAAATTTAAACTGCATACCTGACTCAAGGAATAGGTGGGGGTATTTTTCCTTAATCTCTGATTCTCTCTCCCACGTTTCTTCCTCAATTTGTGAGTTCCTCCACAACACTCTGACTAGTGATACTCTCTTATTCCTCAATGTTTTTTCACTCCGATCCATGATCTTGACTGGCCTGGTCTCGAGTGTCAAATCTTCTTTTACTTCCATAGGAATTGGAGGTAACACTCGGGAAGGATCCACTTCCGCCTTCCGTAATAGTGATACATGGAATACATTGTGAATCTTCTCTAGGTGTGCTGGTAGCTTCAAGCGGTAAGCAACCGGCCCTATCCTAGCTATCACCTCAAATGGGCCAATGTACCTCGGAGCAAGCTTTCCTTTCATTCCAAACCGAATGATGCCCTTCCATGGTGCCACCTTTAAGAATACTCTATCCCCTATTTGGAATTCTAAAGGTCTCCTCCGGTTATCTGAATAACTCTTCTGTCTATCTTGGGCTTCCTTCATTCTTTGCCTGATCATCCTTACTTTATTAGTTGTTATTTGTACCATTTCAGGACCTAGGAGTTTCCTTTCTCCAATTTCATCCCAGCATACCGGAGTGCGACATTTTCTCCCATAAAGGGCTTCATATGGATCCATCCCGATAGTAGCTTGGTAACTATTATTATACGTGAACTCTACCAACGGTAACAAGTCTTCCCAGTTTCCCCCGAACTCTAGCACACATGACCTTAGAAGGTCTTCAAGTGTTTGGATAGTTCTTTCCGATTGGCCATCTGTCTGGGGGTGGAATGCCGTGCTCAAGTTCACCTCAGTTCCCAAAGCTCGTTGTAAGCATGGCCATAACCTTGAGGTAAATCTCGGGTCTCGATCTGACACCATTGATATAGGTACTCCGTGTAGTCTAATCACTTCGTTCACATATAATTTGGCTAACTTATCTACGGGGTCCGTCATTTTGATGGGCAAGAATAGAGCCGACTTTGTCAGTCGATCTACCACTACCCATATAGCATCATTGCCCTTTTTCCCCTTTGGCAATCCGGTTACGAAGTCCATGGCTATATTTTCCCATTTCCATTCTGGAATTGGTAGTGGTTGTAATTCTCCTGCCGGCCTTTGATGTTTTATCTTCACCTGTTGACATATCCCACATCTTGACACATATTCTGTTATCTCCTTTCTCATATTTGGCCACCAGTAATACTCCCTGAGATCCCTATACATCTTGGTGCTCCCAGGATGGGTTGCAAACCGAGATTCATGAGCTTCCTTCAATATCTCACCCTTTAAGGTCTTATTCTCAGGTACGTAAACTCGTTTTCCCCTCGCCAACAACCCCTCCTGGCAACACTTGAAGGAATAACTCTTTGCCTTGCTTTATCTTTTCCTTGATTTTCCTTACACCCTCATCCGCCAACTGAACTTCTAAGACTTTATCTCGTAACACCGATCTGATCTTCATATGAGCTAGTAGTGACCCTTCAGGACCCACACTTAATTGTATTCCCATGCTTTTTAATTCCCTTACATTCCCTTGTTCCGAAGTTTCTGTATCACCCATCACTGCTTTCCCTTTTCGACTTAATGCATCTGCCACTACATTGGCTTTGCCAGGATGGTAATCAATTATGCAATCGTAGTCCTTTATCAATTCCACCCACCTCCTCTGCCGCATGTTTAATTCCTTTTGCGACATTAAATACTTCAAACTTTTATGGTCAGTGAAAATCTGCACTTGTGTTCCATACAAGTAATGCCTCCATACTCGTAAGGCAAATACTACTGCTGCAAGTTCCAAGTCATGGACCGGATAATTCACTTCATGCGACTTTAGTTGTCTAAAAGCATATGCGATCACCTTCCCATGCTGCATTAATACGTATCCCAAACCCCTGCTGGAGGCATCACTGTAAACAATAAACCCTTCTGTTCTAGAAGGAAGGGCCAAAACGGGGGCTGATGTAAGCCTTCTTTTCAACTCCTGGAAACTCTCATCGCATTCCTTTGACCAATTAAACCTTACTTCTTTACGAGTCAACTTGGTCAGAGGCGATGCTATTGTAGAAAATCCTTCAATAAACCTCTTATAATACCCTGCGAGGCCCAAGAAACTTCGAATTTCAGTAACATTTATGGGCTTCTCCCACTTTAGAACTGCCTCTACTTTTCTTGGATCCACACATATTCCTCCAGCTGAGATAACATGCCCTAAAAATATCACCTCTTTGAGCCAGAACTCACATTTATCCAATTTCGCATACAATTTATTTTCTCTTAATATTTCTAATACCTTCCTCAAGTGCTTCTCGTGCTTCAGATAAGAGCTTGAATATACCAGTATATCATCAATAAACACTACCACACATTTATCCAAATAAAACCGGAACACTCGATTCATTAGATCCATAAATACTGTAGGGGCATTAGTTAACCCAAATGGCATTACTAAGAATTCATAATGGCCATAACGAGTTCTGAAGGCAGTCTTCTGTATGTCCTGTTCTTTGATTCTTAATTGATGATACCCCGATCTCAGATCTATCTTTGAGAATACTCTTGCGCCCTTCAACTGATCAAACAGGTCATCTATCCGTGGTAGCGGATACTTGTTCTTTACCGTCACTTTGTTCAGTTGACGATAATCGATACATAACCTGAATGTACCATCCTTCTTCTTTACAAATAACACCGGGGCTCCCCAAGGTGAATTGCTCGGCCGTATGAATCCTTTATCCAACAACTCCTGAAGTTGGATCTTCAATTCAGCTAGTTCAATAGGGGCCATTCTATAAGGGGACTGTGCTATAGGGTTGACTCCTGGAAGAGTCTCAATGGAAACCTCAATTTCCCTTATCGGAGGTAGTCCTGGTAATTCCTCTGGAAACACGTCTGGAAATTCTTTTACAATAGGGATATTTGTTAATTCTATGCTTCCCTTCTTTAATTCTCTCACATGAGACAACCAGGCAGGGCATCCCTTTCTAATCAGTTTTCTGGCCGTCATGACCGAGATTATGGAGTTTGGAATTACCCTCCTCTCTCCCCTGAATACTACCTTTTTTCCACTCACATCTTGGAGGTTTACAGTTTTTATGAAACAATCTACTCGTGCTCTATGTCTACTCAACCAATCCATTCCCATTATCAAGTCAAAATCATCTAATGCTAAAGGCATGAGATCTGCCTTTAGTTCTGCCCCCTCGATGTTTAGTATCACTCCCTTGTATACCTCATCAATGTTTATATTTTTTCCCAAAGGTGTACTAACTACCATTCCCACATTCAATCTACTTGGTAACACATTTAAATTTCTAGTAATTCGGTGGGCCACAAAAGAATGACTGGCCCTAGGATCAATTAAAACATAAACTCGTATTAAACTCAATTGTAGTGTACCTGCTACAACATCTGGCATTGCCCCTATATCATCATGGGTCATGTGGTATATCCTGCCCCGAGTCCTTTCCTCCTGGAATCTGGGTCGACCTTTGTTACCACTTGTCCCTGACTGAGTAGGTCGTACAGGCCGATCAACTGTCACCGACTGTTGCTGGCTTTGGGTAGCCATCCCCTGTCCATGTACTCCTTCAGTGACTCTATGTGGACATTCTTTCTTTCTATGACCCGTTTCCCCACAATGGAAACAACCTCTTCCCAAATACTGGCAGTCCCTCCATCGATGCCCTTCCCCTCTACAAATATAGCATCTTCCTAGTGTGGCTGAACAATCCCCGGGGTGTTTCTGATGACATCTCATGCATATCGGGTAGACAGGTCCTCTACGCTCCATGGAATCCCCTATAACACTTGCCCCTTGGCGAGTCTGACCTCCCACGGATCCCCCAACATTAACTCGTCTAACTCCTCCTGAACTCCCACTATGAACAAAACTCCCCCCTTTTTTCGGTAATGGCCCAAATGATGACCCACTCTTTCCTTTCTTTGGAGGAGGATTCCTCCCTATAGGAGGTGTGAAATCCCTTCTTTTGAATCCCGTGGTCTGACTCTGTTCACTTGTTTGCCTTGGCGTGTCATTCATTACTCTTTCTATACCTTGAGCAGCTCTCACTAACTCTCGAATCGACTGAAACTGCATAGCCACCAAAATTAATTCCAGCTCCTGCCTGAGTCCATCCCAAAACCGTTCCACTCGATGATGCTCAGTGGAAAGATGGGTGGTGGCAAAGATAGATAAATCCTGGAACCTCCTTTCATACTCCAAGACAGTCATATTCCCCTGTTTTAGATCCAGGAACTCCTGCTCTTTCTCTTTTCGGTGCTGCCAGGAGTAATATCGTTCCTCGAATTCTTCTCGAAAGTTTCCCCACCTCAAATCTTCTCCTGCCCTTCTTTCTCTAATGGTCTCCCACCAGGAGTGGGCACTCTCCGTTAACAGCTGGGTCATGCAACCCATTTCTACCTTCCTCAACCCATTTCTCCGTTAACAGTGGGCACTACTCGAGTTTCCTCTGGCACCTGCATCTGATCTATAACCCTTTCTACCTTCCTCAACCAATGCCCTGCTACTTCGGTGTCTTCTTCCCCTGAATAGGTCATGCAACCCATTTCTCGCATGCCCTTCACCCATTGGACCAGGGTGATTACTCTTTCCGTCCGAGGAGTAGAATTGGATGCACCTGCAGCCATCCCTGCTGCTACTGCCTTGACCAATTGCTCGAGAAATGTGGGGTCCGAATAGGGATTTGGGGTGACCGTTGATGTCACTGGCGGTGGCTTGTCTTCTGATCCTTGGCCACCTAGTGTTTCAGCTGGCGACACTTGTGTCCGAGAAGTGATAGGGTCACCCTGATGCCCTCTCTGAATGGGCTGACGCCACAGATTGATGGGAGGCAGTGCCCATTAATGGGTCCCTTTCGGCTTCATCCCCAGAAAGTGAGTCATACTCTCTTCCTTGCATAGGGGACGTAATAGCCCTGACGGCTTGCCGTGTACGAGCCATCCTGCAACATTTTTCCAAAATCACATTAGTATTTCAATCCCTGAAACTGCAACCAAATGCTCTGATACCAACTGTAACAACCCTAATTTTCTATTAGTTTATTCGTTAATCTCTCCCCCTATAAAGGGTAGATGAAGCAAATTTTTTTTTTTTTTTTTTTTTTACTCGCCCAAATTTCTAACGAAATTTCGGCAGAGTCTCCTCTATACCGGGAGATCCCAAGTTATCGACAATGTACCTGCACACATTTTGAATTACATCTCATCCACAATCACATCCATGTTTAGTACAATCAACTGCATAACTCATTCTAAATTATGCTCAGGACCACAGTCATTCCCAAACTCCATCTTACATCACATACACAAGTTAATAATTAAAAGAGCCAATTTCAACACGAAATTTCATATATATATATATATATATATGTATATACACACACACAACATATCTTTGGCCATATCTTTCACCCCTTTTTTTTTCAGTATTATTTTTTATTATTATTATTTTTGCTTTATTTTATATTATAACAACATTTGGAATTATTATAAACCTCCCCCTCTTTGTATACTTTATTCTCGGGCTTCACAGTTGGGCTATGAAAGTCTTAAGCATTTGTTGTACCAAGTATTATACAACACAAATCTAGATTAACCATTTAACAAGCAAGGTATTAAGAATTAGTAAGATAAAAAGATAAGACATGTTAATATTAAACATTAAGGTCCATGTTGAGTTTACACCATACTTGTTCTTACACCATTAGTGTAACCTTTTCACTTTGACATAATAAACTTAGCTAAACATAATGAAGAAGAGAAACATAAATAAACAAAACAAGAACATAAATAAAATACAAGTTAACTAAGGAAAGGAAAGGAAATGAAAAGCATAAACAAGAAATTAATGAAAGCAAAACTTAAGAATTACAAAAAATATAAAGAGAGAAAATAAAGAGCATGAACTTGATCTGAACAACCAAGCCCCCAAATACATGAAAAATGCCTCCTTTTATAGGCCAAAATTCGGAATTATTGATTTGATGACTAATTGTTGAGTGGGTGGCCAACTTTTGACTTGGTGAAAATCCTTATCTTCTTGTCTTAATAAAACAAACATGCTAGCGTCAGAACGGGGTCCAGATGTCCAATGAAAGTTCTAGGAAATTCTCTTAGCTTTCCAAGAAAAAAAAGATGAGGTCATTTGGACTTTTAGAACTCAAGATATGGGCTGAACACTGAACAGTGTCTGGGCTACAGGACAGATTCGGAGTTCTCCATTGTTGCTATAATTTGGACTTGAAAACGGCCTTCTTAGATCTTGATGTCCAAATGAAAGTTGTAGGCCTATGTCTTACTGAATTTGTGTAAACATTTGACGTCATTTGGACATCTAAAACTCGAGATATGACCCAATTACCGAACAGTGTTCCAGTTTGGACTGCACCAACATCTCTTTTCCAAGTTTCACCCTCTCTTTATCTTCACAAATTTTAGTAGTTGAATTCATCAATCAATACTTTGATTTATGTGATAGACCTGCATTTAAGATGAACATTTACCATATATTAGGGTATTTTATAGTATTAGACTTGTTATTATAAAACATGCTTTAGTTAAGGAGTTATTGATACTTTAAGTGCAAAATGATGATATAAAACCTTGATAAGTATGCATTTTTAAGTACTAATCAGTCTCCCTCAACCGATTATTATAGGTCTCCTGAAAATAAAAAAGTAATCATCATATTCAATTCAATAAACATAATAATAACTTACAAAATAAAATGGTTGAACAAACATACCACAAAATGTTGAGCACGGTTGTCAATGAACTGTTGCACCCACTTTTGGCGGTCTTGACTCTGCACGTGCGTCTCCACAAACAGCTCCATTGGGCTCGGCTCACGTCCAAGAGACGTAGCCTATAAAGAAAAAAATTTATTAACAACAAATTAATTGAACGATATATTTCATTTAAATTAATCTTACCATCCGTTTTGCATGTGCAGCAAACGGAACGGAGCCGCCAGTGTGCGTTGTCACCGAGCCATGAATTGGCCGATTCTGGTTGCCAACATTGGACTGTGAGCGTGGTGTGAATCACTCAGACGTCACGTGCTCAAGGTAGTGCGGCCATATATCCTCCGGGATGTATATCGGTTTGAAATCCCTCCAAACCGCAACATCGTTCCAGCCTTGGAACCCCTATCCCTCGCAGTTTTTTTTTTGCCTTTTTTTGGGCTTCGTACCAAAAATCACGCAACCTACTTAACGCAAGCAAAAACTACATTTTGAAACATAAATTTTTTTGTAAAAAAAAGTTGTATTGTTTTCGATGTTACCTAGTTGCCGCGTGATTTTCCCACACCCTTCTCACAACAGTGTTATGTTCCTCGTTCTAGCAGAATCGATTATGTGTATAAAAATTATTTTTTTAAAATGTTAATAATTTATTTACAATTATATTAAGAATTTATTAGAAATAAGCTGAAAATATATATTAACACGAACCTCAAATCTGGAAAACCATGCATTGATTTAAGGCATCCATTCAGGATGCCTAGATATTTGAATCCATTGAAACAATGGAATCTCCATCGACGCTTTAAACGCCGATGATATTACTCGGGCGGCCTCAATGTTTGTGAACCTGAAAAGAATTGAAATTAATTAAATAGTGATATTACATCGCAAGTGGTGTAGGTGCCTGTTCTTGAGAGGCACCTAAGGAAATATCTTCGTCGCTGCTAGACAAACTTGATGCGACCGTACGTGAAGTTCTGGTTTTCATTCTTTGCATCTAACCAATTTTATATAAATAATTATATAATTAAATTCAAATGTTAAAAAACATTCGGCAGCACCTCCCCTATACTTGGATACCACCCAAATCCACAAACCTGCAAATATTAACAATAGCCACAACCAATTGACCCAATCTATACTAATTATTCCAACATATTCAATTACTAATCCTAAGGTAAATTCAACATTAACAATTACAATTCAACAAATTATTCAATAATTATGCCAATACAACAATAAAATATATTCAATTAATCAAAAAAGAATTATAAACTAACAAGTAAAATCAATGGAAACAATTAAACACAAATTATGCAATAATAGAGTAAAATTACAAATTATTCCAACATATCCAATTACTAATTCTAAGGTAAATTCAACATTAACAATTATAATTCAACAAATTATTCAATAATTATGTCAATACAACAATAAAATATTTTCAATAAATTAAAAAAAAATTATAAACTTACAATTAAAATCAATAAATATAAATAAACACAAATCATGCAATAATAGAGTAACAAATATTCAACAAATTAACTAATTACAATTATGCCAATACAACAATAAAAAATATTCAATAAATTTTTTTTAAAAAAAACTATAGACTTTAGGGAAGAAATATGCATACCTTAATAATGTGTTGAAACAAAAAATTTATCTACATTACAAAAAAATACAACAAAACAAAAACCATAAAAATAACTATAAATGAAATAAAATAAAATAAAATGAAATAGAAAAAAACACATACCTTTTAATGTGATGAAGATTCACAACCAAGCTTGCTAGAGATTCAACAAAGCTTGAAGATTTGAGAGGAAAAAAATCAAAATTCTAAGGTGAAAAACGTTAGAAACGGAGGAGAAGAAAAATGAACAGAAACAGAGGAGAAGAAAAATGAACTGAAGGGGCGGCCGCAAGAACTTATACTGTAGTTTTACCGACGGATTCACCGATGGACATATAAAATTATTATTATTAAAATTAAATCCATCGGTAACGTGCTAAAAATCCGTCGGTAATTTTTGAATTTCGCACCGAATTTTTAATTACCCTCTAAATTTTTCGCGGTCCGTCGGTGATTACGTCGGTAATCTGACATGGTCAGAGGTGCATTCAATTCACACCCTTTGAAATTCGCACATTCCGTCGGTATTTTTGTCGGTAAAATTTGCCCACTGACAACTTACCGACGGAAATATTCCGTCGGTATGGACGTCGGTGATTGTGGCATTTTGGTGTAATTATTTCCGAACTCTCTGTGAGATGCCGACGGACCTTAGTCCGTCGGTATGGCCGTCGATGATTGTGGCATTTTGGTGTAATTATTTTCAAACTCTCTGTGAGATGCCGACGGACCGCAGTTCGTTGGTATGTCAGTCGATGATTATGATATTTTGGTGTAATTATTTCCGAACTCTCTGTGAGATGCCGATGGATGGAGGTCCGTCGGTATGGACGTCGATAATGTCGTCGGTATAGACGTCGGTGATTGTGGTATTTTGGTGTAATTATTTCCGAACTCTCTATGAGATGCCGATGGACCTCAGTCCGTCGGTATGGACGTCGGTGATTGTTCAATGTACAAGAAATGTTGTGTTTGTATTTTCTATTTACCTTCTTGTAAAAAATTCAATGATAAACTGTCCATCGCATAAAACAATAGCAACAATGCTTAAACAATAAATATATATTTCATGTTACAAAATATATCATCCATAATGTAAATTACATGAAGAAAAGGGTTTTACAGAGGGCTTCGTTTTGATAGTTACTCTGAATTATCTTCTTCTTCGTCATCAATTGAATAGTCATCACCTTCATCACAATCTTCAATATGGATATCATCTTCTTCATCGACATTTGCTTGTCCGCTAGAGCTCAAAACAACGTTCAACTCCTCTACGTCAACATCAACAAGACTATCATCGGAAACACGAAAATTTGAATTTTCTTCCAATTCAATCGAAGGAGCAACTCGATATGGTTCAACCAACTCACTAACTTGAAAGACTCCATCCCGCACACTTGTTTCTTCGTTCTCATCCTGAACAACCTCGACACGACCTCATGGTTTCATTTTTAAAACGAACAACCAATCAACTCTTGATCGATCATTTCTAAATGAAGGGGTGTATGTGTAATAAACTTGTTGACATTGCTTTGCGAAAACAAAGACATCGTTTATGTTGCAGAGTCTAGCTTTTGAGTTGATTTCGACCAGACCATGGTGCGTATCAACTCTGATTCCTCTGTCCGTCTTGTCATACCAATAGCATTTGAATAAAAACACTGTATTCTGCTCGCTATGATATTGTAGTTCGACGACCTCTTCTAATCTACCATAGTAGTCAACTTCTAACTGACTACTTGTGGATCCTTTAACACAAACACTGCAGTTGTATGTCTTTCTTCCTTGCCCATATTCTTCAGTATGGAAAACATATCCATTGAAAAAATACCCGTTGTAGCACTTAACTTTTCTTTCAGGCCCGAGGCTTTGTGAAGACAATGACTTAGACACACTTCTTCCCATTTGATAAACCTTGTATACATGTAATGTACATCAATAAACGGTAAATGAACGAGAATCTCGTAATGGCATGCATACATACAGTAATTTTGCAAGTTAGAATGACTTTATGATAGTGCTTACATGTGTTCTGAACCATGTGGCAAATTGTTCATCTTGTAATTGAAAGATCTGGGAGTCGGTCAGCTGCGAGTTATTGGAGAGCAAATATTGTCGATGTTGCCTGCAAGTGATAATGAGTGTATGATTTCACAATATATAATTACCATTATTTTACTGACAAAGTTTAATTAGTATTACACATATATAAACTTACTGAATAAATGGTCTCAGCTCATCACAATTAAATAGAACATAGTTGTGTGCTTGTTTGAATTCTATTTCCGACTATTTTACTGACAAAGTTTAATTAGTATTACACATATATAAACTTACTGAATAAATGGTCTCAGCTCATCACAGTTAAATAGAACATAGTTGTGTGCTTGTTTGAATTCTATTTCCGACAAATATCTTCCTCTTACGGCATTTTTAGGTGTGGGTCGTCCAGTATTGGAGAATATTGAAAAGTTCCCACTGGAAGGCACTTCACCGCCATCATCATGCCATGGAACCCGATTGATTCTTGTTCTCAGATGAGGTTCGAAATAGTACGAGATAAATGTTGAGATCTCTTCAACAATATAGGCCTTAGATATTGAAGCCTCTACATGCGCCTTGTTCTTAACCTTTTTCTTGAGATTAAACAAGTACCTGCATTGAATTACAATTCAAGTATTTCCAATTAAGAAAAACATATAAAATACTTTTAGATATGATTTCCATTGCAGCTGTAATATCTAACCGTTCGAATGGGTACATCCATCTATACTGGACCGGTCCTCCAGCTTTTGCCTCGAACGGTAGATGTATAGGGAGATGCTCCATTGAGTCAAAAAATGAAGGAGGGAATATCATCTCAAGTTTGCATAGTGTCTCGATGATATTCGTTTGAAGCCTCTCAATGTGCTCAACATTCAACTTGTTGGAGCATATATCTCTGAAGAAATGACTGATCTCCGTCAGTGCATCCCATATTCCCTTTGGCAACAAATCACGAAAAGCTAATGGGATGAGTGTTTGCATAAACACGTGGCAGTCATGACTCTTCATTCCATACAATTTGCAGTCCTCTATGTTAACAAGCCTTGATATGTTCGATGCATGTCCATCCGGAAAATGCAGACTCTTAAGCCATTTGTAGACTAGCAGTTGTGCGTTTTTCTCTAACACGAAGCTTTCCCTTCGTTTTGCGACCCATGACTCCTCATAAACCAACTCTATAATTTTACGGTTACAGTATAAAGCTATATCCAATCTAGACTTGATGTTGTCCTTTGTCTTCCCCTTCACATCCATGACGGTGTTGAAAATATTCTCAAACACGTTCTTTTCGATGTGCATGACATCAAGGTTATGGCGGAGAAGATTGGTCTTCCAATAAGGAAGCTCCCAAAAGATACTTCGCTTTACCCAATTATAGGTCAAACCAAAACCAGGAAAGTTTTGCTTACCTGATTGAAGGCCAAACACAATGTCACCGTACTCTGATACAACATGATGCAATTCTTCACCAGAAAGACGCGGGGATGCAAAATCTTTTTCAACTCTGCCAACAAAGAAATCTTTTCTGTTCTTTCTGAACCTGTGATTAAGTGGCAAGAAGCGACGGTGACAGTAAAAAAAAAAAGCTTTACCTCCATTTGCTAGCGTGAATGCCTTGTTATTTCCATGCAGTATGGACATGCGAGTTTCCCATGCGCGCTCCAACCAGAAAGCATTTCATAAGCTGAAAAATCATTGATAGTCCACATCAAAGCCGCCCTCATAAAGAAATTTTGTTTCCTCGATATATCATAAGTCAGAGCTCTGGAGGACCACAACTGCGTCAGCTCATCAATCAACGATCGAAGACAAACATCTATATTCCGGCCCGGGTTGCTTGGACCGGGTATGACAGTAGATAAAAACATGAAATCTGGCCTCATACATATTCCTGGTGGCAAGTTATAAACTGTGAGTATGACCGGCCAACAAGAATAGGGAGCAGCAAATGACCCAAATGGGTTGAATCCGTTTGTACACAACCCAAGACGGACATTCCTTGATTCAGCTGAAAAGTCAGGATGCACACTGTTAAACCGTTTCTCCCATTTTCCTATTACTAACAAATACCTCTCCATGTGCATACCAACACTGGTAATCCTCCATAAACCCTTTGTGTAGAAGATGCATCATTACAACATCTGGATGCAGATACTTTTTATTTTGACACTTCCTGCATGGACACCTAATACCGCCTCCAGTAAAATTTCTGGGAATAGATGTTGCGAAATTAATAAAACCTTGAACCCCATTACAATAATCCATCCTCCGCAATCCTTGGGGTGAATCTAGATACATCCATGGACGATGATCCATGACTTCTATCGAACCTCTATAAAATTATGATGGCATCATGTATTAATTAACTAAGTTAGGTAAATAAACTTGCAAAAATATTACTTTACCTCGAGATTATCCAACAAATCAATCACAAATTCTCATAAATATTAAATATTCATTATCATTTATCAACGTCCATACAAATTAATATATATAAATTAGTAGAAATTACCACTCTGCAATTCCATCGATAAAACTTAAAAATGACTCATTAAGCAAGCTATTAATTATTTCAAAACAGAACATGTAATTCGGTAATTCCACAAAGTTTTAACAATTTACAAACAAATACAATCTTACAAAATCTAAAACAAACCATAAAAGGTATAAAATTATACATTCATATACTACAAGTTTGTTTGAGAAATAACAATAAAACACGTACATCTACTAACAAAAATACATATACTAAAAAAACAATAAAATTGACATTTAAATGTTAAAATTTAAATAGATAGAATTACTTACAAAAATTGATAAAATCCGGTAAATCAGAACACGGATGCTGTCACCACAAAACTTCAAGAAATACAACTTGTTTGTGCTGAGATGAGCAAGATTTCTATTTGGGGTGAGGGGGGGCTGGTTATTTGCAGAAGGGAAGAGTTAGGATTAGGAAGAAGAAGCAGATATGGGGGAGGAGAGTGTCGGCAGAGTGGCCATATATTTACTTTTTCCAACGACCTCATCGACGGAATACAATCGTCGGTAAATACGTCGGCGACTCCATCGGTAATTCTAACGGGAAATTGACACGTCACCGCACGGACCTGCTTTTCAAATCCCTCAGTGATTCCGCCGGTATTTTTTACGGTGCACCGGTCACGTCACCCCGTACGGATCTGCCATTTCAATTCCGTTAGGGATTCTGTCGATATTTTGAACGGTGAACCGGTCCTATCAGACGTACGAGTCACCCGTTTTGAATCCGTCGGTGATTCTGTCAGAAAAATCACCCGCCAAAACCTCCACGTCAGCTACCCGCCCTTTTTTCATTAATTCTAAACTTTCCGTCCGTAATTCGGTCGGTAAGTACCGACGGAATAAAACCGTCTGTAATTACCGACTAAATTACGGACGAAATATTTCCGTCGGTAATTTCAACCAAAAAATACCGACAGAAATATTCCGTCGGTGATTCCGTTGGTTTTAAGCAAATTTCTGGTAGTGGGGGAGAGGATGGTCGATCGCCAGGTCACAAATTAAATATTACTGACAAAATGATCTATAAAATTATTTTTTTGGTCATTTTGTTGGTACAAATATGCGCAGTAAGATTTGATTATTTTAAATCCCATTATAATTCTCTTTATAATTTTCTCGATATATACCAAGAGAATTTTTTTGCTAGCATATATATTTATAAACATACTTTACCATGGGATTAACAAAAATATTTTGGATGCAATTAGAGCTTTGAAGGAAATTATTTTTGCTTTTAATCTTTTTATAATTTTTTTAAGGTTCACACTGCTGTTGATTCTTTAAGGTGAAGGCTAGCTAGGAAGCTATACAAAATGTATGTGTGCCATAAAAAAAAAAAGCCAGGAAAGTCTCCAAAACATAGAATATATACTTAACATGAACTTTATATATTAATTAATAAAACAAATTAATTAAGCACGGGGATTACATCGATCACACTCAAATTTATTTTATGGTATGGAATATCAAATGCAAGGTCAAAATGCTGTGCAACATGCCTCACAACGCATGAAAATTGAAAAGAAAAAAAACAGCGCACGCAACAACATTATTTACTGGCTGTATGAGCTACAAGGAAGCGTAGCAGCTGATAATTTACTTGGAGAGCTCGTCTGGTATGACCTCATCATGGCAGCAAAGGAAAGTGGAGAATTTCTCCATGCTGCGGTTGCACTCTGGGCATTTCATGGTCTCAGGGATCCTACCCGTAGTCATTGGGAAATCGAAGCGGCAGCAGGGACGAGCAATGCCGCGGAGCTGGAAGTGGTGATCTTGGAAGGCCATATCAAAGCCCTTGACAGGCACTTGGTCCTTCCACAAATCATACTCAACCAATGTTTGCAAAACTGTGGTACTGTGACCGTTGACCACAACATTAGACCCATTGCTTAGCACAGCCCATCCACCTTCTCTGCCGTAGCTAAGCAACTTCTTGATTTCTTGCATCATAGGATCACGGTCATCAAGCTTGCCTAACTGAATCTTGGAGTACAGCATGCTCTCTAGCCTGGTCCAAAAAAACCAGATCATGGCAAGGTCTTGCCAGACGTAACTGAGCTTCTCCACGGTGATTTTCGCTATGACTCGCCGGATTTTCTCCCTTTTGCTGCTCTTCCCCACATAAACCATCTCCAGGGGAATGCGGGCTGCCTGCGCCACAGCACGTGCGCTGCTTGTGAACCTCCTCATCCATTCCTCGTCGTCTCCTCCGTACAAGAAAATGTACTTTCCTTCGTTGATCTGATGATCAAAAAAATATTGAATCAAAAGTCAACACGATTACACATACACACGTATAATGTATGTATATTTGGATTGATTCTATAATAAATTTACCCAATTAAGAATCACTGGGTCAATGCCATCAACTAGAAGCTCAAGCCTCCATGTCTCATCCTTCCAGAGAGATTCCTCTCTCAAGCTAGTGAAAGGGAAGGCACTGCTTCCCCAAATCCACATCATGTGGAGTGCATTTGGGCAAACCACCTTGCCTTGAGGGTCAAGCACCACAAGAATAGGCTTGTTCCGGAAGTGCCACACCTCCTTGATGAACTTCATGACTGCCTTCTCAATAAGTGAAGGGTGGTACACTGTGAACCATGGCATTGAAGACTGCCTGCTTTCAAATTTTTGCTTCATTGGATCACTCCACTGGACTGAACGGTCCACAATTGGGACCCAGACCACCTCATACTGACTATCGAGCCTAGCTCCGTGATGCCTGGATTCATTGTATATCTGTTCGAGAATTGAAAGCTCATCGGTTGACATGTCGAGGCCAGAAATGAGCAAAAGCACATTTTTCCTTCTTAGCACATCTAGATGGACCTGTTAAATTCAAAAGGATATGAGAATTTTTTTACAATAGATTGATAACATAAATAGAAGAAATGGTAGAAGAGCGAACTCTTTTCTTGGAAGAACCATCTATAAGTGGCTGCATATCATCCTTGGCATAAATCAGGGCCTTTAGGACCTTCATGTTGTCAATGTGGATCATTTCAAAGAGATTCTTTAGCATTTGAAAGGATTCGACGTTCCTCTTTTCATCTGCATCAAACACCATTGGTTTTATAAGCTTTCTCGATCTATCTTCGTACAATAATTTCCTGTTTTCTTATTACCTATCCAACACATGATAGCATAATAAAAAAGTTGCTGAGGTGCAAACCTATGTATTGGTAGCAAGTATCCAATTGCTTTCTGAGATGGTCAAGCATGTTGCTGAGTTTGTGAGCCAAGGTGGATAGCTCCCATGCCACAGTGGTTGATATAGAAAACCTGAAATAAATGAAGGAGAATGTTACAAGGAATACATGCATGATGTAACATATGGCTCAATAAATTAAAGATGGTGGACTAGAAAAGCATACTCGTGTCCCATGGTAGTGAGGCTAGTAATCTGAGCCTCACAAGCCACAACACTCCTCATGGTCCAGTAGACAGCAGTAGGGATATGGGCCATGGCTGTGGACAATGCTGGTACTTCATTAGAAATGTAAGCTGGCGGTAGATCCTTGAACTCAACCACGCACCTAGCCACGTCCATCATGACCTTGATCAAATTGTTAATGGCATCGAAGCGAGGCTTCAAGGGCCCTGAGTGCTCCATGATGCTAGGCAGTTGCCTGAGGATTGCCATGGATTTGGCAAGTTCGTTTGATGAGTAAATCTGGGCAAGCAGCCAGAATTCTCCATAATTCAAAGCAAAAGCTGTCAAGGTGAGCACCAGCTTGGCATCCCAGGAATAGCTTGTTAACATGTTGAAAAGTGAGACAGTTGTTGCGTGGGCATCTGTCCCATCCAGTGCCTTGTAAGCAATCTGCATCAAAATTAAAAACGCGGAATTTAAAATTTGTCATCGATTCTTTAGGTCAATGCCTATATATCATATATTAGAATTGCAAGACATTGTATAACCTCGCTGGAAATTCTATCGATAGTATACGACAGTGCATCGAGCATTGAAACAAAATTGACATGGTATGTCTTGTCCTCCATTTCAGCATGGGCCTGGGAAGTCTGCGTTATCAGAAGTGATCAGGAACATAAAAAGAACAAGAAATAATAGAGTTAAGTTGATATACAGATTAAATTCCAAGGATGAGTTTTAGTACTATACCGTCAGAGAGGAATCGATTTGCTGGGTGGCATGTTTGAGGATGTCTTCAACAAGGAGGAGAAGAGGTTTGACATCAACCTCTCGGCCATCAGGAGCATGAGTTCCTACAATTTGTTTCATCATCACATTGTCATCAGACATTGTTAGCGTGCTGCCGCGGTCACTCTTGATCAGTTGCTGGCTCGCATTAAAACCTTGGGCAGGGTGCCTGATGAGGGGAAGGCCTGATTCCATGGGGATCAGCTAATTGAAAGCAATTAATGGATTCTTTGGGTTATGGGGCAGAAATAGAGAAGATTGGCTTGTGTGTCTTTGTTCCATATTTGGCATGCCTATTTATAATATTAGAAATTGAATAAAGCTCACTTGAATCACCTAATTCCTTACTTCCTTCGTAATCAAAATATTAGGGACGTTAAAGAGAAGGCTATACTTTTGTGGTCTTTATGTCCACCCTTATTCCTCTTTACTTTATATAACAAATCCGATAAAACTCCATTACAATAATTCCAAACTCCCTTTTCATAATAACTCCCTTTTCTAGCTTTTGTATTCTTGACATTTTCCTCACTACTATTTTAACTCTCTCCTCACATCACTTGGGATCTGCCAGATAGAAGAAAAGAAATGAAAAGAGAAAAGTTGAAGAGAATTATTTTAATTTTACTTCAGTAATTTTATTTTATTTTTAGATCTGGAAGAGAAAAAAAAACAGAGAAAGTTAGAGAAACCTTTTTTTTTATACGAGAATTAGTAACATGGGATAAGTTGATGATGTGTCATATTAGTTGATAGGATCAAGTTGTAATGTACAGAAATCTGCTAGTTATAGCTTGAATTTCATAAAATATATTCATAAAACACTATTTATTATAATAGGTTTTTTGTTTATTTTTTTTTAATTTGATATATAATTTTGTTTATACACTATTTATTCGAACAAAAAATTTCAGGTTAACTTTGTCGGGTCAACTCAGTTGGGTCTATCCAGTCAAAAACATTTGGTTCAAAAGGTTTATACCCTATTTGGTAGGTGATTAGTACTTAAAAGTGCATATTTATCAAGGTTTCATATCATCATTTTGCACTTAAAGTACCAATAACTCCTTAACTAAAGCATGTTTTATAATAACAAGTCTAATACTATAAAATGCCCTAATATATGGTAAATGTTCATCTTAAATGTAGGCCTATCACATAAATCAAAGGATTTATTGATGAATTCAACTACTAAAATTTGTGAAGATAAAGAGAGGGTGAAACTTAGAAAAGAGATGTTGGTGCAGTCCAAACTAGAGCATTGTTCGGTGTTTGGGTCATATCTCGAGTTCTAGATGTCCAAATGACCTCAAATTTTTACACATATTCAATAAGACATAGGCCTACAACTTTCATGTTTTCATCAAGATCTAAGAAGGCCGTTTTCAAGTCCAAATTATAGCAACAATGGAGAAGTCTGAATCTGTCCTGCAACCCAAACATTGTTCAGTGTTTGGCCCATATCTGAAGTTCTAGAAGTCCAAATCACCTCCATTGTTTTTCCTGGAAAGCTGAGTCAATTTCCTACAACTTTCATGCTTTCAAGTGGACCCAGTTCTGATGCTAGCATTTTTCGTTTTATTCAGACAAGAAGATAAGGATTTTCACAAAGTTAAAAGTTGGCCACCCACTCAATAATTAGTCATCAAATCAATAATTCTGAATTTTGGCCTATAAAAGGAGGCACTTGCCATGTATTTAGGGGCTTGGTTGTTCAGATCAAGTTCATGCTCTTTATTTCTCTCTTTATATTTTTTGTAATTCTTAAGTTTTGCTTTCATTAATTTCTTGTTTATGCTTTTCATTTCATTTCCTTTCCTTAGTTAACTTGTATCTTATTTATGTTCTTGTTTTGTTTATTTATGTTTCTCTTCTTCATTATGTTTAGCTAAGTTTATTATGTCAAGGTGAAAAGGTTACACTAATGGTGTAAGAACAAGTATGGGGTAAACTCAACATGGACCTTAATGTTTAATATTAACATGTCTTATCTTTTTATCTTACTAATTCTGAATACCTTGCTTGTTAAATGGTTAATCTAGATTTGTGTTGTATAATACTTGGTACAACAAATGCTTGGCACTCTCATAGCCCAACCGTATGGTATTACCTACACCTAGGCTATGAAAGGAACTTGATTTGTTGTTAACATCAGTTAACATCATAAATTCCTGACAATATTTAAAAGTTTGGTGTTATATAAATAAGATAATTAATATGATCATGTTAATAATTTATAATGAGCTATTAATGACAAATCATCCGATTGGAACCTCCTTCGTGTGTGGTTTCCAAATTGAGTAATAAGAGTTTATACTATACTTGTTTGAAATACCATTGGTGGATCCTCTAACCTTGACATTTGTTTTTATCATTGTTTAATCCTTACATTAATCTTCCATCTCAAAGTTCTCATTAATTTCTTCCTCCTCTTCTTTTTATTGTTATTATTATTATTACTACTAATATTATTACTATTATTATTATTATTATTATTATTATTATTTACATTCTTGTTATATTTTATGTACGTTAAGTATGCTCTGTGTTTGATCAAGGATCCTGATATTGTTGGTCTTGCCTTGTTCATTCGCATCAAAAATCTGTTTATATTATATAATATATCTCTTTGATCTTTTTATAAACTCGGTATATAGGCTGGAAACCTATGACCCGATCTTTTAGATCATTCTCAGGTATAACAACGCCACGTACTGATTATTATTATTATTATTATTATTACTATTAATACTATTATTACTATTACTATTATTGTTATTATTATTGTTGTTATTTTTGTTATTATTGTTGTTGTTGTTGTCTTATTATTTATAATTTATACAATTAACCTCTCTGTGGTTCGACCCTGATCTTGCCGGGTTATTTATTACTTCGACACTCCTGCACTTGGGAGAAGACATCAATATTTTGGTCGTGTCAGTATGCCATTTTGTTTGCTAAAGGGTCTTTCGGTGTAACGATGTGTTTGAAAAATATTCCTTAAGTCTATTTTGGATAGTTTATTACAAAAAAGTAGGCTTTTTACCAAACAAAACCTAAAAACATTAAGAAAAATAATAATAAAATATTTATTTTTTTTCTTGCATAAGGTCAAAAGTCCTAAATTATTTGAGAATTTTTTTCAAACAAAATTTAAAATATTTGTGCATGTTTTAAAAAAATATTGCATGGATTTTAGCCTATATTGAAAGAAAATATTATTCACTTTTAATACAAGGATAAAAAACCTAAAAGTGATTAATATCCAAAATATTATTAGAGATAATAAATATTATTCACTTTTAATAGAAAATAAAAAAACCTAAAAAGGGTTGATATCCAAAATATTATTGGAAATAATAAATATTTTTTATTTTATAATATAAGGATAAAAAATCTAAAAGGGGTTAATATCCAAAATATTATTAGGTATAATAATTTTATTACTCATTTTAATAAAAGGATAAAAAACATGTATGAGGTTAATATCCAAAGTATTATTGTGAATAATACAACTCATTCACTTTTAATATAAGAATAAAATCCACAAAGATTTTTTTATAAAATATTATTTGGAATGACATGGTAGCAAAAATTCAAGTTTTACCTCAAGAGAAGCCTTAACAATAATTGAGGATATTTCATCTTCCAAACTAAGTTCTTCACCTAAAAAATCAGGGTTTATTCATCATAGCAAACCTGTCATAGTAGGACAGTAGAAATAGACATAATCATACCATAACAAACAATAAAAAACAATGCAGCTTATCTTAGGTGAGGCATGCTAAGGGTGTTAATACTTTTTCTTTACGCAACTAGTTTATTGCCTATAATCTCTGAAAAAACCAATTAGAATTCCTAGTAGTCATAATACTGGGTGTCGACTCGCCAACCAACCAAAAACACCTTCCAAGCCCCAATCTAGGAAGGGAAGTTGTGATAGGGTGCACAACATTTATAGTTTATAGCTATTTTTTTATTATTATTAAAAAAACATGCTATCAATGTTGGATGATTTTTTTAAGTTAAAAAAATAATAATCTGACCCACAACGCATCGCTGGCAATTGTCTAGTTTAATTCTAATCTTGGTTAATTCATGATAATGGACTCCGCCTATTTATTTGTTGGGGGTTTATTTTTTTATATATCTTCTATTTCTTAAAAAAGAGAGATTTATTAAGAGTGAAGAAATATGAATATTAGTGAAGCTACAATTCATTAACGCAGAGGTAATGTACACATTTGTAGGATTATCAGTACCAGATTTAATAGTTTTACTGATGGAAATTATTTTAGGTGCTTACACTCATATTCTATCAGTACATATTTATCAATAGGCTCATGAACAGAAGTAGTTCGTCAGAAAAACTCTCATTTGTAATTTATGATCTATCGGGGAGTTTGTTGATAATAAATTTATTAATGGATTTACAGATGAACAAAACACGCAAAAAAAATTTCTTGCTTCATTCCATCTAGATATCCATCAATAAATTTAGTATATCATCAACAAGGAAAACGATATGTAATTCCATCAATGTTTTCATTTTTCTGTTGATATATCCATCAGTAAATATAATATATCACTAACAAAATACCATATGTAATTTCATCGGAGAGTTAATAGTAGCAGTGACATTTACAATAATTCTTTTCCAACTTTTTGGAATATGCGACAGACTTGTTCAGTCAATAACCCCAATTAGTAATATTTTAAAAAAATATATTGAATAAAAGTAGAAAAATAATTAATTAAAATAATATAAAAATCAAATATTTAATACAAATTTTAACATTTATATGTTTAAATACAATAAAGTGAAAATAGAGATGGCGCTAAAAGAGGAGTAGGAGACTGGTTGTTGCCGGGATGGTGGGGTGAATTAGAGGGTGCCATGTACCACCCATCTATAATCTCATCTCCATTACCAATCGGCGAAGTATTTTATAATCACCCGTGAGTCATTCATATTTTTCATTAAGATGGGTCGTTCAAGCAGTAACTACCAACACACTGGAATTCTCATTATGTCGGTAATTCTATTGAAAGGAGTAAACAGTAAAAAAAAAAAGCATTAATTATCGGCGCATTGAGAAGTGAATAGTTCTTATCATCACTAAAATATATTGACAGGCATATTTTGTTTGTATATCTATGTGTAATGAACACTATAAACAATGACAGGGAGAAGGGGAATAGTGCTCATCGTCACTAGAATATACCAACAAACATATTCCTTTGACACTTCCATCGATATAAACACAATACCTAAGGTAAAATTGTATTTGTATTCCTTATTTATCCATCATGAAAATACTTCAATTCACAACTACATGCACAACACAATAACATCAGTTCATATCACAATAATAAAATAAATATTTCATTGTCATTACATTAAGAAGAAAATTTCATCCATAATTATTACATTATAGTTTGTGGCATTATGCATTTATGTTGTACAAATTAATCAGAATTGTCTTCTTCTTTATCAATTGACTCAACCTCATTTTCATCACAATCTTCTATGTTGAGTTCATTGCTATTATAATCTTCATTGACTTGTGTATGCCCATTAGAGCTCAAAATATTATTCAACTCCTTAACATTAATACATCCAAAAAAATAATTATCAAAAATGTGAAAATTTAAATTTTCATATAAGTCATTAGACGGAACAACTTAATATAGATCAACTGACCTATCAAGTTGAAAGACATCATCTCTCATAGTTAATTCATTGTACCCATCTTGAACAATCTTGACAGGACCTCTAAGTTTGGTTTTCACTATGAATAACCAATTAACTCTTGAACAATCATTTCTAAAGAAAGGGGTGTATGTGTAATAAATTTGTTGGCATTGATTAGTATAAATAAAAACATCGTTGACATTACGAAGTCTAGACTTTGAATTAATTTTGACGAAACCATGATGGAGATCTTCTATGATTCCTTTGTCAATGGTGTCATATCAATAACATTTGAATAAAAATACTATATTTTACTTACTATGATATTGCAATTCATTTATCTCTTTTAACGTCTTATAGTAGTCAACTTGAAACTCATTACAAGTTAATACCTTAACATAAACCTCGTTGTTATATGTCTTTCTACCCTATTTATAGTCTTCAATATAAAACGTATGTCCATTGAAGAAATACTTGTTGTAACACTTTACCTTTCTGTTAGTACTCGGACTTGGTAAAGACAAAGTAACACTAGCATTCTATCTCAATTGATAAACCTCGTACATGAAGTTTAACTATGAACAATTAACAATAAATGTCTAATGAAATTATGTAACCTGATAGATAAAAATAATTAAATAGTACCTACATGTGTTCTAAACTACATGGAAAATTGTTCATCTTCTAATCAAAAGATTTGAGATTCAGTCAGCTACGAGTTTTGGTATAGTAAAAATTGACAATGTTATATACAAGGAATTCAACAATGTATCAGTTTATGATAATATAAAAGATACATTGTTCAAAAATAACATGTTAAGTAGTATACTTATTGAATAAAAGATCTCAATACATTTAGTTAAATACCATATAATTACATGTTTGTCTAAATTCTATTTATGACAAATGTTTTCCCCCTCACAATAATTTTTTGTGCGAGTTGTCCAAGATGGGAGAATATTGATAAGTTCCCACTTGAGGCACTTCCCCACCATCATCATTCCTTGAAATGCAATTGATTCTTGTAACAACCCTAATTTTCTACATCCTTTTTCACGATACATTGGAAATTTGAAGTAAATTTTTTTCTTATATAGGTTCCATCAAAATTTCAGTGAAATCTCCCCTATATCGGGAGGTCCAGTTATTGACAAAATCATATTACACTTCCAATTTCATTTCCCAATCTGATCCAAACACCTTATGTAACGCCCCCACACTTTCATATGTGATTATAGTTACTTTCCTATGATTTGGTATGTAAAAATACGGGTAATTGTTTTTTTCCAGTTCTTATATACAAGTTTACCGTAATTTTCATAGAAATTTCAACAGAGTCTTCCCTATACTGGAAGGTCCCAAGTTATCGACATATACCCTATTTACACTTCTAATATCTTACATCTCATAACTTAATCACTACCCAATCATCCTGGGTCTCAATCCTACAAACATCATCATCAACATCACAACCACAACATATATAACATACATTGAACAACAAATATCATTATAGGGAAATAAAGCGTATAAATGATGTAACCATATTATTCGATAGTTTCACCCGTATTTAACTTGTGTTTTGCCTATCTTATTTATATAAAATGCCTTGATATTATTTGTTTATGTTTTGAAGGCACTTTTGAATGAAAGATTTGACGTTCAGTCGATGTTTTGTGCAGAGCGTGAGTTTCAGAGATCAAAACGAAGTGATTCCAATGGAATTAAAAAGCTAACATCCATACCTTTCTGGAAATGTAATACAAGAAAAATAAAAAGAGAAAGATCATGGAAATCACATCCTTCAAAGTCAAATCTCGCAGTCTGCCAATGTTGACCTTTGCCCATTCACAATTCAATATCTGGAGCTTCAGAAGTCCAATTGATGCAAACTCAATTTTCTTGGATTGCTTACTCAAAGATCTATAAACGCTCCAAATTTCAGCCAACAACAATGTCATATGAGGGAGATATGATTTTTCAAAGATGACAGCTGAATTCTGCAGCAAGCAGGTTGCGTGAAGAAACGAATCCAAATTTCATCCAGAAGCATCCAAACCGACCAGCAATTTAGCTCCTCTAGTAAATATTCTAGAAGGTCAAGGAAGGCAGCCACCAGCCACCAGCCGCCAGCCGCCTTCACACTATCACCATCTATTGATGTTCACACTTGAACTTTGATTTTCTTACTTACAATTTGTGTATAAATAGAGGGAGAGTAGAAGGAGGTAGCAGCAAGAAGTGAAGAGACACAAACTCTCCTCTCTACAAATCAGAAATCATGTATTCTTTCATCTTTAGGAGTAGTTGTTTAATAGATATGCAAGGCTAAGCTCGTTTTCTTGGTTGCAAGGACACAACAAACCTTCGGATTTCAAGAACCGTGAGATTTATTCTTCCTTTTATTTTCAGTTTATGTTATAAATGAGTATGATTGTTTTCCTATGCATATTTCCTATGATTGTTTATCTTAATTGCTAGAGCAGACTCTAAGTTATTATTGTGAACAATCTATTGCTAAGTTTGATATCAAAACCGGAGTTGTGGTATATAAACTTGTGAAGCAACTAAGCTTGATAATTGTAGCGGAACTACGTTATTAAACTTAGGGAGAACATTCGATCATAGCAACACAAATTGACAACTTGGTTGTTAAGATTAATGAATTTATCTAGATCTTAAGGCTGCCATTGGATTAAATCATTAGTGCGGACACTGTGATTGTTTGTTGGTTAAGGCTAGTTATACGGCGGATCCGTTAATTAACCAATACTAAGAAAAGATAAAATTCATAATATAAACTGGAGTTTCGTTTCAAGGATCGGTTCTAATTTCCGTTGGTGGATGTGTGCTTGCAACCAAGGTTTGTTTTCTTGATATATTTCAGTTTCAATTGATTTTGTTTGCTAGTTTAATTTCTGCCATAGTTTAAATCATTACAAACCAAACCCCCCAATCACATAACGTATAGCATAAAAATCTGAACTAAACCTTCCTCGTGGGATCGACCCCTTGCTTGCTCTATACTATCTTGTGTGTTGTGTTTGAAGCTAGGGTAATTAATTTGTGTGACCGCGACATCGCAACAATAAACATGCATACATGAAACATGATTATATGAATTTCATAATTAAGTTCATCTATTCAAGTTTAAACATCAATTATACAAAGTAAGTTATATAAAAGGTGTAATATTACAAAATACAAGGGTATAATCCATATAACCTAGACTACAAAAAGTGAACATAAGCTAGGATCTACTCTTGTCATGCATGCGATGGTCCTAAAATAAAAATACATATTATTGAAACATGAAAAATCATCATAATATAGCAACACAAATATTCAACAATTTAAAAAGACAATCATGCATTCATATTTTATTTACTTCTTCCTTCTGGTTTTCATTGGAAACTCTTTCTCCTTCAATTACTAAAAATTGTTTCCTCTTCCATTATCAACCTCTATTAAAGGTTTCATAAGATCAACCATGATTATTTCTGCTTAACACATTACCGATACCAATTTCACTGGTATCATCATCACCCCATAGAAGTCAATGCAATGGGATCCTACATACACTAAATGTATGCTAGCCAATACGTGGTGATCTCCTTACCCGAGATCCTAACATACACTAAATGTATGCTATCAAGACATCCTAATCCCCTTACCTGGGATCCTAACATACACTAAATGTATGCTAGCTAATACGTGGTGATCCCCTTACCTGAAATCCCAACATACACTAAATATATGCTAGCCAATACATGTTAATCCCCTTACCCGGGATCCTAACATACACTAAATGTATGTTAGTTAACACATGATGTTCCCCTTACCAAGGATCCTAACATACACTAAATGTATGCTAGTTGAAACACATATTACACTTCTCTTATTTTCTTTGTTAGTGGTTCTGCCATCATTTGGCAATGCACACAAGGGTAGTTCCCCTCAAACACACACATACATTCATAATACTATCCGAAATAACATCATTACACCAACTTCCATCATTTCATATAATATCTAACGTTGCACATTTACATCTCACATTATTAACATGTTAAATTCTTAAATTTAACTAAAAAGCTTAGGTAAAGATCACCTACCTGTAATAGAAGCTCTACTCGTGTTCCCCTACTACTGTTGTTGCACCACGCCTGTGGTCCCTCCAGCAAATCACAAGCTTATCTCATAAATTTTCTGTACTCAATGATATGTTTTATAATAACCATATCAACAACCAATAAGTCTTTCTTTTAGTCATTTCTTAATATTTGAAATGTTACTGTCTAAACCTCAAACCGTTACTATCCGACCTCTCCTTAGATTTTTAACTATATCTAGAGTTATAGAACTTTGTTTCAAGCGAGATTGGTCTTGTTGGAAAGCTAAGACATGAGGCTACAACTTCTCTGATGAAGGAGAACCCAGTTCTGCCTCTAAGACAATCAAAATCACTCATCAACAAACATTGGATTGTTACTGTCCAACTATTACTGTCTTGATATTGAACTGTTATTGACTAACCTCTTCACAGAGTTTTAACTTTATCTAGAGTTATAGAACTCCATTTCAAGCAAGATTAGTCTCGTTGGAAAGCTAAGACACTAGGCTACAAGTTCTCTAAGGAAGGAGAACCCAGTTCTGCCTCTAAGACAGTCAAAATTGCTTATCAACAAACATTGGACTATTACTGTCCAACCTCTCCTCAAATTGTTAACTATATCTAGAGTTATAGAACTCCATTTCAAGCACGATTAGTCTCGTTGGAAAGATAAGACATGAGGTACAAGTTCTCTAAAGGAAGGAGAACTCGGTTCTGCCTCTAAGACAGTCAAAATTGCTCATCAACAAACATTAGATTGTTATTGTCTTGATATTGAACTGTTATTGTCTGAACTCTCCTAAAATGTTTAACTATATCTAGAGTTATAGAACTACATTTCAAGCGTAGTTGGTCTTGTTGGAAAGCTAAGACACGAGGCTACAAGTTCTCTGAAGGAAGGAGAACCTAGTTCTGCCTCTAAGACAGTCAAAATTGCTCATCAACAAACATTGGACTGTTAATATCCAACTGTTATTGTCTTGATATTAAATTGTTATTGTCCGACCTCTCCTTAAAGTTTTAACTATATCTAGAGCTATATAACTCCATTTCAAGTGCAATTGGTCTCATTGGAAAGTTAAGACACGAGGCTACAAGTTCTCTGAAGGAAGGAGAACCTAGTTCTGCCTCTAAGACAATCAAAATTGCTCATCAACAAACATTATATTGTTATTGTCCAACTGTTACTGTCTTGATATTGAACTATTATTGTCCGACCTCTCCTCAAAGTTTTAACTATATCTAGAGTTATATAACTCCATTTCAAGTGTGATTGGTCTCGTTGAAAAGCAAAGACACGAGGTTATAAGTTCTCTGAAGGAAGGAGAACCCAGTTTGACCTCTAAGACAGTCAAAATTGCTTATTAACAAACAATACCTATTTCCCTACAGGGTCTGTCATGACCCAAACTCAGTTGGTGACCCATAGCTAGAGTTCTACAGCTCCAAATTGAGTAAGACCAATTTTCTTAGTTAGCTAATATCCAAAACTACAATTACTATGAAGAAACTTGATCCTAATTCCCTTATCCTTCTACTTGAATTCTCTTCAAAAGTTAGGAGACGAATATGTCCAGATTCATCAACCTTTCTATTTACACACAACATCCACAATTTAACTTTTTTCTCTTTTATCTCAACCCCTAGCCATATCACATATCATTTAAAAGTGTCAAAAAATATATTTTTAAGAGCCAATTTTTCTTATTTATTTCAATCTTCCCCTTTAAAGTCAAAATAAAACATTCTTATCGATTTTACAAACTTTCCGTATAATATTCTTCTAAACACAATCCTTGACAATAGTTTCAATCAACCATAAATAATAATAAAAAAAATTATTCCACACAATCCATACGGTCAAATTATAATGAATTATTATGAGTATAACATATCCAAATATCAACTTCATCAAATGGTGAAATTTCTAGAAATATGGGTTTAACCGAACTGATCTCAAACTTGCAAACCTACTATACAAGAAGCACAACTTCTATACCAAGTTATTGTTTCTAATCTCCACCGTGCAGAATCTAGATAGCATTAGGAAGAACAACATATCCAAATTATAGCCCCATCCAACGATGGTTGAAGGAGAAAATAGTTAGCGAAGAATACTGTTTAAAAGTTTATTTTCCCAGAAATTTTCCTACTTCAATATCTCTCAAATGAAGACTGATATAGAAAACCCTCTGATGATAATGTACATTACATGACGGAGAACAAGATATCCAAATCATTTTGATCCAATAGTGGATGGTGGAGTTATAGCTGTCGGATGTTCTGCCATTAATATGTCTTCTCTCCAACCTCTCTCTAAACTCTCTCTTGCACTTGGAAGTCACCACAAGAGAGAAAATAGAATGATATTTATAGTTTTATTATCTTTTTAATTGCTCATTTATCTCCACCCCTTTTTATCATTTGTACATAAACTTTCAACCTTCTGTTATTTGAATATTGACCTCTCTTGGTCTTAAGTATTCATTTTGTCCTCACAAATGTTTTTATTTTCAAGAATTTAGTACTATATTCACTTTTTATTTCATTAATTTCACTATTTGTATCTAGATTTAGGTTTCTTTACTTTAATTTAACCCATTTTACTATTGGTTAAATTTCTTAGATTTTAATAACTCAAAAAAATTATAACCGGGGGTTTACATCTTAGATCTCAACCCAACTCATCATCATCAACATAAAACATCTTATTTAATAACAACATACAATTCAAGTTCACCAAATAACAATGCATAATTCAATTATTATCTAATATTATCATATAAACTATATCTTGTATAATAACATTATATAATGTAATTCAAGTGAAGGATTCAATTTCAACTATAAACATGCATGGTTAAATAGGTACTTAGAATTACAAAGATTAGATTAAAGTCATACATCCAAATTTATAGGTTAATATTACATTTCAAGTTTTAGGAGATAAGTCACTTAATTTACAAATAATTCCACAGCCAAAAGCAAAAGGTAACTAAACAAAGATCGCTTTTGATGTGACTTTGATGGACATGAAAACAAAAATTAACATGTACATATAAATATAAAAAGGTAATAGCGAACAATAACAATGATAGATAATAATTTCCATGGCATTTCTTTTGATACATAAAATTAGACATAGACCTCTTTTACAACATATATTTTTCATTTATTTTTCATTTATTACCAATATCCATATAATATCCTAACTTATTTTCCAAGAATAATTTCATCTTAAAAATATCAACACAACTCAATGGTATCAAACACCATCTTCTTATGAATCAATTCTCACTTGAACTAAGATATATCTCTCTTGGTATCATTAGTTTATCTCATTCTTTCAGAATAACTAATCAATACTTTCTTATTTTCTAGAAGGTAATTGCTTATACTAATAAATTTCATCAGTATCATTAGTCTCCTGATATTGGGTTAGACTAATAAATTTTGTTTAAGGGTCGATATCAATACAACCGAGTGATATCATTAACCATTCCTACCCCGTAATGGTTAATCAATTCCTATCCATAGCTAGTTTATCATCAAAGTTGCTAATGTCAAGAACCATTGACATCATTAGCCCCCTTATCTAGAGTAGCTAATCACACTAGAAACAGTTGATGCTACCAATGCGATCCATTGATATTACTAACCATTCCTGACTCATAATAGTTCATCAACTTATGTTTTTCCCCTAACCGAGAGTAACCATGCCAATGTTAATAATCTTTACTAACATCATTAGTCATTCAATTACCGGGATCGATGTAGGCTGTCATTTTCTTCCCTCGAAGTTCTTTCTTTCTTGGCAGAACCAATGAAACCCCATCGATACTATTTGCTATCCAAACCTAGATAGCTAATCAATGTCATCTAAAATGATGGTACCAATGAAAACTCATTCATACCATCAGCTATCCGAACCCAGATAGTTGATCAATGTCATCTCAACCTTCCATTTATATCGATCCCCTTTCATTTTTCATATTAACATCATATACATTATAACCATGATTGGCAAGTATCATTCATAGACAACCTTAGTTATCAACACTACAGTCACTAAGCATCATTCATATAACCTTCATCGCCCTTGTCAATGTGTCAAGTATCAACTAATGACCTTAGTCACCCTCGTCACAGTGCCAAGTATCAACTCATAACCTTGGTCACCCTCGTCATGGTGCCAAGTATCAATTTATGCCCTTAGCCACTCTCATCATGGTGTTAAGTATCATTGTAATGTATCCTTAGCCACTGACACTACGGTGACCAATTATCCATCATTTCTCCTTCAATTTCCAAGTCATTGTGTATACATAATCCATATCAAGGTCTACAAGATAATTAAGTCTATTCCAAAGTTATCATGGCTACTTTAATACCTATCAATGTATGCAAGGCATTTGTATCCATTCTATTCATAACATAATTAATTTGATACATAATAATGCACACAAGGTACTCATGTTTGTTCAAACATTATCCTAACTAAGTTGATCTATACCATTGTACGCAAAGTACATATATTCATTCAAACATTATCCTAATTAATTGATCTATATTGTTGTATGCAAGGTACACATAATCATTCAATCATTATCATAATTAATTTGATTCATATCTATGTGATGCAACCATATTATTCGATAGTTTCACCCATATTTAACTAGTGTTTTGCCTATGTTTTATATATATAATGCCTTAATATTCTTTGTTTTATGTTTTGAAGGCACTTTTGGATGAAATATACAAAAAGGAGTAAATTGGAGGTAATTGGCATATTCAACCTTCAATCGATGTTTTGTGCAGAGCGTGAGCTCTAAAGATCGAAATGAAGTGATTCCAATAGCATTGAAAAGCTAACATCTATACCTTTTTGGAAAAATAAGGCAATAAAATAAAATAAGGAAGAGCATGAAAATCGCAGCCTTCAAAGTCAAATCTCGCAATCTGCCTATGTTGACCTTCGACCATTCCGACTTGAATATCTGGAGCTACAAGAGTCCAATTGATGCAAACTTAATTTTTTTGGATTCTTGACTCAAAGGCCTATCAAAGCTCAGAGTTTCATCCAACAATGATTCCATATAAGGGAGATATGATTTTTCAAAGATGACAACTGAATTCTTCCAATAAACAAGTTTTGTGAAGAAACGAGCCCAAATTATGTTTCAAAGCATCTAAACCAATATCCAAGTTTTTATTTCAACAATTTAGCTCCTCTAAGTTAAAGCTTGAAGATTTCATGCAAGGCTATTTCTCCTTTTTTAGGAAAATAGTTATTGAGTACTTAAATATAAACAGTCTACTTAAGGGAGGACTATTTTGTAAAATAGAGATTAGAGTTTTATATGATATAAAAAGAATGAGAAAAGAGAAGGGGGGCAGCCAGCCAAGAGGAGAAAACACCCCCTCCTCTAAGAAACCCGAAATCATGCATTCCTCCTTCTTTTTATTAGTTGTTCAACAAACATGCAAGGCTAAACTCGTTTTCTTGGTTGCAAGAACACGGAAACCTTTGGATTTCAAGAACTGTGAGATTTATTTTACCTTTTATTTTCAGTTTATATAATGAATATGTTTGTTCTCCTACGCTTATTTTTTCTATGATTGTTTATTGTAATTGCTAGAGAGGACTCTAAGTTATTATTGTAGACAATCTATTGCTAAGTTTGATATCAAAACCGGAGTTGTGGTATATGAACTTATGAAGCAACTGAGTTTAATAATTGTGGTGAATCTACATTATTAATCTTAAGGAGAACATTCAATTAAATCAAACATAGACTACGGACAGTTATGTTTTCTTGATTAATCAACTTATCTAGTTCTTAAGGCTGCCATTGAATTAAATTACTAGTGCGGACACTGTGGTTGTTTGATGGTTAGGGTTAGTTATACGATGGATCCGTTAAATAACCAATGTTAAGAAGAGATAAATATTTAGAATATAAATTGATGTTTTGTTTCCATGGTTAGTTCTTATTTCTGTAGGTGGATGTGTGCTTACGACCAAGGTTTGCTCTCTTGATAATTTTTTGATTTTATTTAATTTCACTTGATAATCTAACTTGAACCTTCCTCATGGGATCAACCCCTTGCTTGCTCTATACTATCTTGTGTGTTATGTTTTAAGCTAGGGTAATTAATTTGTGCGATCACAACATCACAATAAATTTTGGCGTCGTTGCTGGGGAAGTAATTTTAGTTGATTCTTGTGCTATTATTTTTATTTGCTGTGATTGTTATTTATTTTTCTGAAAAAATAAAGAGAAACGAAATTTTTACTTGCAGCGGTAATGTTCATTTACGGTAGCGATACTGTTCAAAACAAATTTTTTGGTGGAATTAGGTATTGGCCTTTTGATTACTAAAGGGAAATGACATTCTAAGCAGGACAAGTGGTTACCACCATCCCCATCCTATCGAGGCCAAATTCCGTTGTTTTCTAGGGGTTTTAGGCAATTTTAGTTTTCTAGCATAGGATTTTAGTACAATTTGCATTGTTTTTTTTAAAAAAAAATCTCTTGTGAGGTTAGTTTCTTTTGAGTTTTCTTGATGATTTATGCATGTAACCCATTCTACTAACCAGAGTCAAGTGTAGGTGGATCTCGAAATAAAAAACACTTTACGCAGGTTACGAAAGGAAGCTCGCGTCAACACCATGGTTGTTGCATGACAACAAACACTCAAGGAGCTTACTACTCCTAACGTGGAAAATCAACCATTGTGTATAAACATCGACAATAATGTAAATTTTGAGCTTAAATATAGTTTTATACATTTGCTACCAACATTCAATGGTCTTGTAGGAGAAGATCCTTATACTCATCTCAAGGAGTTCCATATGGTTTGCGTTGGCATGAAACCGAATGGAGTTGATGAAGAACAAGTTAAGTTGGAAGCTTTCCCTTTCTCTTTAAAAGGGGCAGCAAATACATAGCTTTTCTCTATTCTCTCAGGTTACATTGGAACTTGGAATTCCATGAAGAAGATTTCCTTGAGAAGTATTTCCCAGCATCTCGAGTTGCCAACATAAGGAAAGAAATAAGTGGAATTCGACAATCTCATGGGCAGACACTTTCCGAGTATTAGGAAAGATTTGAGCAACTATGTATTCAATGCCCTCATCATTAAATACCCGATCTGCTGCTCATTCAATATTTCTAAGGATTGATGCCTATTGACTGTAGTATCATTGATACTGCAAGTGGAGGGGCATTGGTAGATAAGACACCCGAGGTTGCACGCCAATTGATCTCAAATATGGCAGCCAACTAAAGTTAAATAAAATGAAAAATGAAAAGAGAAGATAAAATAAATATTATAATTTATACAAGAATTTACCTCCCCGGCAACGGCGCCAAAAACTTGACACGACCAAAAGCTTGATGACTTCTCCCAAGTGCAGGAGTGTCGAAGTAATAAATAACCCGGCAAGACCGGGGTCGAACCACAGAGAGGTTAATTGTATAAATTATAAATAACAAGACAACAACAAGAACAACGACAACAACAATAATACTTAGTACATGGCGTTGTTACACCTGAGAGTGATCCAAAAGATCGGGTCACAGGTTTCCAGCCTATATACTGAGTTTATGAAAAGATCAAAGGGATATATTACAGAATGTAAATAACAACAACAACAACAATAATAGTAGTAGTAGTAGTAGTAGTAGTAGTAGTAGAAGAAGAAGATGAAGAAATTAATGAGAACTTTGAGATGAAAGATTAATGTAAGGATTAAACAATGATAAAAACAAATGTCAAGGTTAGAAAGTACCAAGTATTTGTTGTACCAAGTGTTATACAACATAAATCTAGATTAACCATTTAACAAGCAAAGTATTGAAAGTGAACAAGATAACAAATATAAAACATGTTAGTATCCAACATTAAGGTCCATGTTAAGTTTATATTATACTTATTCTTACACCATTAGTGTACCCTTTCCACCTTGACATAATTAACTTAGCTAAACATAATGAAAGGAAGAAACATAAATGAACAAGACAATAACATAAATGAGAAAGAAATTAACTAAATAAAGGAAAGGAAATGAAGTGCATAAACTTGATATTAATGAAAGCAAAACATGAGCAATACAAAGAGAGAAAGCAAGAGCATGATCTTGATCTGGAAACCAAGATGCCTCAATACATGTTAAGTGCCTCCTTTTATAGGCCAAAATTTGAAACTATTGATTTGTTGACTAATTGATGAGTGGGTGGCCACATCTTGACTTGGTGACAATCCTTATCTTCTTGTCTGAACAAGATGTCATTGCTAACATCATAATTTGCCTAGAATCCTCAGGAATGTTCTAGGAAATTGTCTCAGCTTTCCAACAAAAAAACGATGAGGTCATTTGGACTTCTAGAACTCAAGATATGTGCTGAACACTAAATAGTGTCTGGGCTACAGGACAGCTTCGGACAACTTCTAGAACTCACGACCCAATCATCTTGTGCCTCAACCCAACTCATTCTCATCAACACAACACATCTTATTCAATAACATCATATAATGCATTTCAAATAAAAGATTCAATTTCAACTGTAAACATGCATGGTCAAAAAGGTACTAAGAGTTTCAACCATTAGATTAAAGACATACATTCAAATTTACGGATTTATATTACATCTCAAGTTTTAGGAGATAAGTCTTTTAATTTACAATTAATTTACATGGTCAAAAGCAAAAGATAACTAAACTAGTATTACCCTTGACGCAACCCTGGTGGACCTGATAATAGAAATTAACATGTACACATAAATATAAAATATAGTAACAAGCAATAACAATGGCAGACAATAATCTCTACGGAATTTCTTTTTTATATATAAAATTAGGCATAAACCTCTTTTACAACATATATTTTCCATCTATTACCAATATCCATCTAATATCCTATCTCATTTGCCAAGAATAATTCCATCTTGGAAATCTCAACACAACTCAACGGTTCGCGAACACTATCTCCTTATAAATCAATTTTCACTTGATACCAAGATATTCCTCTCTTGATATCATTAGCTTATCTCATTCTTTTGGAATAATTAATCAATATTTTTTTTCCTTTTCTAAATCTGTTGCTAGAAGGTAATCGCTGAAACTAATAAATCTCATTAATATCATTAGTCTTCTAATGTTGGGCTAGACTAATCAATTTAAAATATACCAGCACCGATGAAACATCTTTGATACCATTAGCAATCCAAACCTGGTAGCTAATCCATGCCATTTGATTCTTCCATTCGTATCGAATCCCTTTCATTTTCTTATTAACATCATATGCATTGTAACCACGGTTGCCAAGTATCATTTACACACAATCTTAGTTATCGACACCACGGTCACTAAGCATCCTTCACATAACTTTGGTCACCCTCATTACAGTGCCAAGTATCAATTTATGCCCTTAGCCACCATCATTATGGTGTTAAGTATCACTGTAATGTATCCTTAGCCACCAATACTATGGTAATTAATTATCTATCAATTCCCCTCAAATCTCCAAATCATTGTGTCTACCCAATAACCATATTAATTAATTTACTCAAAATCTTAGTCACATATTAATTATTTTACTCATAACATTTAGAATTTACTACTTCTAACTTCAATCAATTAATTCACGTAATCTTTTCAAAACTTAACTATCTGGCTAACTCATCTCAATTGCCAATAATTCTGGTAATTTCATATAATTACCCACATATTTGGTTAACCTTCCTTGGTTACCAGTACATCTAGTAATTCCATACGAATTACCCAGCCTCCAGTTATACATTCAGTACATTGATTCATACAAAATACATTATGATTTAGAATGCATTTACATGATTCCTTGCAAAAGTAGGTTCCCGTGTATCGGGTTTCGTAGACGTCTCGTTGGTGTCATGTCCCTGCAGCAGTACAAAACATTTAAGAGAATGCAAATACTTAAGAATACTAATAATGGTAACTAACGGTCTGGCAGTTAAATGAAGCATTAACATTTATAATATCGTCATGTACTTGGTATAAACAGCTAGTAGTACATATAGATGCACCAATTTTATTTTATTTATTTTGCAATCAACCATAATCTGAAACCCGACTATCCTCTTAAGGCATTATTTGTTGAGGTTAACCGTTCACTCACCCCGATCATCCACTTCGGATGACATTAGCCAAGCTAATCAATCGCTCGTCCCGGGCATCCTTTCGGATGCCATTAGCCGAAGCTAATCAATCGCTCGTCCCGGGCATCCTTTCGGATGCCATTAGCCGAAGCTAATCAATCGTTCGTCCCGGCTATCCTTTCGGATGCCATTAGCCGAAGCTAATCAATCGTTTGTCCCGGCCATCCTTTGGGACGCCATTAGCCGAAGCTAATCATTCATTTGTCCCGGTCATCCATCTGGATGCTATTAGCCGAAGCTAATCAGTCCTTCATCCCGGCCATCCATTTGGATGCCATTAGCCGAAGCTAATCAACCTTTAGTCAACATTTAAGCGTTCGACAATCTAATATCGGTTCTAACAATACGGTAATAATCATATTAAAGTATTTCAATATTCAACGTATGAAAAAAAAGAAAGGTGCAAGTCACCTACCTAGAAGAGGTGCACGTGCTGCCACTCCATGCAATTGTCCAATCCCCACAACTTTCCATGTACCACCAGGGATTCAATTTTTATCAACAATACAACCAACATCACATCTTCATTTAATTCTCATTCAACTAGTATTCTCAAACCAATCACAATGAATTTTCTTTAAGATCTCATACTCTTAATCATTTTCATGTTTATATTCATTCTTATTATTTTGTTATCAAAACCATCACTCAACAGCAAATTCCAAGCAAAGATTAAAAATTATCTGATTCCAATCAATTTAGCTTAACCAACCAAGAACACTATCTAGTGTCTTAATCCTAACTAAAGCTGTAAAAACTCAGTTTTGGGCGTGATGTATCTCTATGAAAGGCTAAAACATGGAAATACAACTTTTATGAAGAAACCAACTCCAAATTATTTTGTTTTAAGGCTCAAAATCAACAATCATAATAGCCCCTCCTTTATAGCTAAAATTTTGGGCAACGAGGATTTTCATTTCTTGGGAATCCTTTTCAACTTCCAACTTATTTTTATTGCAAAAACAACATCATCCAAGGTCATTTGGCATCATTAAATCACAAATTCAAACCAATTCTAAAGCAAAACATTCAAACAATTTCCCTACCTTTCAATATAGCAAAGATTAGACCAAAAATAAGGAAACTCATTCCTTTTGGGGTTTCTCCTAATACTATTATTAATACAACAAAATGATGAACTATTTATTTTCTTTCACTCTCTCCTCGTGCGATTAAACATATGCGGCAAACCTTAACAATTAATATTCTTAGATGATTATCATAACAATAATTTCACCCTACTAGTTGGAATCCATGACAATCTTCATTAACTAATCAATTTGTCAAAAATACTTATGGCTAGCTTTAAATATGTTTTATTTTCCATATTTCTTTCATTTTAATTTCTTCATGGTTCCACCCCATTTATATCCACACAACCAACAAGTTAGCTTTGTGTTCAATCAACATGTTCATATAGCGATGTTCCTTACTATTCCTACATAATAATCATACTTCACCTCATATAAAGAATACACAATTAATCTATAATAATACTAATAACAAGAACATATTTTACCATTACATCTTTCATAAAACCTACACCCACACAATTCTAATTTCATCAAAACATGTATTTAATCAAGCTTGCTACATTTTGCCAAAAGTAGTAATAGATTCAAAAGGCAATAAGTCATCCAATTCTAATTATTGCTCTAAACCCAACGGTCAGACCACATATCATATAGTTTTTCATACTATATCTCAACATCATAATGATCCAACGGTTACATCTCCCTAGATCTGCATAAAACCGAGCTTACCTAAAACTGGACGAGCTACTGTTCAACATGCACGAAACCTTTCCGGAGAATGCGTTTCCGATCTCCACTGTTCAGAATGCAGGACACATCTAGGTTCACCACATATCCAAAACTGAGCATGATCCAACGGTTGAAGAGAGCGAAATCGGCCGGCGACCAAACTGCCCTGCAGGTGCATTTCCTTTTTAGTTTTTCAGGACAGTTCCAATGACAATTTCGGTCACATGGAGTGTGTTCCTTCCAATCCCTCCGGTCAGTTAGTCGATAGGTGTTATAAAAACAAGATATCCAAACCTTAGCTTGATCCAACGCTAGACGAGAGAGAAATCGGCCGGCGACCAAACTACCCTGCAGGTGCATTTCCTTTTTGTTTTTCAGGAAAGTTCCGATAAGGATTGCTGTCAAATGGAGTATGCTCCTTCCAATCCCTCCGGTCAGTTAGTCGATAAGTGTCATAACAACAACATATCCAAACCTTGGCTTGATCCAACGGTGGAAGATAGAGAAATCGGCCGGCGACCAAACTGCCCTGCAGGTGCATTTCCTTTTTGTTTTTCAGGAAAGTTCCGATGAGGATTGCTGTCAAATGGAGTGTTTTCCTTTCAATCCCTCCGGCAGTTCGTATATACGTGTCATGAGAACAACATATCCAAATCTTAGCTTGATCGAACTGTGGAATCTTGAGATATGGCCACCAGAGTATTATTGGTTTTACTCCAAAATCTGCAGCTCTCTCTCTATCCCTTTTTCTCTTCTTCTTTTTTTCTTTTTTTTTCTTTTTAACTGGTGGCCTTTGCAGTTTTATAGGCACATTTTTTCATAATTAAAATTTTATCCCTCGGTCATGCCTTTATGTATTTTATTTTATTTTTCATGTAAACTATCTGGTTTATTTCTGCTTAAATCGTTAGTCTTTACCAAACTCCGATTGGGATGAGATATTTAACCAAGGTAGGAAAACATATTAATAGACTTCATGCAAAATTTCATCCCGATCCTATCATTAGATTGAGAATTCTGCTTCCTAATATAAACTTGTTCAGTTCATGACTTTTCATAAACAATCTAGATTTTTCTTGTTCAATCTTCACAAACAAAAATCATATCATTATCCTTCTAAACTTTTACGGTCATTTTATTATTTTGAAATGTATTCATTTTAGGATTTCCACCTTTATTTATTTATCGGGCTTATTACCATTTCAAAATAACGTCACTGATTTTTAATCGGTGCTTGCACCTTCAGTCCTATCCTTTTTCATTGCACTATCATTTATTATAATGCATTCTTTATTACCTCACTTATTTCCTAAAAATATTTTGTTATTTTTCTCATTATTTTATTCATCAAAACACGTTACTAGTTTCTCTGTCCTTATGAATTCTAAACCAAAATTCATTTTGTAGAGGTCATCTCTTTCATTATATATCATTATTTATCTATTATTTCAAATCTTGGTTTTTCATCACTCATTGAAATATTACCACTTTCAGCCTTACGTTTACATGAGGGTTTACACATCTACATATTTAAATTATAAATTTCTAGGGTTTCACATTTTAATTCTTGGGTTCCTTATGAAAGTTGTAGGCCTATGTCTTAGCTTTCCATCCATATAAAATGGACCTAAATCCGAGATCTAGAGCTCCAGATATGATCCAATTACCGAATAGTGTTCTAGTTTGGACTGCACCAATATCTCTTTTCTAAGCTTCACCCTTCTTTATCTTCAAAATTTCAGTAGTTGAATTCATCAATCAATCCTTTGATTTATGTGATAAGCATGCATTTAAGATGAACATTTACCATATATTAAGGCATTTTATAGTATCACACTTGTTATTATAAAACATGCTTTAGTTAAGGAGTTATTGATACTTCAAGTGCAAAATGATGATATAAAACCTTAATAAACATGCACTTTTAAGTACTAATCAATAAGCATGTAACATGTTGAGCCAATGATATAAAACAAAAGTGCTTACTAGGAGGCAACCTAGCACAAAAAGAAAAAAAAAAACAGATTTGCTTTATTTTTCCCTTATCTTTAATTTTTCGCATTTTACTTTATTTTTGTCATTCTCCTATATTCCTTCTCTTTTATTTCAGCATTGAGGACAATGTTGTGTTTTAAGTGTTAGGGTATTGGAAAATATTGGTTTTCTTATTTTGATTTTCTTTGTTATTCCAAAAAAAAGAAAAAAAAAACAAATCTCTATGTTTGATCTTTTGAACTCCTATTGGTTTATGAGAATGTGAGTATTACATATGAGAATTAATTGAGATAGATGAAAATATAAATTGAATAAAGGAGTGTGCATGCAAGTTTAAAGGTTTAATTGGTTTAGGGATTGACGTTGAGAATATGTCATGTTGGCTTTATAGTATTATACCAATGCAAGCTTTTGAGCCTTCAACATTATATTATTTGATTGTCCACTCTTTCAATGATATGCATCTTTAGAACTTGCTTCATATCTTGTTGAGATTACATTCGCATTACATATATACATGAAGATGATAAAGGCATTAGAAATTTTAACCACTTGAGCCAAAAAGCCAACCTAAAGCATATTATCGTTAGTGAGCCCCTTTTGAGCTTGTTTATCTTTTATTTGCTTTATCCATGTATAATCCTTAACTTTATATATGTTTTCCTTTTCCCCTGGCCAAGGATTAGTAGAGCATATACTTGTGATATTTCATGGAATTATGGTTGGAAATTATGTGAAAAGAAAAAATAAGTGATGCTAGATGAAAAGATAGGCAAAGTTGTCAAAGGTAAAAAAAAAAAATAAAAAAATAAAAAAAGAGAAAAAATGGAAAAAAAGAAAAAAATGTTCTTTTATGTTCTTAAGATTTTATGTTGAAATAGCTTGAAATCAAAAGAAGTTAAACATTGGTGATTAAAGATGAAAACTTTATGTGCTTTAATGGAATATCTTGTTTGAAATATCATTTTTCAGAATGCTCTACTTTCTTTGGTTTGAACCTTTTCTTTTACTCTCTTTTACCTCACCTTAACTTTAGCCCTATTACAACAGGAAAATAAGACCTTTTGATTCATGCATTGCTTGTAATATGTTAGTAATGGAGATGAGATTGAAGAGCAAGCTTATGGTAGAACATATTCATTGATTGTGTAACAGCCCGGCCCAACATGCTGAATATTGTCCGCTTTGGGCATTACCGCCCTCATGGTTATGTTCTTGGTGACGCGAGCCCACTACTGAGCCTGACGTCCCAAAACGCGTTCAACATGTTAGCACCAGCACTACTAATAAGGCCAGCAACACAACCCTCACCCGCCGATGTGGGATCTTACAATCCACCCCCCTTAAGGAGCCCGACGACCCTGTCGGCACAACCGGACAGCCAGTGAGGTCGGCTCTGATACCAAATGTAACAGCCCGGCCCAACATGCTGAATATTGTCCGCTTTGGGCCTTACCGCCCTCACGGTTTTTTTCTTGGTGACGCGAGCCCACTACTGAGCCTGAAGTCCCAAAACGCGTTCAACATGTTAGCACCAGCACTACTAATAAGGCCAGCAACACAACCCTCACCCGCCGATGTGGGATCTTACAGATTGAATTTGAGAGATTTTAACACATAAGTCCTAAACACGTGAGTGTTGGAGTGTATATCAATGAGAGGACCGATCACTTTGGCATGACATCGATTTCATTGAAATCCCGACAATTAATTGAGTTTTAAAGTTTGCATGTAAATAAATTCATGAAAATTTATACTCTTTATCCTTTTTTATTGTGTCCTTTTTTATAATGCATATATTCTCTAATATTGATGGGAGATTAGGAGATTAGTCATAGTGATTTGATTTAATTTAATTTCAATTTGATTTTACCTATCCTTTCTCGATGACGAGCAAGAGCAAAGTGTGGGGGTATTTGATGCAACCATATTATTCAATAGTTTTACCCACATTTAACTAGTGTTTTGCCTATATTTTATATATAAAATGCCTTGATATTCTTCGTTTTATGTTTTGAAGGCACTTTATGAAAGATACAAAAAGGGGTAAATTTGAGGTAATTGGCAGATTTGACATTCAGTCGATGTTTTGTGCAGAGCGTGAGCTCTAGAGGTCAAAATGCCTTGATAATTTTCTGATTTTATTTAATTTTGCTTGATAGTTTTCTGTTTTCTTTTGCTTTAGCCTAAATAACATCCAACTCCCTGACACGACCAAAAGCTTGATGTCTTTTCCCAAGTGCAGGAGTGTCGAAGTAATAAATAACCCGGCAAGACCGGGGTCGAACCACAGAGAGGTTAATTGTATAAATTATAAATAACAATACAACAACAACAACAATAACAACAATAATAATAATAATAACAATAATAATACTCAGTACGTGGCGTTGTTATACCTGAGAATGATCTAAAAGATCGGGTCACAGGTTTCCAGCCTATATACTGAGTTTATGAAAAGATCAAAGATATATATTATATAATATAGATAGAATGTAAATAATAATAATAATAACAATAATAATAAAAAGCAGAAGATGAAGAAATTAATGAGAACTTTGAGATGAAAGATTAACGTAAGGATTAAACAATGATAAAAACAAATGTCAAGGTTAGAGGATCCACTAATGGTACTTCAAACAAGTATAATATAAACTCTTATTACTCAATTGGAAACCACACATAAAGGAGGTTCCAATCAGATTATAAATTGTTAACATGATTACATTAATTATCTTATTCGAATAAAGCTAATACTTGTAAATGTTGGCAGGCATTCATGATTATAACTTATGTTAACAACAAATCAAGTTCCTTTCATAGCTCAGGTGTCGGTTAAACCATACAGTATGGGCTATGAAAGTGCCAAGTATTTGTTGTACCAAATATTATACAACATAAATCTAGATTAACCATTTAACAAGCAAAGTATTAAAAGTGAACAAGATAACAAATATAAAACATGTTAGTATCCAACGTTAAGGTCCATGTAAGTTTATATTATACTTATTCTTACACCATTAGTGTACCCTTTTCACCTTGACATAATTAACTTAGCTGAACATAATGAAAGAAAGAAACATAAATGAACAAGATAAGAACATAAATGAGAAAGAGGTTAACTAAGTAAAGGAAAGGAAATGAAGTGCATAAACTTGATATTAATAAAAGCAAGACATAAGCAATACAAAGAGAGAAAGCAATAGCATGATCTTGATCTGAACACCAAGATGCCTCAATACATGGTAAGTGCCTCCTTTTATAGGCCAAAATTTGGAACTATTGATTTGTTGACTAATTGATGAGTGGGTGGCCACATCTTGACTAGATAACAATCCTTATCTTCTTGTCTGATCAAGATGTCATTGCTAACATCATAATTTGCCCAGAATCCTCAGGAATGTTCTAGGAAATTGTCTCAGCTTTCCAACAAAAAAAAAGATGAGGTCATTTGGACTTCTAGAACTCAAGATATGGGTTGAACACTAAATAGTGTTTGGGCTGCAGGACAGCTTCGGACTTCTTTGTTGTTCCTTCAATTTGGACTTCAAAACGACCTTTTCAAATCTTGGGCTCCTCATGAAAGTTGTAGGCCTTTGTCTTACCTTTCCATCCATATAAAATGGACCTAAATCCGAAATCTAGAGCTCCAGATATGATCCAATTACCGAGCAATGTTCCGGTTTGGACTGCACCGACATCTCTTTTCTAAGTTTGGCCATCTCTTTGTCCTTTCACTTTCAATACTTAAACTCATCAACCAATCCTTTTATTTATGTGATAGGCCTGCATATAAAATGAGCATTTACCATAAATTAAGGTATCTTATAATATCAAACTTGTTATTATAAAACATGCTTTAGTTAAGGAGTTATTGATACTTCAAGTGCAAAATGATGATATAAAACCTTGATAAACATGCACTTTTAAGTACTAATCACACCCCCCAACCAGCTTATTACTAGTCCCTAGTAATCTAAAGCGTTAAAATAGAGAAACAATTTGCAAGTTCCATAAAGCAAGGCATTCATCATTCAACTTCCATTAATCTATCCAGATAAACAAACTCTCATTAAATTTATATTCTTGCTTCATACTTCTTAAACAAGATATTAATAAACCTTCTTTTTGTGTGCTCAATGAAAACATAGATGATGGGGCTTTTGTTGGAAGAAAACAATATTATGTTCAAATGTTTAAGGTGAACTTCCTTGGGTTGGGATTAGTATTATTTTTTTTTTTCTTTTTTTTCTTTTTTTTTTCTTTTTATTTATATACACATACAACTTAAAACACAATGTATCTTTAACCCATGTAACGAGTTTTAGGCTAATGACTCCCAGACCAGTTGGTCTTAGGGCATTAGGTGTTGAGACACCCCTACGAGCTTAACAACTCGGGTTGCAGATACTGATACGTAGATAGTGCAATGTTTGATTCCCTTAAGCTTTTCTCCTTAACCCATGTAGCAAGCTTTGGGCCAATAGCTCCCAAGTCAGTTGACTTTAGGGTATTAGGTGTTAAAACACCCCTTCGGGCTTAATTGCTTAGGTTAGGGAGGCTACGAAACCAAACTTATCCACGTTTTATTATCATCAATACTATCTTTTTTTTTTTTTTTTTTTTTTTTTTTTTTTTTTTTTTGCAAATTATATACTATCCTTTTCCCTTAGTTGTTACCTTCAACAAAAGAACATAATTAATGTAATAATCCAATGTGCAACCCACAATCATATGTTAAAGTGTGTGTGTGAAAATGAAGGTTTAATAACACTTGTTAAATGAGTATATGAGCAGAATCAAGTGATAACAATGTGAGAGTTTGTAAACCTGAATATTTCAAGAAGTATTATGATAGACCTTGGTAATGAAACTTACTAAGATGCGTCTCTAGAGTCAATAAAATTGATTCCATACTCTGCCATCCTAATAACAATTTTGTCAAATGGTTTTAATAATAGCAAAAACAGTTAGCAAGTTAGTATTTTTTTTTTTTTTTTTAACTACTACCCTCTCCCCCCAACCAAAACGAGACATTGTCCTCAATGTTCGAAGGTAGAAAGATAGAGTATAGAAGACATCACCTGAAACAGTGAACAATGATAAACCTGAAACACACTTAAACAAACATAAGAAGTAACATAACAAAATAATATGCTATTAATAAAACCAAAAGACACAAGGTTTCACAGATGAAGGCTCAAATCTAATCTAAGCTTTTTACGGCTTTCCTTAGTTGACCAATCTAGGCGACTCATGCAGGGATCAATGATAGGGATGAAAGATTGTAGTTGGTCAATCAATTGTTCAGCAGTAGCAGCAGAGATTATGATTTGTCGTGCCGAAGATGTTAGAAATTCCTGTTCCACAGCTTGATCAAGGAAAGACAGCAACTTATCATAAAAACCATTAACATTTAGCAAACCTATAGGTTTATGGTGAATGTGCAGTTGGGCCCAAGATGAAATATGAAAGATTTCTTCCAATGTGCCCAAACCTCCTGGTAAGGCAATGAAGGCATCAGCATGGCTAAACATGGTATTCAGTCGGTCAGACATTGTTGGGACCTGTAGTTCCTCTCCAATTGTTTTTCCAATGATGTCCCCAGTTGCTAAAGCTTTGGGAACAACCCCCAAAACTTGACTGCCTCCTAAAAATGCAGCCATTGACACACCTCCCATTAACCCAAGGCTGCCTCCCCCATACACTAAATGAATCTTTCTCTCAGCTAGTACCCGACCAAGATGATTTGCTGATTCTAAAAACTCTTTTTCTTTCCCAGAACTGGATCCACCGAAAACACAAATATTTCTTATCTGATGACTTGAGGAACCTGCCATTTCTACACACTTCTATATTTGATGAATGTATGGGATGAGTAGAAATGAAGGGAAGGAAGAGAATAATTTATAGATGAAAAAGTGAAAATGCAATCATACCACCTATATGTAGGCCAGCTGTAGTCTCACAAACTCTCTCTCTCTCTCTCTTTATTAATTATTTATTTTGAAAAAGCATGTATGTACAGGTAGTTGTGATTGTGGCTCACATCTTCCCTTGGTTTTACGTCCAAGAACGGCTTAAACGCCCTCTATGGGTCGGGGATAGGCTTCCCATCCAGTTTTCTTAAAAACTGGCAAACAGGGTCTTTTTTAGTCAGATTCCCAAGACTAAGTCGATCATGTTCTTTATGGAATTGTGGCCATAAATCATGAATTACACGATGCACATCTCCACTAGGATGCGTCTCAAGGGTCAACAAAAGATTATCTAAAGACCCCTTACTCAGGCCATCCTTAATGAATTGTATCTTATCTTCACGGTTTACAGATACCATTCCTAAAGAACGACATGTCGTATTACAAGTCCATCTGGCACATCTGTGACAGACTTTTAGTCGTTTTGCACGACGTTTCTTTGCAAAAGTGCTTTTACCTGTTCCAGGCATGTGTGAAATGAAAGAATTGGAGGACTCACCTGATAATCGAACCTTTGCTTCAATTAACCAACGGATATCTTCAGGAATTCCATGATTCATTAACAACCTCAATCTTGCACACCTAGCACGGTAAATTTTATTAATCGCATTTGGAGGCAAAGCGGGAAAATACCTTTTCAACTTTTCAAGAGTGGTGTCCATTTTCAAAAGAGAATTAGAGAAGAGATTCAAAGAAGGAAGAAAGAGCTAAGAATTATACAAATATATACAGATATCAGTTATTTGGGAAACTGAAAGAACCGACTTAAGTCACGGAGTACCGTTATCCGCCATTTGACCGGGGTGAAAGAGAGACTAGCAAAACAATAAAACACAAAACAATGTGAGAAAAAGAATCAATCTTTATATACAGGATCACTCAATTCAATAGAGTCATTTTCAACCGAAAAATTGTCAAAATAAACTTTCAAACGATGCCCATTTACCTTGAAAACATTGCCATTCTTTGGATTCTCAATATCACAGGCCCCATATGGATACACATGTTTCACAATAAAAGGACCACTCCATCTTGATCTTAGTTTTCCAGGAAATAAATGGAGTCGAGAATTATAAAGCAAGACTTTTTGACCAACATTGAATGTTTTTCTCAGTATTTTCTTGTCATGAAACTCTTTAATTCTTGCTTTATGAATTTTCGAATTGTCATATGCATCATTTCTTATTTCTTCAAGCTCATTTATTTGCAATTTTCGCAGCTGACTAGCATCATCAAGGCTTGAATTGAAAGCTTTAATAGCCCAATAAGCTTTATGTTCAATTTCCACAGGCAAGTGACAAGGTTTTCCATAGACTAGTCTATAAGGTGACATACCTAATGATGTTTTATAAGCAGTTCGATAAGCCCAAAGTGCATCATTAAGTCTTAAAGACCAGTCTTTCCTATTAGGGTTCACTGTTTTCTCCAAGATCTGTTTGATCTCCCTATTAGCAAGCTCTACTTGTCCACTTGTCTGAGGATGATAAGGGGTGGCAACTTTATGTGTGATTCCATATTTCTTCATTAAAGACTCAAATGGCTTGTTGCAAAAGTGTGTTCCACCATCACTTATCATGGCTCGAGGGATTCCAAATCGACTTAAAATGTTTTCTTTCAAAAACTTTATCACCGTTTTGTGATCATTGGTTCGACTTGGAATTGCCTCTATCCATTTTGAAACATAATCTACTGCGACCAATATGTACAAGAAACCAAATGATGGAGGAAATGGACCCATGAAATCTATACCCCAACAGTCAAAGATCTCAATGACAAGAATAGGATTTAAAGGCATCATGTGACGTTTCGAAATAGATCCCAACTTTTGACAATTTTCACAAATCTTACAAAATGCATGTGAGTCTTTGAACATGGTGGGCCAGTAAAATCCACTTTGTAAGATTTTTGCAGTTGTCTTTCTTGATGAGAAATGACCCCCACATGCCTCAGAATGACAAAATTTAATGACACTACTTACCTCATTGTCAGGAATGCATCTTCGAAATATTTGATCAGGACAATATTTGAATAAATAAGGGTCATCCCAATAAAAGTTCTTCACTTCGTTCAAGAACTTTCTTTTGTCTTGGGTACTCCAATGAGCTGGCAATTGTCCTGAAACAAGAAAATTAACAATATTAGCAAACCAAGGCATCGTAGAGACAGAAAATAAAGATTCATCAGGAAAGTAGTCATCGATTGGTGTAATGTCAGATCTCGAATCGGTTGTCAATCTTGACAAATGATCCGCGACAACATTTTCGGTGCCTTTCTTGTCTTTGATTGTGATATCAAATTCTTGAAGTAACAAAATCCACCGCACCAATCTAGCCTTAGAATCTTTCTTAGAAAGAAGATATTTCAATGCTGCATGATCACTAAAAACAACAACAGGTGAGCCGACAAGATAAGATCTGAATTTGTCACATGCAAATACTACTGCAAGTAATTCTTTTTCAGTGGTAGTGTAATTCATTTGAGCACTATTTAAAGTTTTACTTGCATAGTAAATCACATAAGGTTTCTTATCTTTTCTTTGTCCCAAGACAGCACCCACGGCATAATCACTAGCATCACACATTATTTCAAAAGGTAATGACCAATCAGGAGGTTGAATGACAGGAGCAGAAGTAAGCAAGTTTTTAAGTTTAACAAAGGCTTCCTCACAATGTTCAGTCCATTCAAATAAATTATCCTTTGTTAGAAGGTTACTCAAGGGCTTAGATATTACACTAAAATCTTTGATGAACCTTCTGTAAAAACCAGCATGTCCTAAGAATGATCTAACATCTTTAACAGATTTTGGTGTTGGTAAGTTGGCAATTAACTCGATTTTAGATTTGTCAACCTCAATTCCTTTCGATGAAACAATGTGACCAAGTACAATGCCGTTTGTTACCATAAAGTGACATTTTTCCCAATTCAGTACAAGATTCTTCTCTTCACACCTGCTCAAAACCTTTTCTAAGTTAGTCAAACAATCATCAAATGAATCACCAAAAACAGAAAAATCATCCATAAAAATTTCAAGAAAACGTTCAACCATATCACTGAATATGCTAAGCATGCATCTTTGGAACGTGGCTGGTGCATTACATAATCCAAAAGGCATCCTTCGATATGCAAAAGTACCAAATGGACATGTGAAAGTAGTCTTCTCTTGATCTTCCAATGCAATTTCAATTTGATTGTAACCTGAATAGCCATCTAGGAAACAATAAAATTCATGACCTGCAACTCTTTCTAGGATTTGATCCATGAAAGGTAAAGGGAAATGATCTTTTCTAGTCATTGAATTAAGTTTCCTATAGTCAATGCACATGCGCCAACCAGTAACAGTCCTCGTTGGAATTAACTCATTTTTCTCATTTGTTACCACAGTGACTCCAGACTTTTTGGGTACAACTTGGGTAGGACTTACCCATTTGCTGTCAGAAATAGGATAAATGATTCCATTATCTAGAAGCTTAATGACTTCATTTTTCACTACTTCTTTCATATTAGGATTAAGCCTTCGTTGCATTTCTCTAGAGGGTTTAGCATTTTCCTCCAAATAAATCCTGTGTGTGCAAATCAAAGGGCTAATTCCTTTTATGTCAGCTATGGTCCATCCTAATGCATTTTTGTGCATTTTTAGAGTCTGTAATAACTTACCTTCTTGATGTGCATTAAGTTTGGAAGAGATTATTACTGGAAAAGTTTCATTCTCTCCCAAAAATGAGTATTTGAGATTAAATGGTAATGGCTTCAAATCAGGTTTTGGTGGTTGAACACTTGAAGGTATGGGCTCAATTGATCGTGGTGGTAATTCTTCAATTTGTGGTCTCCAATTGCATGCCTTTGATTCCTGAAAGTAGACCATTTGCAAATCATCAGATTCATCAATCTCAGTTTCACTAGAAGTGGTTTGAAATTGATCATGAACTAATTTTTCAATAAAGTCCACTTCCTGTAAATCATTATCATCTCCAGGTTGCTTGTAAATGTTGAAAATATTCATCTCCAATGTCATGTTTCCAAATGATAGCTTCATCAGTCCATTCCTACAATTAATCAATGCATTAGAAGTGGCAAGAAATGGACGTCCTAAAATTACAGGAATTGAATTACATGCTTCAACAGGTTGCGTGTCCAAGACAACAAAATCCACAGGATAAATGAATTTATCAACTTGTACCAACACATCTTCAATTATTCCTCTAGGCACTTTTACAGATCTATCGGCAAGTAAAAGAGTTATAGAGGTTGGTTTTAACTCACCTAGATTGAGACTCTGAAAAACTGAATATGGAAGTAAATTCACACTAGCTCCAAGATCAAGTAAGGCTCTTTCAATTTTATGTTCTCCAATAAAGCAAGAAATTGTAGGACAACCAGGGTCTTTATATTTCAAAGCATTATTATTCTGAAGAATGGCACTTACTTGTTCGGCTAAAAAGGCTTTCTTTTTCACATTCAGTTTTCTCTTCACAGTGCACAGATCTTTCAAAAATTTAGCATAAGAAGGAACCTGTTTAATAGCATCCAACAAAGGTATATTGATCCTTACCTGTTTGAAAGTTTCAAAGATTTCAGAGTTGTGATTGACTTTCCTTTGTTTGGTCATGGCATGAGGAAATGGAAGTGCTGGCGGGGAATCAGCCTTTTCTTTGCAATGTTCAGGTTCAACCCCTTCCTTACCCTCAGAGATAGACTCATCATCTTTCTCACAAGGTTCAAGAATAGGTTTTTCAATAACCTTACCACTACGAAGAGTGATGACTGATTTGACTTGATCCATGTGTTGGCTTCCAGAACTACTTGCATTTGCATTGTATTGCCCCTTTGGATTTTGTTGTGGTTGAGAAGGAAACTTACCTTTCTCTTGGAAACTGAGAGCAGATGTTAATTTTGCAAGAGCATCTTTAAAATCTGTCATGCTTTGAGCAAGTTGAGTGTTGATTGTCTCCTGCTTTTCAATGAATGCATGCAATGTTTCCTCAAAATTTCTTCTAGGAGGTGGAGCATAAGGAGGTGCATATCCATGAGAATTTTGGAAATTATGGTGTGCTTGAAACGGTGGATGTGAAGTTTGTGCATTGTTGTTATCACTCTTCCAACTGAAATTTGGGTGATTTCTCCAACCAGGGTTATACGTTTGTGAGTATGGGTTATGGTTGGGTCTTTGGAAACTGTTTAAAGCATGGGCTTGTTCATGGAGGCATTCCTTAAAAGAAGGCAAAGTTGGACAATCATTGGTTGCATGCTCATTTGTTTCACAGATTTGACACACAATGTCTTGAACAGATTTTAATTGACCACTCTTTTTCAATTCTAGTGCCTCGACTTTTCTAGCTAAAGATGCAAACTTGGCTTGGAGGTCATGATCTTCCCTAAGGTTGTGCATACCTCCATTAGATGTATGAGGTTGAGTTTTACCTGGTGCCTCATAAGTACCTGTGGTGTCCCAATTTTGAGCATTTTCGGCTAGCAAGTCTAAGTACTCCATTGCTTCATTAGGGTCTTTATCTTCAAAGGTTCCATTGCACATCAATTCAACCATTTGCCTATCTCTAGGTGTTAAACCTTCATAAAAATGTGAAACCAATCTCCATGTTTCAAAACCATGATGTGGGCAAGTATTAAGCAAATCTCGATACCTATCCCAACATTGGTAAAATGTTTCTCCTGGCTTTTGAGTGAAAGTGATGATTTGTCTTTTGAAAGAGTTTGTTCTGTGAGATGGAAAAAACTTCTTTAAAAATTGTTGTTGCATATCATCCCAAGCACGAATGGATCCTGGTCTCAAATTTTGTAGCCATGTTTTAGCTTTATCTTTTAATGAAAAAGGAAAAAGCTTTAATCGAATGGTGTTCATGCTACAATTTGAGTCATTATAGGTATTACAGACCTCCTCAAATTCCCTTAAATGCAAGTATGGATTTTCTAGGTCTAAACCATGAAAAGAAGGTAAAAGTTGAATAATGCCTGGCTTAAAATTAAAATGAGATGCATCAGGAGGAAAAACTATGCATGAGGGTGCACTTGTTCTTGTGGGATTCATGTGATCTCTAAGTGTTCTCATACGGTTATTCTCATTATTCTCATTATGAAGTGATTGATTATCTTCTTCGGCCATATTTTCTGAAAATGATGAGGATACCCTACAGAGTCGACCACTTAATGTACGTGACCAAACTCTCATGCACGTGTAAGAAGAGAATAAAAGGAAGAAAAGAAAAGAGAAGAAAAAGAAACAAAACACTACAAAAGAAACAAAAGTTAGATAAAATGAAAATTGAAAAAAAGAAAACAAAATAAATATTATAATTTATACAAGAATTTACCTCCCCGGCAACGGCGCCAAAAACTTGACACGACCAAAAGCTTGATGTCTTTTCCCAAGTGCAGGAGTGTCGAAGTAATAAATAACCCGGCAAGACCGGGGTCGAACCACAGAGAGGTTAATTGTATAAATTATAAATAACAATACAACAACAACAACAATAACAACAATAATAATAATAATAACAATAATAATACTCAGTACGTGGCGTTGTTATACCTGAGAATGATCTAAAAGATCGGGTCACAGGTTTCCAGCCTATATACTGAGTTTATGAAAAGATCAAAGATATATATTATATAATATAGATAGAATGTAAATAATAATAATAATAACAATAATAATAAAAAGCAGAAGATGAAGAAATTAATGAGAACTTTGAGATGAAAGATTAACGTAAGGATTAAACAATGATAAAAACAAATGTCAAGGTTAGAGGATCCACTAATGGTACTTCAAACAAGTATAATATAAACTCTTATTACTCAATTGGAAACCACACATAAAGGAGGTTCCAATCAGATTATAAATTGTTAACATGATTACATTAATTATCTTATTCGAATAAAGCTAATACTTGTAAATGTTGGCAGGCATTCATGATTATAACTTATGTTAACAACAAATCAAGTTCCTTTCATAGCTCAGGTGTCGGTTAAACCATACAGTATGGGCTATGAAAGTGCCAAGTATTTGTTGTACCAAATATTATACAACATAAATCTAGATTAACCATTTAACAAGCAAAGTATTAAAAGTGAACAAGATAACAAATATAAAACATGTTAGTATCCAACGTTAAGGTCCATGTAAGTTTATATTATACTTATTCTTACACCATTAGTGTACCCTTTTCACCTTGACATAATTAACTTAGCTGAACATAATGAAAGAAAGAAACATAAATGAACAAGATAAGAACATAAATGAGAAAGAGGTTAACTAAGTAAAGGAAAGGAAATGAAGTGCATAAACTTGATATTAATAAAAGCAAGACATAAGCAATACAAAGAGAGAAAGCAATAGCATGATCTTGATCTGAACACCAAGATGCCTCAATACATGGTAAGTGCCTCCTTTTATAGGCCAAAATTTGGAACTATTGATTTGTTGACTAATTGATGAGTGGGTGGCCACATCTTGACTAGATAACAATCCTTATCTTCTTGTCTGATCAAGATGTCATTGCTAACATCATAATTTGCCCAGAATCCTCAGGAATGTTCTAGGAAATTGTCTCAGCTTTCCAACAAAAAAAAAGATGAGGTCATTTGGACTTCTAGAACTCAAGATATGGGTTGAACACTAAATAGTGTTTGGGCTGCAGGACAGCTTCGGACTTCTTTGTTGTTCCTTCAATTTGGACTTCAAAACGACCTTTTCAAATCTTGGGCTCCTCATGAAAGTTGTAGGCCTTTGTCTTACCTTTCCATCCATATAAAATGGACCTAAATCCGAAATCTAGAGCTCCAGATATGATCCAATTACCGAGCAATGTTCCGGTTTGGACTGCACCGACATCTCTTTTCTAAGTTTGGCCATCTCTTTGTCCTTTCACTTTCAATACTTAAACTCATCAATCAATCCTTTTATTTATGTGATAGGCCTGCATATAAAATGAGCATTTACCATAAATTAAGGTATCTTATAATATCAAACTTGTTATTATAAAACATGCTTTAGTTAAGGAGTTATTGATACTTCAAGTGCAAAATGATGATATAAAACCTTGATAAACATGCACTTTTAAGTACTAATCACTCCCCCCCCCCCAAATTGCACATCATCAAGCATAATAATCTAACTTGAACCTTCCTCATGGGATCGACCCCTTGCTTGCTTTATACTATCTTGTGTGTTGTGTTTTAAGCCAGGGTAATTAATTTATGCAACCACGACATCGCAACACTATATACGTAAGGTACTCTTATTCATTCCAATAATATCATCATAATTTTAATACATATTAATGTATGTAAGGTACTTATGTTCATTCCAATATTTATTGAAATAATAAAACAATAAATTTTGAAATTTATCAATAAGTTTGCACAAATTAAAAGGACAAAATACGATGCACCTACATGTTTCCCTAACCGACCGAGTCCCTTTAACTACTGACGACCTTACTTCAGACATCTCTCCTGTAAACCCCCGTAAATAAAAATAAATAATAATAATAAAAAGAAAAAAAAACAACACATAGGATCGAAGTAATGATGTTTCGATGAGTAATGGATATTCGGTATGAAAGAAATGAATAAATAGTAGGAATGACAATAAATATTTCATGTGAGAGAGAGAATGATCTCCATAAACAAATTTAAAGGTATTGTTGAAGTCGAAAAGAGAGTCATGAGTTTTAGTTTAAAACTTGTAACGTTGTCGAAACCAATGACGAGTTTCAATGGATAAAAGAATAAGAAAAAAAAACCAGAAGATATGTAAACCCCAGTCAAAACATGTATTTTGACAAATTAATGATAAATGTGGTAATATTGAATTTATTGAGTATAAATTAAAGGGAAATATCATGAGGATCGAAGTAAATAAATTAATGCATGAAATTCAGATTTTAGCATAAAAGACACTGATTGTCTAGTTTTATGGTATTAATGATATATCTCAATCTGACCATTGGATCGGGCTGAAATTTTATAAGGAATCTCCAGACATATTGTTTTATATTAGGTTCAAATTTCGTGTCAATCGGATTTTGGAAAGGATTTATGAGAGTACTGAAAATCGGGTAAATTGAAGAAGATGACACAAGGGGCATTAATAAGGCTATTTTTGTAATTTATCAAAACAAATACTCTCCTCTCCTCTCTTTAAAAACATAGCACAACTCCAGTTTTGATATCAAACTTAACAATAGATTGTCTACAATAATAACTTATAGTTTGCTCTAGCAATTAAAATAATCAATCATAGGAAAAATAAGCATAGGAGAACAAATATATTCATCATATAAACTGAAAAGAAAAGGTAAAATAAATCTCATATTTCTTGAAATCTGAAGGTTTTCGTCTCCTTGCAACTAAGAAAAAGAGTTTAGCCTTGCATGTTTGTTGAATAACAAATAAAAAAGGAGGAATACATGATTTCGGGTTTCTTAAAGGAAGGGGGCATTTTTCTCTTATTGGCTGGCTGCCTCCTCCTCTTCTCTCATTCTTTTTATATCCTAGGAAACCGTAGTCTCTATTTTACAAAATAGTCCTCCCTTAAGTAGACAGTTTATATTTAAGTACTTCAATAACTATTTCCCTAAAAAAGAAAAAATAGCATTGCATGAAATCTTCAAGCTTTGACTTAGAGGAGCTAAATTGTTGAAATAAAAACTTGGATGTTGGTTCAGATGCTTCGAAATGTAATTTGGACTCATTTCTTCATGAAACTTGTTTGCTGGTGGAATTCAGTTGTCATCTTTGAAAAATCATATCTCCCTCATATGACATAGTTTATGGCTACAATTACGAGAGTTGATAGTTTTTTGAGTCAGGAATCCAACAAAATTGAGTTTGCATCAATTGGACTTTTGTAGCTCTAGATATTCAAGTCGGAATGGTCGAAGGTCACCAATGGCAGATTGCAAGATTTGACTTTGAAGGCTACGATTTCCATGCTCTTTCTTATTTTATTTTCTTGCCTTAGATGTCTAGAAAGTTATAGATGTTAGCATTTTAATGCCACTAGAATCACTTGATTTCGACCTCTAGAGCTAACACTCTGCACAAAACATTGATTAAAGGTCAAATATGTCAATTACCTCCAATTTACTCCTTTTTGTATTTTTCATCCAAAAGTGCCTTCCAAACATAAAACAAAGAATATCAAGGCATTATATATATATATATATATATATAATAGGCAAAACACTAGTTAAATGTGGATGAAACTATCGAATAATATGGTTACATCACAAGGGAATAGTTTTTATGACCTAATACCACATAAAATGTAATAATTAGTTACCATGAATTAACGAGAAGCATCATTTAGCTAGAACTAAAAGGAAAGTGGAACAATATTGTAAATGTCCTCTAGATATTCATCATCTAATGGTTTTAAAACCTCAAGGGAATGTTAAGAAGAAAAATAAAGCTGGAGAAATGCAAGTAGATTTCAATCTATATAGTGCACAACAAATGAAGAATGAAGAGAGGATGATTAGATAGTTAAAAGATGATGACAATGATAATGATGATGGCAATGTTGATGTTAATGGTAAAATTATGTTATGATAAAAGAATGTAAAAAATGGAAAATAATTGACTACAAGTGCTAGAAAATTAAAAGAAGTTGCAAAGGCATATTTCATGCAAAAAACAATTTATGGTGTTAAACATTCTCTCTAAAGTTACTGGCACAACAAAGAAGAAGTTGAATGGTGTGATCTTACGATTGATGCATGTATACCATTTAATATTATTAAATTTTTCTTATTATCAACATGCCATAGACATTGTAACGGTTACGAGTCCTAGTTATAAAGGACCAAACTTTCATACTCTTCATTGGTGAAGCTAAGCTTTATGTGGAGAGTTATCAAGAAATTTTAAAGAAAATTTATTACACATTGATGGGTGGATAGATCGGAAGAGAAGGAATTTAATTAACTTCTTAGTTTATTATCCTAAAGGAAAAAAATTTCTTTTAAATTTATGGATGTATGAGAAGCCTTAAAAATTGCTAAGTTGCTATATAAGTTGTTTAAGGAGTTGGTTTTATGTATCAAGCTTGAAATCAATGTGCATATGGTGACTGGTAATGCTTCTAATTATATTACTGCTAGTAAGTTGTTGATGGAAGAATTTGCTTCAATATTTTAATCTTCTAGTAGTGCTTATTGCATTAACCTCAAACTTTAAGACATTGGTAAATTGTAATTAGTTTGTTTTGTTGTTGATCATTCTTTTGATATCACAAAATATATTTACAATTATTGTTTTACTTTATATTTGATAAGGAAGTTCACTGAAGGGATAGAAATACTTCGTCCAGCTCTTACTCATTTTGCTACTAATTTCATTATGTTGCAAGGCATTTTAGTACACAAAGATAATTTGAGAGCTATGGTGACATTTAGATAATGGGTCTCCTCTATATATGTCAAATATAGCAAAGGAAAAGAGTTTATTGAGGGTTATTGAAGTCTATGTTTTGGGAAGAATATACAATGGTCGAGCAAATGGATGAACCTTTTGTTTGATTTCTATAAATAGTTGTTGCACATTGCATTAATCTTATACTTCAAGACATTGGTAAATTACAGTTAATTTGTTTTGTTATTGAATGTACTTTTGATATCATAAAGTATATTTACAGTTCTTGTTTTCCTTTGTATTTGATAAGCAAGTTCACTTGAGAGAAAGAGATACTTCATCCATCTCGTACTCGATTCACTAATAATTTCATTGTGTTGCAAAGAATTTTAATACATAAAGATGATTTGAGAGCTATAGTGACATATAGGGACTGTGTCTCCTCTACTTATGCCAAAGATAGAAAAGGATAAAAGCTCTAAACCTAATATGGATTTGCATTGTATAGTTCTATGATTATGATGAGCTTATAGTTATTTGACATTGAAAAGATATTTGTAAGCAAAGAGAGAAGTCTTCTCTTTTTTGGACCTTTAGGATTTAGTTAATAAAACAGAAAGTAAGATATTATTATAAGAAACTTGTTTTTTTTTTTTTTTTGTTAAAGAGAGAATAATATTTTGCTTTATGGTTTTAGTCATTAAGTTTGTAACTTAAAGAAGTAGGTTGATGCCTTTAAACAAATTGTATTTAGTAAACAAGGGAATAATTTTTTATGACCTACTGTTACTTAAAATGTAATAGTGAGTTACCAAGAATTAATGTATTTTATCACTTGAATATTCCAGTTGCATTTGTTCTACATTTTATATTATTGTCTTCGTGTTGATCTTGTTATAGTTATGTAAAATGTCTTCCCATCATAATAGTACTCTAGATAGTGATCTTTTGATGACCCAGACATCTTAAAATTCAATTTCCATAACAAGTGGTATATAAGAGCAAAAACAAATGTGGCATGAGGTTATTGCAGAAAATCTTTTAAACTAAGTGTGAGGTGTAAGAAAATAAAATTAATATGCTTGTATTGTGGTAAAGGTTTTATTGGTTGTGGAATTAATCAATTAAAGCATCATTTAACTGAAATTAAAGAAAAATAAGAACAATATCGCAAATGTCCTTTGGATGTTCATCCTCTAATGGTTTTAAAACTTCAAGGGAATGTTATGAAGAAAAAAGGAGCTAGAGAAAAGCAAGTAGATTTCAATCCATTTAGTGTATCACAAATGAAGAATAAAGAGAAGATGAATAGGCAATTAGAAGATGATGACAATAATAATTATGGTAGCAATGTTAATGGTAAAAAAAGATGTTACCATATAAGAATGTCTTAAAAAGAAAAAATCAACTACAAGTTATGGAAAACAAAAAAAAGTTGCAATAGTAGAGGCATATTTCATACCAAAAACAACTCATAATGCTAAAACTTCTCTACAAAGTTGCTTGAAAAATAAAGAAGCAGTTGAATGATGTGATCTTGCTATAGAAAAATCGATGATTGATGCATGTATACCATTTATTATTGTTAACTTTTTTTATTATTAGTGTTCCATAGATGTTGTAATAGCTACAAGTCCTAGTTATAAAGGTTCAAACTTTCATGCCCTTCATAGTTATTACTTGGCAAGGATTATTAATTAAGGTAAGCTTTACGTGGAGAGTTAATGAGAAATTTTAAAGAGAAATTGTTGCATATTGATGATTGATGGATGGACAGATCAGAAGAGAAGGAATTTAATTTTCTTAGTTTATTGTCTTATATGAACAATTTTTTATTAAAAAAATTATGGATGCATAAAAGACCTCAAGGACCATTGAGTTGTTATATAGGTTTTTGTATATCGAGCCCGAAAACGTTGTGTATATGGTGACAGACAATGCTTCTAATTATGTTATTGCTAGCAAGTTGTTAATGGAAGAATTTCCTTCAATATCTTGGTCTTCTTATGTTGCTTATTACATTAACCTCACACTTCAAAAAAAAAAATGCAGTTAGTTTGTTTTGTTGTTATTCATGCTTTTGATATCATAAAGTATATTTATTGTCATTTTTTTTTCTTTATACTTGATGAGGAAATTCAATTGAGGAAAAGAAATACGCAATGCAGCTTCTACTTGTTTTAATACTAATTCCATTGCACTACAAAGTATTTTAGTACACAAAGATGATTTGAGAACTATGATGACATCTAGGGAATGAATCTCCTCTACTTATGCCAAAGATACAAAAGGAAAAAAGTTTATTAAAGGTGTTGAAGTCTATTTTTTAAGAAAAATGTGCAATGGTCATGTAGATGACTAAACCTTTTGTTCTAGTTCTTTGAATAGTAGTAGTGACAATTGGCCTTCATTAGGACATTTGAATAAGGCTATTCATTGTTCAAAAATTTAAATGTTGAGGATATTTCAAAGGAGAAAGCCTAGGGGGCAACCTTTCATCGACATTATCAATAAATAATGGGATGCATAACTAAATAAGCATCTTTTATACAATGGGTTTTAGTTAAATCTTTGATTTTAATATAATGCAAATGCAAAGGATAAACATATGAATACCATATTTATATTTATAGATGCCATTAAGAAATTTGCATATGGAAACACAATGTTGCAAAACATGTTTGCTGGTGATATGTTGTTTAGGAATATAGGACATGATTTTAATAGAAAATTTGTAAGAAATGATTGCACTATTTTGCCTCTAGGTGCATCATTATTTTTATATTCAAAGTGATTTAAAAATATTATCTTTAAGATAATCTTCCTTATTCATTTTGTATATGAATGAATAGTGGATGACATATTGAACTTGTACTTCAAGTCTACAAAAGTTGGTTATACGAGTTTAAGGCAAACTTATAGTTCTTTAGCTTGTGAGAGAAATTAGAGTATTTCTAACATATCCTCTCGAAGAAATGAAATAGATTAGAGCATTAGAGACCTAATGACCTTGTGTATGTCCACTATAATTTGAGATAAAAAAAAAGTATTTTATTTTCTCTAATTCTTTAAATATTATTGTATCTTATTAATTCGCATAATTGATATTTATATCATGTTTATATTCACTTTGACTTTGTACAAATTATTGAAAAGAGTGAAATTATGATCTAATTAATTTTAAGGCATTTTGTGACACTAAAATTTAGATTATAGAAGATGATTTATCAACCTTGAAATCTAAAGAAGTAGATATCTTTCATAGTGATATATTAGTTAAGACTATTAAAAATACTTTCAATAACAGTTATGAATGATCGATGCTTTGCTTATTGTTTTGTTTTAAACATAGTGTATAACATGTAATATTTATCTGTTAATTGTGTTTTAATTATAAATTTGATAAATTTCAATAAGATTGATGATGATTGTGATGATGAAGCTATAAAAAAGCATGATGATGTTTCAATAGGCATTGATGATGTTGGCTTAATCCAATTGACACTTAGTTTAAATTTTGGTCTTTTAGACATTAAAGAACTTGATATGTTCATTGTATCAAAATGAAGGTATTGATAATGATGATGATGATGTATCTATGTGTGTTGCATCGGTTTTCCATGTGCTTTCGTATTAAACTTGAACTAAAATGTTGTTGAATCTTTAACTTTTTAATAATGAGAATGTTGTTGATACTGAAGTGAATGTCAAAAAATAAGATTTGTAATTGTAATTAATTAATTGCTTTATCGCTTGAATTTGTAACTTGCTCGGTTACTTTTGATGCTTTTATGAAAATATGTTAAAGTATTTGTTTAATTGTTTTTGTTAGAATGTTGTTAGTTATTTTATTTTATTTTAATAATGTTTTTAGTAAAGTAGATTAGTGGTTATTATTTGTATTGTTTATTTTTTGAGCTGAGGGAAGAGGATTATAGAATAATAAATCTCATTTTAGGAATAATTTGTAGTAGAATTTTTTTTATTTCTTTAAAGTAATCTATAATCTAGTCACTTGACTGGGTCAACTATTAGGTTAGGTATAATAACTGTTATTAAATCCGAACCTACCCGGTTGGTCGACCCGGTGAGTGGACCAGTCCGGATAAGACAAAAAACCAACCAGTGCAACAACGCAGCAAAACCTAGTTGACCTGGCCGGTCGATCCATGACCCGGGCGAACCTGGACAAGACCAGATGTTTTTTTTTCAAATGTGATTTTTCTCCTATACCCTTCTTTTATCATGTTTTTTTAATTGATTATTAACACTTTTTAAAGTTCACTATATAAATACTAAAAAAATATTTTATTTTTTCAATGTGGGATTTGAAATCCTTTTGTATACATGCTTTATGTTCACAAGAAAAAAGTTAAATTTTTTCAATGTGGAACAAAAAACTTTTTAGTTTAAATACTTCAACTTAAAAAGATAACATAATATCTTTTTAATATGTGATTTGAAATCTTTTAATATATATATTCTATATTCATAAGAAAAAAATTATATTTTTTAAATGTAAAAAAAAATTAGTTTAAATATTTTAACTTAAAAGATAACATAATATCTTTTTAATGTGAAATAAAAAATATTTTTAAAATTTTATTATTTATAATATATATAGTTTATATTCATATAAATTATTTCTTAAATTTTTTTTATATAAAATATTAAATTTTAATTTTTTTTTTTTAAATTTTAAATTAATCTAGTTGACCAATAAAATTCAAAATCTAAACGCTTAACCAAGTCAATCCCTATAGTATTCAATAACTATTGGTGTAATAACTATAAATACAAAATGCGGCTAACACGGTTTCCACCTCGACGGAGATAGGTGCACAATCGTAGAGAAGAATATCCAAAACCAGGAAAACAAACAGTCTTGAATCGTTTCCACATTAAAATATCGAAACGACCTCTAAATTTTATGCAACAATGGCACTATCAACTCTTCAACAACTCCTCAAAAAATCGCCACCACATTCAAGAATCCTTGCTTCGCTTCAAAACACACATTTGCTTCAATCCCCGAATGCAAATCCACCTGTCAATTCTCACCACCTCGAAACCAAACCAAATGAAAATAATTCCACTATCGATGGCAGACCATTTTTGTGTGGTTCATCTAAAGTAGAAAACTTGACCCATTTGAATCCCTGGCTTTTTTCACCGATCTCTCCAGTTCAGATATTTTCTTACCAGAATTTATCATCTGGGTCGGCCCAAGATGGTTCAAACGATGATGATTCAGGGATGTGGGCTGATAGTGTGAAGAAGAAGAGAAAGAAGAAGATGAACAAGCATAAGTACAGAAAGTTGAAGAAAAGGCTTAGGAAACGGACTTAGTTTCAAGTTTGTTTTGGTGAGGGTTTCCGTTAATTTTCTTTTTGAGGATTGTATTGCACTTTTTAGGTGTTTTGGTTAATGTTGAATTTCTCTTCATAATATTACCCGCCAATGAAAAAACCTAAGTGGGAACTTTATTTTGTTGGGTATAAAAAATTAACATTTTGCACTTCAATACACTCCAAATTATTAGACATTGTAGGGTGTTTTACTGTTGGTTTGATTTTTGTTTTAGTTAAATTTAAGGCATGCCATTGTTACTTTTGTCTTGGCTTATGAAAGATTGGATGCATGCATAAATACCTAATAATGTAGTTTACAACAGATGTTAAATTGTTGTAAGAGGGGCTGCATTCCTGCATTCTTGTGAATGCGATTCCAAGTATTTTTTTTGTTATCATAGGCTGGATTAGTTGTCCCTGGGAGTTGAATGAGTCAGTTGAGACTTTTTATCTGCACAGCCAAGCCTTTTCCTTTCTTTGTTGTCCTTATGGAGGGATTGGTAATGCACTGGCTTTTGCTAGTTGAAAGTGATTGTTTCCCCTTCTGTTCGATGCATTGTGTTGGATAGGTAAATAACAGATGATGATATTGCGTTTACAGAATATCATGATGCTCCATCTGTAATTTCGAACGCAGCTGTTTGTTTAGACATTGTGAAAGGTTGTCGCGTAGCTGTTAGTTCAGTGGTAGTTTATATGCATCTTCTAGGGTCCTCTTGCCTTTTTTCCTACTCTTTTTCTGGTGCTGAGGCTCTAGGGACCATTGTCTTATGCAATGATAAAAGACTTGAATTTGCAATGAGATGGGTCAAAATTCAGACCTTGATAAAGAATCTTTGCTGAAATGCTGAAGGATAGGATTGTCTATGTATTCTGCCTCCCAGGGGGCGAATTTGCAGGGACCATTTTTGGGTGATGAGTTCTATTCTCCTTGAATTTATGGTTATCGATAACATTAAAGGTGAGTTCTTGCAGTTACCAGAGTTGAGGCAATGTTCTTCGAGTTTAATTATGCCTTTCTTGTTGCAACATTAGAAAATCTACTAGAAATGGGGTATTTTTATTCCCAACTTCGGATTAAACTGGGAAATTCCATAATTAATCAGTTTCTGCAAGTTTATGGGAGTGTCTACAAGCATAGACTAGGTGTCTTGCAATATGAATTATTGGTCATGTGTTTGTGATGGAAATAGATAGAGTTGCATTTGTAGGAGCTCAATCCTTGCTGATAAGATTACATACAATCAATGTTTTGAAATCTCTGATCCTTTGGATTCCAACTTTGATTTTTGCATCCTTTCTACTTGACCCCCACCTCCTCTTTTTTTCCTTTCCCCCATTTTCTTCCCAAGCAAGCTTTTGTAGACCTTGTTATTTTTCAAAGTGCAGGGTGGCTTTGTTTGGCAGTTACAAAGTATTTATCATATATGGTTACTAAATTATGTTTGCATCATAAAAATAAGATATGATCAGAGAATTAAACATATGTTTATTTGGCTTTAGGTAACAAAATTGGAAATCTTTTGGCTGGACCATGTATATCTCAAACCTTAGTGTGGAGCTGGAATAATAGCAAGATATCTCTATATCACAAGTGGTTATTGTTAAAAAGTTGTAAATATATATACTAAGGTGATAGAGATGTTCTTCTAATAAAATGCTGTGTTGCTCTTGTAAATTTTAAGGTTTTCTTAGTTTATTTAGTTATCAGGTTGTTGTTGCAATAATGCAAACAATATATGTTCTGGGTAGAAAAACATATATTTTAAAGGTAGTGGAGATGAAATAATAAGATACCTCAATATTCCTTGTGTGTGCTGTGTAGAAGTAGCAAATGTATACTGAGGTGATGCTAGCTTCTGAAAATGTGTGTTTTTATCATTGCCTTGTATCTGGCCCATTTGTTGTGTGTTTTCTGTGTATTTTCTTGATATCCAAGTTGCTACTTCAGGATTGAGGAAGGAGTGAAAGCTAGTTAGTTGTTAGGTCTCTCTCTCTCTCTCTCATTGAGTTGAAGGTCTTGGGACCATTGCTTGGTGCACTGGTAAAAGGCTTGGATTTCCAACCATGAGGGTGTAGGTCAGAAACTTGAGAACAAACTTTTTGTGCAAAAATGCTGAAGGATAGGATTGTATCCAGTTTCTCTCTCCCAGAACACCCATTTTCAGGGACCCTTACTGCATAGCAGATAGATTAGTTATACTCTCCTTGGAATTATGTATTGGCAACCTTGAAGTGAGGTATTGCAATCAGCTGAGTTTAGGTATTCCTTATCTAATTTTACATCATAAAAGAACTAGATATGATTTATTTTTCAACAGCAGCAGACTAAACTGTGCAATTCTGTGACAGAACCATTTCTACAAGATGATGAAAGCGTTTAGAAGCATAGACTAGGGTACTTGCAATATGAACTATGGGTCCCTCTTTGTTGTGGTAATAGATATATCTGCATTCATGGAGTTCAAACCTTGTTGGTAAGGGTTTATGTTATTGGTGGCTTGAAGTTGAACTTCTTTTTTCTTTTGGGGAAGCTTCAAAGTCTTCACCTTATCTTGAGCTTTATGGAGTTTTCTACTTTTGAGCTTTTTCATGCCCCCTCCTTGTTTCAAATTTTGACAGCAATCACGAAAATAAGATTTGATATGTAGAACAAAACTTCTGTTTATTTGCATAAGTAGTGCATTTTGAAATCTTATGGTTGGACCTTGTATGTATCTTGCCTAGGTGCAGAGCTGAAATAATATCATGTTGGCTCCATAGCACATGTGTTGTTAAGAAGTAGCAAATATATACTCAGGTGATGGAGCTCACGTGGCTGTTCTTCTAATAGTTAGTAGGTTATATTGGCTACATCAAGAATAAGAGGTTCTGGACAGCAATACATATATCTGTTAGAATCAGAAACCCTCTGGCTGGACAAGATCTTTCTATATTACTTTTGTTTACCCTGTAGAAATACCCAATATATACTGAGTTGATGGTGGTAGGTGATCTAACAAATTATCATTGAACTTCAGTTCAAGAAATCCGTACTTGTGGGTTTGTGTGTTTGGAAAAGGGAGAATGTGAAACATGAGACTCAAAGACTTATCGAGAAAATAGAGCTTGTGCAGGAAGACGCAATGCTAAAAGTTTGATGAATGGCACCAAGAATATAGTTTGGTCAAGGCACAGTTTAAGCTTTATAATCAATCTGCACATTGTAATTTTTTTAATCGTTTTGCTTTAGAATATTTGCAAATTATAAGCCTGGTGTTGAAAGTATGAACTTAAGCTTGCCTTGCCTGGTAAATGTTTTGATAGCAGTAACCAATTTTGGGGATTTTAATGGTAATAGATTTGATAATTAAGGTACTAAACCATCAAAGATCAATTTGGTCGAAGTAAGTTGCCCCTTGTTTCTTTATGAAAACAAGTTTCATCAATTTGATAGCGATTGCATTAAAAAACCACTAATTTTGTCATATTAATTTCTGACATAGCCTTTTGCAAATTATAGATTTCATTTTATGAATTCATAGCTATTGATAGTTTTAGAAATGTTCCTGCATGTACAAGTACATGCTTTAATTGGACTTGTGTAATTTTGATAAAGAAATATGGAATGAAACCCCTTTGGAAAATCAGGCAGTGAGATCAAGAGACAAGTAAGAGATACATGATTGGGGTGGAATTCAAAGAGGACATATTATTTAGAATTGAGCTTTATGATCCGTGAACTATTCTCATAAGATATCGTTTTTTTTTTTGGGGGAAATATATTATGCTTGTCAAGAATGGGTGAAGATGATCCAAATGTTTCATTCAACCTTACCCAGGTTTTTCTCGTCTGCATTTGTTAGTCTTTCTTGCTTTCTTCTGTGATTTGGCTCGTGAGACCCACTGTCCTTGGTGAAGGAGACAGCCCTGGTAAGTACTGTCAAAGTCAAGTTACACAGCGTGGTGCTGACCCGCAGCACACTATCCATGCTACTCATATGATGCAAACTCAGAGCAATATAGAAACTTGTATTGTTCTGACTTGTGTTGGAGCATGGCATCTAGGGTTGTTGAATATTCTTAGAACATAAACCTGAACTGCTGTATTACATACTCGTGATACTCTTTTCTTTCTGATGATATATCATCTCTGAAATACAACATGCAAATGCATTGTTGATGAGTTGCAGTTCAACTGGTGTTAGTGTCTCCTCTCTTTTTAACTATAGTCTCTTCTCTAAGCTTGAGTTTAAATCTATCTATATTATAATAAAAACACATACTGAGTATACTGGGAATTTATCCCTGCAAGGCTTTTGTTCCTGCAAAAATGTAAAAAGCCTAAAACTCCTCAATAGCAAGGAGTATTTGAGGGCTCTGTCCCTTTTCTTTTTCTTTTTTTATCTGCCATGTCTATAATCCAACCTCAATAACAAGAAGATAAGAGTCAAGATGACTGAGGCCCACCACTTCCTTTCCCTTTCCCTTGCTTGATATCATGGACCCGATTTTGGCAGAGATGAAGAGTGATTTGCTGCATATCTCAGTACCCTTCTAATCATTTAGGTTTCTATTAAGTCATTTTCCCCACCAATATGATGGCTTGTTTTGCGACCTCGTTTGTTTTCTCAAGCCTTTTTTGTGCTGAAATCTGCGTCCATTTGCTGTTGCTGATATCTGCAGGTGTAAAAGGGGAGGCGGGGTCGGGTAGATGATATTTCACAGCCCCGAAATGAAAATCATTATCATTAGTTTTGACCAGTAACCACGTAATATTAGCAATCTAGTCTCCTTCTAGGGATCTCTGAAGAACTTTTTCGCCATGGCTGGCGTAGGGATGTTAGAAAAACAGGAGATTTGATTGCCTCGCTCATGATGAGTTTGATATCAAATCAAATCACTGTCAAGTATGGTTGGAGTTATAGAGACCCACAAAGGGCACTGTGGATTTACAACAACTTACAGGGTGTAGTTTGTTGTTTATGGAAATTGTACTTTCACTTGGGGTTAAAGTGCCTTGCTACCTCTCTTAGGGAGCCAGCTTTTGATATTGGTTCAAGGGATGCCAAGACCTGAGAGGGTGCACGTGCAGGGCACAACGAGAGGTGGTCACAGGATATAGTATAAAGTAGCGGGTGTTTGGTAATTCGGTGGATGATATTTTTTATAAAAATATTTTTTAATTAAAATAATTATTTTTAATAATTTTAATATTGATATAGAAGAATAGGTATCAGAAAAAAACAATTTAAGATTTTCAAAACAAAATATAGTTTGAAAAACACTAGAAAAAGCTGCAAACACAAAATCTGGCCTTTTGCGTCCTCGGTTGTGCAGAAAAGGTCTTCAAGCCACACATTTAGGATCTTTCCCACTGCTGCTTTTCTCAATTGCACTTGTTTTTACCATGGGAGTAAAATCTCAAATGCACCATTGACCATCATTACATTCCATGGTCTTTAATCCCAGTTGGTTTTGTTTTTTATACCCACTTGATTTAAACGATCCAGTGAAGGCTCAAATCTTCCCCCTTTCAGCAGTGGATTGAGGAGCCTTAAAGGGCTTTCGTGGCGTTTATAACTTCATCTAAACGCTTGTTTACCAGCTATAATTACTTGGAAGGAATATGAGTTTCCAGGAAGAGACATTGCATACAAGCTAGGGTTTTTTTTTTTTTTTTAGTTTAACGTGAGTGTCCGGGCCAGCTTGCGCATACCTCGACTAATCCCACGGCCCCTGAAGTTAACGACCATGTAAATCTCCAGTAGCCATCATATGAGCAACTCAGGGCTCGAATCTGAGACCACAGAGGGAGCAAATCTCTTGGTCTCAAGCTCTTACCACTAGCCATTACCTAGATGGTTACAAGCTAGGGTTTTTATTTGAGCCCGTGCGTGGAGGAGGATTCGCAATCGGACTACATTTAAGTTAATCATAATTCAGTTTGTTGAAACTAATTAATTAGCCATTGTAGTGTGAGAAATAACTAAGTAGTCACATGACCAGCTTTAACCACCCTTCATTTAGTTGTATTTCGTTATTAAAAAGCAAAATTTCACTTCTCTTTTCTTGAAATAAAAAAAACAAATTAGAAAAGAACATGGAATTGGCAGGAAGGACTCAATTATAAAAAAAACATAAGGATTAAATATACATTTTTTGAAATTTTGAGGTTTAATTAATTAGCGTCTACGATGTAATTCACCTTTGTTCTTTATTTTATTTTTTAATAGCACTTACAAGTTTTTTTTTTTTAACAAATTAGCATAACTCAAAAAATATTTGAAAAAATAACACAAATCCATAGATTGCGCAGTTAAACAAAAGAACTTGGTAGATTTTGTTATTCTCATCAACCCGAACTCAAAATAATAATAAAAAAAAAAACAATACAACTTATATAATTTATTTATTTTTGAGGTTGCATTTTTTCTAGGAATGCAACCTCAAAAATAAATAAATAAATAATTATTATGATTGCGCTATTAAAAACATAATAACACTCACAAGATTAATGAATATTGAAAATAGATATAGCAAGATCAATCTAGATTAAATTTATAATTGAACCAACAAAATAATTACCTCGATTAGACTTGATTTAAGCTTGGTGTACTTGGTCAACCTAATTTAACTTGGACCAAGTCCAACATAACCTCAAAAATTATACAAGGTAGGGCCGTTTTCAACATAGTTTCAAATGGTAATTTTTTAAATCTTGAATTTTTTTGTTTATTTTTTATATATATTTTTATTGTTTTGATATATTAATATCAAAAATTAAATTAAAAAATATTATTTTAATATATTTTCATATAAAAATTATTTTAAAAAACAATAACTATGACACTTATAAACACACCGCATTAATTATTCCCAATAAAAAAACCTCTACATGGATTAGACAAAAAGAAAAATATATCAGCGGAATGCATCGGATATTTTTTGAGCTTCGCTAGTTTACCAAATTTTCTTTGTACAACGCTATTTTCTTTTTTAAAAAAAAAACTCGTTTTTTTTTGTTTGGAGTAGAGATGACTTCCAAAGATGCAAATGGGGATTTTCTTTCGTTGTGAAATTTATTTTTAAAGGAAAGATGATGAGACTCTGTCAGGCGTCGACCCATCTCTTTTCTTTCCATGAAAATCTTGAAGATGAAGAATTTGTGTTAGAAATCCTCATGATGTTATAATATTTCGTTTCAACTTGGAATATGTTCAAGTGGTGGCATGCCACAAACTAAGCTGTCCTCTCCTCGCTAAACCAGCTGGCTCTTTTCTCCGGGCTCGAGTCTCTCCTTGGACTTCGCACTGAATTGCCCCCTAAACGGCAGCTGAAAACACCCTGTTGACTCTTGATCCACCGTATGAACCCTAGAGGCTCATGGTTTTTGTAAGAGAGAACCCTATGTTTTTTAGGGCAAGCAAGCTCTTCGCACTGAGTATTCCGATGATTCAATGTATTTGTGGTTACAGAGCATGTTTCCAGCCAAGTGATGAAAACGATGCCGTCATATCTATTCCTTGAGCAACAAGGATGTGTATATGACGAGCTTGAATCTCTCATCAAGAGCACTTGAGTTTGTAATCAAGTATGGCAGACACTGAGTCTTACAAGTATCAACGAGTGATCCAAGATTTGAGGCTAAAATCTTTTTGTCTAGAGTATCTGAATTTCAGTCGAGATAAGATAGAATATACATGCATTAGTATTATTCTTGGGCAGTATTTGATAATGAGATTCAACTTACTTTTTAAATTGTTTTTAGTTTAAAAAATTATTAAATCGATGTTTTATTATGTATTTTTTTTATAATTTCAATATAATGATATAAAAAATAAAAACTAAAAACTAAAAAAATATTATCATGATACATTTTTCAATTAAAAAATATTTTTATAAAACTACATCGTATTGTATTACTAAATATACACGCGTTGAGATGGTGGTTGATTTTGATAATAAGTGGGTTTTAATTTTGAAAACACGGTGACAAAAAAAAAAAAAAAAAGCTGTGAAATATTCTCAAGAAATTTTGAGAGACCTCATGGAGTAGCTGAGTGGAATAAAACTAAAACTTGAAGCATCAATATCATCCACAAATTTATTTATTTTTTCCTACATATCAAAATAAATGAATGATGGGCTAATTCAAACCAATTAGAGGGAAGTCAAACAAAGCTTGTTGCTTGAACCTGAGGAATTAAACTATTTAATATAGTGTCAAGAGGATGAAACCAAAATGTTCCATCCAAATGTTTTTTTTTTTTTTTAAATATAATTCTTCTTCAAACCCAAAAATCACAATCAACTTTATCCACATGGGTTGTTGTAAGGCATTTCCACTTGCCATCAAAATTTCTTGTCCACTCTATTTGACCCTACAACACCAAATAATTTAAGCCCTCAATTCAATCCCCAAGTAAAAAAGGAGGCTAAATAAATCAAACCCACCAAGCCACTTCCCCTCCCCCCCTTGCATTGCAATTTACCTCCAAGTTCTTGGAAATAAAGCAGGAAACTTCGGAATATAATGTTTCTGGTCTAAAACATACGTAGTGATAGTGGAAGGAAGAAAAAAGCGATCAAGAACAACAAAAGGAATCATACGGAGAGATGGGAGGGGTAACATCATCAATGGCGGCAAAGTTTGCTTTTTTTCCACCAAACCCACCATCATACAAGCTAGTAACTGATGAATTAACAGGTCTATTGCTACTGAGCCCATTTCCTCACCGTGAAAATGTTGAAATCTTGAAATTGCCAACAAGGAAAGGTACAGATATTGTGGCAATGTATATAAGGCATCCTTTGGCTACTTCCACCTTGCTTTATTCTCATGGAAATGCTGCCGATCTGGGTCAGATGTATGAGCTTTTCATTGAGTTGAGCATCCTCTTGAGGGTCAATCTCATGGGGTACTACTACTTATAATATCTCGATTTTCCCGTCTTCACCTTCGTGTTTTTTTAGCTTAATTAATGTTCTTTTAACTTCTTTTTTTCCATCTGCTCTGATTCTTGTTACTTGTTGTTGTTCACAAGAGAATTTAGTAATTTTTCCATGTTCATCAATTTTAGATTCTTGCCATTTTTTTAAGTATTAGTGCTATCAAGATAGGATTCTTGCCGTATTTGCTCCCAAATCTTAGATTTAAAGCATGCTGATTACCTCCATAGCTTGATCAAGGGAATCCTACTGAATTGAAATACCTCTATCTCTATGACTGTTGCTCAAATAAATCCACTACAAAGAACCAAGGATCATGTTAGGCTTTGTCTATTATATATAAGGGTTGATCCTGGTTTTTTGGTTACCAAGGGGAGGTGGGGAGGGGAGGACACCAATGCCAGTTGAGCTACAGTTCATTGGCTTGGTTTTTCCTGGTCGATTAGCAGATTGTGCTTGCATCTCAAGCTAGTAGACATGCCCTTTCCCAAGTACTATTTGCTGTCATTGCTTAGATGAATTGGACTTGTTTTTTATTCTGTCTCAAGACATGTTATTACTCTGTGCTGTTGAGATACAACTCCGAGACATGGTTTGTGATTTTGCATCTCTCATTGGAATCTTGTTCATTGTTCTCATTCCATCTTTAACTCTCTCAGGTATGACTATTCTGGGTATGGGCAATCGTCGGGAAAGGTTTGATGAACAGTTTAACTTCTTAATAATTAATTGAAAAAAAAAAACTTCTTTTATGAGTTTATTGGTGCTTGTGGAAGGAACTGAAATGGCCATCTGAAGATCATTTCCTGTGTTGCAGCCGAGTGAGCAGAATACATATGCTGATATTGAAGCTGCATACAAGTGTCTAGAAGAAAGCTATGGTACCAAGCAGGAAGACATCATCCTTTATGGGCAATCCGTTGGAAGTGGCCCCACGTTAGATCTTGCTGCTCGACTGCCTCAGTTACGGGCTGTTGTTCTGCATAGTCCCATACTCTCAGGGTTAAGAGTCATGTATCCTGTTAAGCGTACATACTGGTTTGACATTTATAAGGTAACATGCGTTTATCAATACTCTTGTCCTAACTAATCACTGAAGTGGTGATTTTATAATCTCTATAACATAATGAGTTTGTTCTTTGTTCTTTTCTTTTTTGCAGAATATTGACAAGATCCCACTAGTAAATTGTCCAGTTCTCATCATGCATGTAAGTATACTATTGCAATGCATGTTGAAGTGTATATAAAGCTTTCTTTTGTTCTTTTATAATTGCATATTTTGGGAAAAGCATAGCAAAATTTGTATCGATGTTCGTGTCACATTATGATTGGTGTTGGAATTGTTCGATTTGCTTCCTCCTTGATGTGCTTATGTCATCTCATTTACAGCTTTTCCTTCTTTTAAAGAATTTAAAATGCTCCCTGTATAGTTAGAAGATCTCCAAATTCTTAGTTGTTCAAGTAACGAGGAAGTTTCATTTAACCTAGAATACACATAAGTTTCTGGCGCTCGTAATGCATCTAGGTCTGTTTGTCAACTCTCAAGCTTCTTCATGTTTCATTGCAGGAACTTTGTCATGTGTTAATCTATGTATCTATGCATGTTTCTCTGTGTTCCTCCAACCAAGTATTACAAACTTAATTGTTCTTCATAAGATATCTCAACACTCTACTTCTTGTAGACTGCCTTTAGTTCACTTGGTTTTTTCCTCCTTTTTTAGATTTTTCTAGAGAGGCGTATTGTGATAGTCCCTGCAGAAGTGACAGGGATTATCTTCTGGTATTTCATGGATGATTGACGATAGGGGTTTGTGATTTATTCTTATTTGGCAGTACAAGTCTTTTCAAGGAAATCTGACACATTTGGCTCTGTACTGGTCTTATGGTCCACGCAGGTGTCTCAAATTCAAACAAGAACATAGCTGTCATGTATGTAACTTGTTAACTTACTAATTGTAAAGATTGGAGATCCAGACAAAGTAATTAATCATAGTCTTTGAAGAATCTTAGCTGAACTATTACAAAAAGGCCCCCCAATTTTATTTTATTTTCGATAAATGAAAGGAAGAAGAACAATGGGATAATTTCTTTTATATTTTTCCTTAATCATGTATCTAACCTTCACAGGGATTGAAATTTCATTTGGCAACTGTGGGAGTAGGTTTCCCAGTAAAAATGTAAAGGTAAAACAAGTTTTTTAAACATGATAGGGGTTAGAGCAGCCCTGTAGTTGGAAGAGGTAAGGTATATGGACCCCATGGATGGCCTAATCAGGATTCCTGAGCCTTTTGTTTTGTGCTCATAGGAATGGTGCTGTGTGCTGACTTCTGACATCACTGAGTTCTTTTAATTGACTGTCCTTGAGGTTCTGACATATACAGCTGAAGTAATTTTGTCTAGTGTAATAATTAAATTTGAAATATTCGCTGTGCCATGGATGGTCTAAGATTTAACTATTGCGTTGTGTAATGGAGAAAACAGTCAAAATTTCCCTTCAACAAAAACTAGAAAAAGAACATGAAAAAACTGCTTTTCATGCTCCATGACTCTCTGTCTACTAAAAAGTGAAGTGCTTCAGAGAGTGTTCATTTCACCCCCCGCCCCCCCTTTTTTTTTTTTTTTTTTCCTGTTTGGAATAATCAGTGTATAATGTTGTTGAATAAGATATTGATCCTTTCATTTGTTATCTTCTTTCAAGTTCTCAATATCTAGATGCTAGGAGGTTTTCATGAGGGTTCATTCATTTATTTTAAATGCATGCAATCCCACCAACTGAATGCAAGATGCCCTTGAAAACTTAATTGACTTGGGATCTATTATTCGTAATTACCTTAATATTTTGATCTTTTTTTATTTTATTTGTAGGGAACTTCAGATGAAGTTGTTGATTGCTCCCATGGTAAGCAATTATGGGAGCTCTGTAAAGAAAAGTACGAACCACTTTGGCTTAAAGGAGGGAACCATTGTGATTTAGAGCACTATCCAGAGTATATCAGGCATCTGAAGAAGTTCATATCAACTGTGGAGAAATCTCCTTCTCAAAGATACAGTTCCAGGAGAAGTACAGATCAGTTTGAGCAGTCACGGAAGAGCACTGATGTGTTTGAGGTTTCAAGAAAAAGCACAGATCGAAGAGAGAAACCAAGGCACAGTACTGACAGGCTCGAGAAACCAAAAATTCAATCTAATCATGTTGACAAGCTAGAAAAACTAAAAAATCTGTCAAATAATGCTGACAAGCTAGAAAAGTTAAGGATGTCATTTGATCAAATGGAAAGGTCTCGGAGGAGTGTTGATTGCCATGAGAAATCCCGGAAAAGCATCGACCACCAATTGGAAAGAGCACGGAAAAGTGTTGACAGGTTGGACAGAATACGGACTGGTTGATACTCAAAACCAACTGTAAAATTTACGCATGGGTTTGGTGTTGTGGGCAATTCATTTGGTTTTTCTTTGCTAATTTATATGGTTTTATGGCTGTGTTGCATTGTCTCTATAATAACAATGGCATGAAATGAGAAAGGGTTTGGTGTTATAATGATTTACTACAAATGACTCTAGCAATGTCTTTTATATTTCTTTTCCAAATTTCATAATACAAATATGATTTTCCATTTTCTTGCCATCTGACGAGAAAAAAAAAAAAAAAAAAAGTTGTCCATTGTTATGCTCCTCAATTCTAAACGTTACATCATCAAGTGCATAACTCAGATGTTGCCATCCATGGTTTTGCATCAGGAGTCAAATCATGGATTGGTTCTGGGCAAGTGCAACAGCAGTTTTCGCCAGCAGACCCATCTGTAGAAAACTTGCACTTGGAAAGAGATTCTTCATGTGGTTGGCTCGTTAACAAGCTATCAGTCTAGAACGCGGATCTTGGGTGACATGAATCTCCTTTTCCTCCACCGGAGTTGCAGAATTCTATATAATTCCCTGCAAAGAAGATAATCTCAGCGGCCGGGAGGGCCATCGTGCCAGAAGTTACTGAACTCTAAAGCCTTCCATGTGACTGGACAGAAGTGCCTGTTTCCTGAAGCAATTTTCAGTTAATGATCCATTTATCACAATGGTACCATTTGCATGCAACAAGAAGAATGAATAGTTTCTGACAGACTACAGAAGTGGCAGCTGTACATGCCTCCTTTCCTTAGGGTTGCAAGTGAAAGCTTTGAGAGCCTCTGTTATAATGATTACAGCAGAGTTAACGACGCCTGAACCAAACTGGTGATGGCTATTAAATATTACAGTCCAACTGTAATCTTCATACTGTTTGCACTGGTAGCCAGTACAAAATGCAGATGAAATTTCAGTTTTCAAAAAGTACTTTTTTAATTGAAAATATATTAAAATTACTTTTGATATTAAACGTGGAAATCATCTAAAAAATCAACTCAAAATCATCCACAAAGTGTCAAATATGACGCAAAAACAAACACTCGCTGAGCTAACCGTGCAAATTTGTAGAACTCCCAGGGCTTTGCATCGCATTAAAATTGAAGTCCTAGCTATGCTCAACAGGCTGTACAATCCATCAAAGCTTTTTAAAGAACTGTTGCCAGAAGAGGTGATGCAGTGTTATCGATTACGAACCAACCACACCACTCATCGACAAACCCTTCTTCTATTGCCAGAAGTGAAGTATAATTGATGGTTGTATCCATTATCAAACATAATTAAACACCGTCAATTTAACCAGGCAATGCATCCCAGATGTCTCCTTTGCATTAGCTAGGAAAGAGCTTCGATCCACGCCAGAACCAGCATCTATTTTATTAGACTACAATTCACTGCGAGAAAAATAGAGCATTAAGTACAACAAAAAAAGTCCACATGGAAACTTAAAAGTATGCCTAAAGAAAAGGAAAAGGGTAAAACAAAGTTCATGCATTGCCACTTCCATTGTGGTTGGAATTGTCATAATAGTTATTTTTTAAGATGTTTATTTTGTTAAAACAATATATTAAAATAATATTTTTTATTTTTAAAAATTTAATTTTTACATCAAAATGATCTAAAAATTAATTTAAAACTAAAATAAATATTCAAAATCATTTTCTGACCATAAAAATACATTCTTGATAGTTTAAGAAAAACGAGTATGATCCACCAACAAATGCATCAACAAATCACTTGAAGCAAAACCACACTATTAAGAGTGTATTTGTTTTTGAAGTAACTTTTATGGTTGTGGTTTTAAAAATATGTGGTTAGGTGTGGTTAGTTGGATTTAGATATGTGTTTGGTAAAAATTGTGGTTAAGGGTTATGTGCAGCAAAAAACATATATAAAATATTTGGTAATTGTGTGGTTGTGGTTGTTTTTCAAAGTATTTTTTACTTGGAAATACATTAAAATAATATATTTTTATTTTAAAAAAATATTTTTAATATCAGCGCATCAAAATGATCTAAATCACAAAAAAAATATTAATTCGAAGTAAAGGAGAAAAAAATAAAAAATTATTAATTTTTTTTTAAAGCGCTTTTAAAACACAAAAACAAACAGTATTTTACGATACGCAGTTAAAAAAATATGTAAAAACTGCTTCATAAAAACTATATTTGAAACTCAATTTTTTAGTGGGTTTCCTAGTATAAAACATAGTTTTTACAATTACTAAACATCTTATTGCCTTTTTTACACTGCAAATATAAAAACAAACGCACCATAAAGTGTGTGTGTTTTGACCATGGCTCGTATTTTAAGTTGAGGAACACAAGGTTTTTTATCCTTGGGTTCTCGATGAGGTCCAAAGGCAGAACCCAAGAAGTAGTTGCCTACTTTTGTTGTGTACAGAATGGTTCTTTTATGTGCCCACTGGGATTCTATTGTATACCATGTTGTATTTCATTTATAAGACGGAGACAAAACATTCAGTATTTGGTGTGGGTATTGTTAGATTTGAGATTAATGTGAAGAGTTTTCTTCTACTTTGGAGTTCTGGTCACTTTTTTTAATTCCTTTCGTTCTTTCTAAGCTTCTAAAGGATCAAGGTTTTCATATAGGAAAACGTGGTGTGACTGGCCATCACGTGCTCCATGATCGGGAATCAGTCAATGGCTGAATCGGCCTGTTAACGATTGAAATTGGTGCCCTAACTTTAACTTCTAACCATAACCCTGCACGCTAACATTCTACAAAACAGAAGACAGGACTGAAGACCATGATGAACTGCACTGATGAGAATTGAGAAGTCTTAGTGCATGCATAAATTCTTCAGAGTTGGGACTGCCTGGTAGCCACAACAACATCGAAAAAACCACGTTCAGATAGTAGAAGAAATGCAAATCTCCTGCAACTGAATTAGGCCTCTCATGCCATCACCTCACCACCAGTAATAAACTGCAGATTTGAGGTTATGCTGCAGGAGAGCCACGAGCAGCGATCTGTTTTAGCAATAAATAACAACATATGTACAGACAGAAGAAAATAACCCCGTAATTGTTTTGTCGTTTATGACGAACAAACTAGTCATGCACCCTCCTGCCAAGCACTAAAATATCAATAATGTCGTGTTAACCCAGCCAAAACAGGAAAAAACGAGAAGCATTCTAGGAATTTGATCAATGCAATCTGAGTGGGATATTGATGTTGCAAAGACAAACTGATAAATTGAACATATCCCTTTTCAAAATACCTGATGCTAACAAGAAAGGTTTCTTTATTTCTATTTTTTTTTCGATCTGAACTCAGCAAAAAATATTAACTGGGTGTGTTACAACTTTCAGAAATGGAACAATCCAACATGAAAAGTGATAGCCTTTGAAAGAATTGAGTATACTAGTTGAACAAAGTGCTTTGCAAGCCAATGTATCACCAAGATCATTTTAAATAGAATATTTGGAGCAAGTACATGTTTCAAGGAGCTCTGTCAAAGGGCTGTGTATCATTGTAACAGACATCCCATACAGCTTCCATGGCATCTTTTGCAGCTGCTTTTGAGCAGTATGGGTTGGCGATCATTGATTTCATAACTCTTCTTTTCACACAGTCCTTCATATTTAAATTGAAAAGTTAATTATACTGTTATATATCAAACAATAACAAACCAGGATGGATAAGAAAGACATCCTAAAAAGTAAAAGTGAAAATAAAATAAAATAAAATTGAGGAATGTAACTAATGTCCTTGTTTGTTAGACACTTGCCACCGCCAATGGTGCGATTCAGTTACCACGTTTTCACATTATATACTAGTCACCAAACATGACATTGCTTTAAAGATACCATTGTTGGCATTATACACTACCAGCGGTTTGAATGATGCCATGCCATGAAGCTTCCATACTAAGGGAGAAATCACTCTCCAGGTTTTATTGAGTTCTCACTTCCCATTATGTCTTGGATGGAACTTAAACTGCATTCCTATGAATCTCAAACCATTTGTTATTAGTCCTAGCTACATGGATAAGAGTTCTTTTCATTGGAAACATTCCCATTCCTAGCTCAACCAAGTGAATAACATCAGATTTCATTTCAATTATTTGTATACAGTTGATACATATCTGCAGCATATCTATTTATGGAAGTTGATAATGTGTAAGTTCTTTGGGCGTGTTATCAGTATACCCAATTTTTTTTTGACCTATTTTATCCTCGTCTATCAACTTGGCTAGGTTTTTCAATCAAGGGTACAATTGTAAATCTAATAAATCCACCTATCTTCCTGTACCCTTTGTTGGAAAAAACCAGCCTCTCTTTCTTCTCTTCTGCTCTCCTCCTTTTCTTGTCTCAGTCTACTTAATTTCTCTCTATCAATTGCTAATTATACACTTGCAAAAAAATTCTTAACCATCAATTGCCCTAATTTTGTAAGTGACCCATTGACAATAGCTTGATAAAGGTGATTTCAAGTTAGCATAACATGCCATCCTTGGAAAATAAGAGAATTATTCTTATTTTTCATTCTATGTGTATAGGTAAAACACAAATCATTGGCATTGAATCTTATAGGTAAAACAAAGTTTTTATAGAGTCAAGAGAGAGAATTTAGTTTCGGATAGTTGTCAAATCATTGTCAAGTTTAGGTGGATTTCTCCGGTAGTGCAAGTTAAGTTTATCACCTTATAGGTTACGTTTTGCTTTTGACAATCATTTAAGATCCTGGTTAAATGTTTTGACAATTTAAATTCAATTGTTAGTATGAAGAGCTTGTGCAATTCCCTGTTATCTATTCATGGCAGCCACTACTGAAGGGCCATTCACCAAAAGGGAAAGGAATAAAGATGTTCATGAAATAATATTATACATATTTGAAAAACTTGACCAAGTTGATAAACAAGGATAAACTAGGTCCAAAAATAATGGACGCAGACACACATTATCAGCCCCCTATATATATATATATGAGCTGCTTCCATGACAGCAATATGCCCCATCTATAATAATGCCACATCAACATCATTTTTTCTAGAAAAAAATAAAATAAAATTTTATTTTCAACATGTTAAAAAGGTGAACAGTACCCTCTCAAGTTAGGAGGACCACTTTTCTTCAATAAGTTTAACTAAACACACTTATTTGACAAAGTAGTTCAGTTCTTCAATAATGAGTTCAAGCACACATAACTATAGGGATAAAAATTAAATAGACTCATTTTCTTATTTATACCATTTTTTTTTCCAATTAATGAGGTATATATCCCCCTTAGTCCAGCTTATAGCATTGTCTTTAGAAGCTTTACATTCCTGAAACCTTCTTTTATTCAAGATGGCCTTTTTGAGTCTTCTATGTGACCAGTTACTAGCTAAAAATTTTAAAAGCCAATGATACACAAACTGTATACATGTACAGGTAACCACTTTGGTTAATACAGAGCAAAATGAAGAAGAGATGCTTAATTCAAAATCATGTTATCTAGGTTTATACTTGAAATCATTTCTATCTCGGCTTTTTCTGTTTTCTCAAAAAGGCCTAAGAGCCTAAAATTGCATCATATAATTGTTACTTTGTATATCTTACACAAAACTAATTTCCTTATTGGAAGATAGATCTGTGAAATTATACTAAAGCTGCATTTGTCTATGAAAATATATGAGATTAGCTCTCTTATATGATAGAACAAGCATTTTGCAGTAGTTGGATTTCATAACTTTATCTGATGGCCATTAAATGGAGTGGATTTAGTTGCAAGCTAATAAATTATTTTAACGTTTTCAAAAGCTATAAAGATTGGATCAAAATTTCTTCAAAACTTACGAGTACTATTTATGGCTTAAAATCTTCTGTTTCATTACAAAAGGCTCTGATATTCTCAACATGTGCCTGTTTTATATAGTTTTCTCAACAAGTTAAAAGTAACAACCAAAGACAATTACATGTACTTAATTCTCTACTGTTCTATATATTAAATTATATATTTTTTAAAGGTTTTCATTTTTCCAAATAATTTGAATTAACAGAAATGATGAAAAGGAACATACAAATCAACAACAGTCATGTTTTGGAACTCATATATATGCTAGCAATTGACTAAATAAGCATCCATATATCTTTTATAAATAGTGGAGCTAATTTTTCAACATATCAAAAGTAATTGAATTATCCTGCATGCAAGGGTGGGCTTGTGGCTAGTTTTATAATATAGAAATTACATTTCTTGAGCTTAAATCTAGAAGAATACTCGTTCTCATTGTTGTAATTTCTCGTTTTCTTCACTAATAATATGTTATTCCTTTTCGAAACGAAGTATTATTTAACAACTTAGGAATTGAAAATTTTCACCATGTGTTTTTTCTAGGTGGAAAACTAATCTGAAAATAGCAGGTTCCTATCCTAAAATACTGCCAATTAATTTATAGAACTGAATGTGGAAGACAGCTCAATAATTGTTGTCTCCCACTAAAAAAGGCACTTCAATTGCAAGGATCACAAACTCTTCAAACTTAACACATGATGTCCTGCAGCACTGAATTCTAATGGAGTGCATTTTAGTAAGACTCCAACTTCCATCTGTACATGGTGATTTCAAAGGCAAAAGAAACCTCTACTGAAAATCAAGCTTAACCATTTACCCCCAATTTACAGCCAATGAAAAGATTTCTGTTTTCATCTTATACACAAGCAGATGAGTGAATATAGTGGACATGAGTAAAGTTTATCTGTAAGGTTTCAGCAGAATTAGAACTCACCTGCTCATGGCCTCTTAATTTCATATAACCCCGCAGCAATTCTCGTTTGTAATGGCAATCACCACTTAAATGGCCAGCACGAATCTGTACACAAAAACAAGAGAGGAAGAAATGTCAACATAAGTATCAAGGAAGGGAAAAGCAGTAGTTGCAGCACTTACTATTTGTAAAAATATTTGGTACATTTTAACAAGACTCCCAAGTTGCATCTGTACATGCCAAAGTTCATGAAAAAGAATTGGTCATTGTTGCAGTGATACACACCTCACTACAGGCATGATGAGCACAGTCAGCCCAATCCAAGTTCGCAGCCCGACAGTCATCATAAGCATGAATCAGCTCATGTATAACAACTTGGTTTACATCATCTTGAGTGTTCATGTGATTACTACACACCATTATCTGAAAAACAGAACCTAAATAAGAAGAAACACTTAAGCATGCCAAAGGAGAAAAACATACCCAAAAAAGATGCCCTTCATGATAAGCTGGCCAATTGTTTGAAGAAATGCATATAATCCAACAAGAAATACATGATTCAGAAACCAATAGAAACCTCAATTAATCTAAAGAAAAACATCATACAATCAAATGCCTACAGAAAAAACAAACGTAATGTAAATTCTACTGTATTACATTGACATCCAAATGAAAATAAGGAGTAAACTCACATTATAAACCAAAATACAATCCACAAAATCATGAAAAAACGAAAAATTAACAAAGCAATTAGCTAAGGAATGCTACCCCTTCGCCACGAACATAACCACCAGCAATCTTCTTATCACAATTAACAGCTTTCAAGAAATTTTCACCAACTGCACACCCTGCTTTCTCCATATGCTCCCTCAAAAATTTCACTATTGGAGCTAATACAATACATGACAAAAAAATAAACAAAAAAAAAAAAAAAGTCAGTAAATGATCTTCAAATCAACTTAACTATGGTATCAAATAAATTTAAAGATACCCATTTGCTTTCACCATTGATTCTAAGCTACAAATTGGAAAGAAAAAAAAACCTACACTCTAGTGAGATTTATGAATCAGAATGAGAAACGGAAGGGTTTTGAAATTTTACTCCGGAAACTCCGGCGAATCATATTTTCGCATTCATCCACTGTCGTGCCGTCGGAGCCGGGTGTCGTGCCTGGTTCCTCCGCCATTTTCCGTATGTTGGGCTAGGAGATTTCTGTGACGGGGTTTTTCTGGTCCATGTTTGGGTTTTAAATTTTTAATGGACGTTTGGCACAATAGTTTTTAAACCGACTGGGTCAACCCGGCCAGTCTTGGATTATTGGTCAAATAAGTTGACTACAGTTAACTGCTGGAATGAATTAGTTTTTATTAAGTTTTATTTTGCCGATTAAGTTGCGAGTTAATATCAGTTTTTTGTAATGTTTGGAATTGTAACGGAGCTGGTTGAAAGTATTTTTATTTAAGAGTATATTAAAATAATATTTTTTTATTTTATAAAATTATTTTTAAAATTAACATATCAAAAAAAATTTAAAATATATATAAAAAAATTGAATTTTGAAGAAACGCAGTTTCAACCGTATTTCCAAATACGGCCATAATATAAAGTTAATTTTCTTTTATTTTTTAGCCCTGTTTGTTTTTGCTTTTTAAAAGTATTTTTAAAAAAAATTAAAAAAAATTATTTTTTACTTTGTTTCAAATTAATATTTTTTTTATTTTTTTGAATCATTTTGATATACTTATATCAAAAATAATTTTTAAAAATAAAAAATATATATTATTTTAATATATTTCTTAATACAAAAATATTTTAAAAAATAACTGCAATCACACTATTAACCTAAATCACAGATTATCTAGATCACAGGTAAACCAACCTGCCTCTCAAGTCAGATCATAGCTTTTAGACCTGGTTTGGTGGCCGGCCCAGTCTAAGGCCCAGGTTTCGAGTTTTAACCAGGTCGTTCGGATCAATTCTTTTTTAAAAAAATTAAAACAACATCGTTTTAGTAAAAAAAAACAAAACAAAATAAAAGTCAACGGGTTGCAACCAGATCTTGCCGGGTCAACCCAGCTGGTCAAATAGAGCTTCTAAAATAGATATTAATTTATTTATAGATTAGATATTGGGTTAGTTATGCTTCAAAAAAAAATAAACATAGTTACTGTTGTTTGTGATTTTTTTTTTAATTATTCTATTCTTTTAGTTTATTCACAATTTTGAAATCTTATCGAGGGTTTTGGACTTGATGCATTAATAGATGAACACGTAGAAAATATATTTTTGAATTTTGAAATTTTTTGAAAATCATGAAAATGGTGCTAGTGCATCAAATATATTTTTTTTTATTTTTTGAATTTGTGAAAAATATTTTGAAAAAAAACTCAAAATTAATTTATGACAATTCCCCTCCTCTTTATATTGCTTACAGTATAAAGTAAAGTTGTCAAAATCATGAGTTGACTCGTAAAATCATACAACTTTACGAGTTAACATGTATATAACGTATAAAATCAAGTTAAAAACTCGAAAATCAACAAACTCTATCAAACTCGGTAAAACCGTACCAAGTTTACGAGTTTGATAAAACTTAAAAAATTTATTGACTCTCTATCCTTGAGTCCCGACACTCTACACTCCATAGTCTTCACTCCCCAATCTACTCTTTCCTCTTTGCTCTTTGTCCAAATCTCAAATTCTCAATCCTAGTAGGCTAACACCAGCAACGCAGCTGGTTCCACAACTCCTCCCCCCTCTCTCTCTCCCAAAACACTTTTTTTTTTCTTTACTTTGTTTGCCTCTGATCTGATTGTCTCCACTCTTCACTCTTTCAAGTGGTTTTGCTTGTCACTGTAAATGAAGCAATAATTGTCACAGTTCAAAAAAGCAATATATGGATCCAGATTTGCTTGCTGGATTCTCTTCTTTTTTGTCATGTTTTATTATACGGAAGAGGGCCATCAATCTTATATCATTTTTTGGTGGTTTGGCAGTTAAATAATCTTGAACTTGTTGTTAATCTTGTAAAAAGAGGAAATTTTCTTGGTGCTGAAAATCTAGTAAACACATTATTTTTTATTAATTTGTTAATCTTTTCTTCTTCCTCCGCATCCATGAGATTAATCAAGTTAATCTTTCTGGTGTTGTCTCGGTATTTATTGTGACAAGTAGAAAGAAGAAAGGTTAATCAAACATTAACTTGAGAATTGAGATCCATATAAAAAACATTGTGTGGTTGAGAAAACATGAAAAGATATACCTGCATCCTGTCTAAATTGGTCACTAGTAGAAACCATAGTGTTATAGAGCTCAAAAATTACAAACATGCTTTTGTTTCCATCATCAGTGTTCAATTTTTTCACTGCTTTCTGCATTACCTGGTTGTGAATCTTGGTGTAATATTCCATGTATGTAAACTATAAAGGAACTATAACTTTCAATTTACGCTGTATATATAAAAGCCCAGCGGGTGCTAATAAACCACCTCAACAACAGCCAGACATATTGGCCATGCCTTTCATACCCTACCCCCTCTCCTCTCTTACAAACCATATATAGATGCTATCACACAACAATCAATGAGAATTGTTTGTCCGTAAAAGCTATAATTGACCACTTGCAAATGTTTGCCCAAATTGCTAGTCTTTTAGCACGGAATTGTAGCTTGTCACAGTCCTACCATCACTTGTGGTGACTTGGAAAGAAATATTTTGGCCATTAAGGTAAGAGAATTGCTTTACTAGTTCTGGCCCTAGTTCCTCGACATAACTTGCCACCCTATATTAGAACCCTTTTATCGATATTAAATGAACATCTCCTACTCCATCAACATTTGTGATCAACACCAAATTAAAGTAAGAGTGCTCATTAATGCTAAACTTTATTCCTCTTTTCTTAACACAAGGGACCTTGTTTAGAGTTTGGACTAAAACAAAGCTTATTAACGAGATGAGCTAAATCTATTTAGTAATGGTGGATACTATGTTATTCCAATGTATAAGCTAAAAGATCATAACTAATCACTGTATAAATAATCTATAAGCATATGGAGTATTACAATATTAAAAATCAAGTTAATTACAATGTCAAATAATTTGATAGAAAATTCTGAAAAGGTGACATGTTTTAGGTTTTGTTTTCATACTTTTTACTCTAGTTGTTAGATGAATGTTTCATTATTGATTTAATAATAATGCAAAGATTTTGCAGAATTTAACCGTATATATGTATGTTTTGTTTTTTTGTATTTTATCTAACTCTTTGCATTATACATCCTTGTTGGTGCATATATTGATTGTTGAACTGCAGGTTACATGGCATCTAAAAAAACTACCAATGGCAATAAACTTGATGTGGGATGGCAATATGGTATAGATGTTGATGAGAATTCAAGAAAAGTTCAGTTCAAATATTGTCAGAAAAATTTAAATGGAGGCATTTATCGTTTCAATCATCATTTGACTTGCACTTGAAAGGATGACATACTAGCAAGTACCAAAAGATGTAAAGAAGATGATTTTGAATATTTTAGTGAAAAATCAAGAAGCAACTGAGAAGAAAAAAAAAGGCTTTCCAATATATTGGAAAAGATGAAGATAGTGATGAAGGGAATGAAATTAGCTTAATGAACAAAGGAAAGAGAGCAGTAACTGGGAGTGGAAGTACACAAACTACAATCAATCAGCTGCTAAAAAAGGATCTAAGAGAATAAGCATGTCGATAAATTGCAAGGTTTTTCTATACTAGTGCGATTCCATTTAACTGTGTGAAAAACTCTGAGCTTATTAAGGCCCTTGAATTAGTTGTAAAGCATGAGCAAGGTTGTAAGCCTCTATATTACCATTATATTAGAGAGAAGTATTTGAAACAAGAAGTAGATCATACGATGAACTTGCTTGAGGAGTACAAGCTAGAATGGAAAAAAAAAAAACCAAGTTGCTCGATAATGTCTAATGGATGGACTGATACAAAAAGGCGTTCTATTTGCAACTTTTTGGTTAATAGTCCTAGAAGGACAATTTTTTTATCATTAGTAAATACCTATAATATATCTAAGACTGCTGATAAGGTATTTAAGATGTTGGATGCTACTGTGGAGAGGATTGAAGAGGAAAATATGGTGCAAGTAATCATTTATAAGGCAACAGGGCAATTGTTGATGGGAAAGAGAAAAGGATTGTTTTGGACACCATGTGTTTCCCATTGTCTTGACTTGATATTGAAAGATTTTGAGAAGAAACTAGAGGTTCATCAAGTAACTATTATTAATGGGAGGAAAATCACCTCGTAGATATATTTAAGAAATATTCTCATTTTCATGCTAAGACACTCTACAACAGAAAAGGATTTGATTAGGCCTGTCACCACTAGATTTTTTACTGCATACTTGATTCTTGGATGTTTAAGTGATTGTAAGATACAATTAATGACAATGTTTACTTCTATCCAGTGGAGGCCATGTAGGTTTTCAAAAACAAAAGAAGGGGAGCGAATTCAAAGTTGTGTTTTGGACAATAAGTTTTGGCATGATGTCACTATATGTATTAAGGCAGCATATCCTCTGATTAAAGTTCCTCGATTCGTTGATTCAAATGAGAAACCAACTATGAGTTTTATACATGAAGCAATGGATCAAGCAAAAGAAAATATATAAGTGAATTTTGGTTCTGTGAAAAAAGTATCGATTTTCTATCTTGCTAATTATGTATTTACTATTATCAGTTGATACATAATGTTTATTTCACTTTTATATTATTTAATTTAATTTTGATGATAATATTCTTTTTTTTTTATTTTGTAATTATATACCTATATGGAATATTATTGATGCAATATGGGAACTTCAACTTCACAGGCCTTTACATGCAACAACTTATTATTTGAATCCTCATTATCATTTTAATCCTAATTTTAAAGTTAATGTCAACATTAAAATTGGATTATATCAATGCTTAGAAAGGATGGTGCCTGATGCAAGTGAAAGGTGTAAAATTGACTTACAACTTGATTCATTCAAGAATGCAAGGGGATTGTTTGGTATTGAGGCTACCAAGATAGCAAGGGATAAAAAATAACTCCAGCTAAATGGTGAGATTCTTATGAGGATGAATGTCCAAAGCTATAAAAATTTGCAATTCGAGTTCTAAAATTGACTGGTAGTTCATCTAGATGTGAGCGAAATTGGAATGCATATGAGATGGTAATTTTTTTAAAATTTTAATGTTGTTATATTTGATAAGAATCTTATATGTTATAAATTTGAATTGCTTACATAGGTGTATATGAAATGACGAAATTGTTTGCACTAGAAAAAAATAAATGCTTTGGTATTTGTAATGTGCAATATGAAATTGAATGATAACCAAGTCAAAAACAAAGCTAATGATTTTGGTGAAATTTTAGATGATCTCTCATCTGATGATGATTGGATAACCGAAGGAGAAAAACATGATGGTTCATCAAACTTTGATTTGCTTGTTGTCAATGATAGTGCAACACGAAGAAAAAATAATAAAGAAGATGAAAGTGATGATGAAGAAAAAAAAATTTTAGATGTTGAAATTGAGTATCATAGAACTAAAGATGATTTAGAGATTTAGAATGATATCAATCCAGATAATTCAAAGAGTTTGAAGTTAAATATTGTTGACAATACTGGTGTTGGTGTTGGTATTAGTAGTACCACTAATGTTCATAATATCGATGTTAATACTAGTAGTAGTAGTAGTAATCCTTTAGATAGTAATGATTTTAATGAATGTTTTAAGAATAACGAGGAAGATAAAGGCAATGAGGTTGTGTTTAGTTTATATGACACACCAACAAATTGTTTGTTTCAGGTTTGTTAATTTTTAGTTAATGAAATTCTATGGACATAATTGTATTGTATTGATTTTTAAGTTATTTAAACCATGTGTGAATTTTTATTTGAACTATGTATTTTAAGGTGTTTGGAAATTTGTATTGTTTATTTCATTTTTATTTTAATTGTGTTATAATATTATTTACTGCTTGACTGGAATTGTCAATATATAATTAGCTAAAATATTTTACTTGCGATTTTACGATTCGAGTATACAATACGAGTTTATATTGTATATTTTATGTTGTGTCAAAAAGTATTTTTGACAACCTTGGTATAAAATTTTGTAAAAAGCTTTATATAATAAACTTGTAAAGAAAAAATGATGTTTCTCAAAAGCATCAAAGTTGAGAGGTAACTCCACTGGAAAATTTTGAATTTTATCAAATCATGAGGTGATTATCCTCAAGAAATTTTGAAATTAGTCATTTGAGAGGTAAACCTACCTCTTGAAACATTGAAAATTTGAAATTGATCATATTGTTAAGGCGGCCTTCATCAAAACTTTAAAAATTATTCATATTATTAAGGTGACCTTCCTTAGATTTTTTTAAATGGTCAAATTATTGAGGTGACTTACCTTTTGAAACGTTGAAAGTGGTTATTTGAGAGGTGACTTATAACTTAAAACATTGAAAACAATCATTTAAGAGGAGACATACCTCTTGAAATGTAGAAAACAATCATTTAAAAGGCGACCTACATGTTAAAACGTAGAAAACGATCATTTAAAGGGTGACCTACCTCTTGAAACATAGAAAACTATCATTTGAGGCGCGACTTACCTCTTGAAACATTGAAAATGGTCATTTGTCATTTGGGAGCTAACCTACCTCTTGAAATATTGAAAATGGTCTTTTGGAAGGTGATCTACCTCTTGAAACATAAAAACTGGTCATTTGGGAGGTGACTTACTTCGAAACGTTAAAATTTTAAAATTGATTATTTGTGAGGTGACCTTCCTTGAAACATTAAAATTGGTCATTTGATAGGCGACTTTCCTTAAAATATTAAAATTGGTCATTTAAGAGGTGACCTACCTCTAAAATGTTAAAGCTGGTCATTTGAGAGGTAACCTACCTCGAAACGTTAAACTTTTGAAATTGGTTATTTTTTAGGTGATTTACCTCTTGAAACATTGAAAAAAATCATTTTAAAGGCGACCTATCTCTTGAAATATGTAAAATGATCATTTATAAGGCGACATACCTCTTTAAACATTGAAAGTGGTCATTTGGGTGGTGATCTACCTCTTGAAACGTATAAAATGATCATTTGAGAGGCGACATACCTCAAAACATTGACATTTAAATTTGAAAAACTTGTATGGGATTTAAATTCACATAAACAATTTTTTTGGAGAAAATATTGTAAGAGTCTTTTGAGACTCAAAATCGCAAAAAGTTTTAACCTGTAATTTTATAAAGTGATGAACTTAAAGTTTTTTAAAAAAAACAATATTGTAAGATTGATGGTATACATACATCCTTACCTGGTTTGAAATATGTACTTGCTAACAGAGAAATTGTTATTTATATGTACAGTTTCCTTTATTTTAGGTTACATAATTTGATTATTTATTTACATAAAGACACACATCCTATTTATTTTCATTTTATTATAAATACTTTTGAGTTTAAATCTTGGATAATATTCTTTTCTAAAATAAAATTGCATGATTTTCATATGCCAAATCCAATAGCAATTGGATAAAACACTAACTTGAATGGACCCAAAGATTAAATTAAATCATATAATTATTTAAAAAACTACTATTGTTAAATCTTTTGTTGAAAGACTTGTGGAAATTGTCATAAGTATAAGGTTATTTCCTTTTTCCCTTGATATTATAGCAAATCTACACAAGCATATGCTTCATGACAGTTTTAATATAATATTCAAATGATGGAATTCTCATCAAAACTTATGGGAATGTAACTGACCATATCTTCATATTAAAGTTCGACTAAGGTAGGACGAGGATGATAAGTACTAGCTGGGGCTACAAGAAAAATCTTTTGGAGGTCACCTCTAATGGAATTGAATTAGTTTCTATGTTATGTTCAAATATTGATCAATTTCATTTTTTTTGTAAGATGTTTATAACAATTTTATTTTTATGATCAGAATTTTTTAGCTTTTGTAGTCCCGTGACTGGTTCATTTTCATAAAATCTTTATTTTTTAAGATATTCATATTTTTAGTTAAATAGATTATATTAGTTAGTGGCTCATAAACGGTCAAAAAAGATTTTTTAGCACTATTATTAAACTCAATCAAGCATATATGGTCAAAATGTGATCCTTCATCTTGCTTTTTGGATCGGGCTGAGTTTCAAAGTTAACCATGTAAGAGTTGATATAGTATGGCCCATTTGACTTTGTGGGAGCACTTGTAGCTCAATCAAAATCCAGCTTGACTTTTTATCCAAAAAAAAATTAAATTTTTTATTGATTCAATTTGTTTTCAATAAAAAATAATAGAACGATGTTTTGGATGGACCTGAGTTAACATATCCAACCCATGATCTAAGTCATAATATTGACCAGGTTTATAAACCTTTTTTTTGGAATCCGTTTTAATTTTATTAAACAATTTTAAAAATAAATATTTACATGAAATAAAACAAATAAGACTACCGAGAATAAATGTATTTCTTCAACTTAAATTTCATTTCCTTATGTATATCTTGAATGTTTGAACGAAGCATGTTTTTTTAATTGTAAGCAATACTTTTTTAAATAAAAATCAATCATGATCTAAAAAGCAAGTTTATTTCTTTTTTTAAAAATACTAAGTCAATGTCTCAATACCTTGAATGAAAAAACTAATAAAAGGGATAAAACAATCCAAAACAACCACCAAGAAATTTCAAGAAAAAAGGAAACATTTTCATTGAATTTTCATTAACAATCTTTGGTTCTTATTTTTGTGACCTAAATTTAGCCCATTGGCTTTTAATTTAATTTTAGAGGGTTTAAAATGTAAAATTAAAATATTAAAGATTTATTTCGATGAAAAGTGTGATTTGTCAACTTGCGTGAAAACTAGGGACTACAATGTACTTTTGTCATTCTATCTTTATCTTCAACATAATCCATATATTCAAGATAATTCTTGTTTTCAAGATAATGATAGTTATCCGCTTTCAAATTTGATTCTTAATCAAATTCAAACTTCAAAGAAGAGAATGAGTTTTTCACACGTGATGGGATTCTAGTACTATAAATATAGATCTCAGTGTATGCACAAGAGGGGGGACAATCAAAAGAAACCTAGAGAGAGGCCATCACAAAATAATCCTAGGAGGAGACAAGATAAAAAAAAAAAAAAAAAAAAACCATAGAGGGTGACAAACACAAAAAACCCCAAGAGGAGGCCATTACAAAAGAGAACCAAAAAAAAAAAAAACAAGAACAGAAGGAGAAAAGATTGAGAAAAGGAGGAGGAGAGCATTCTTCAGCCGGTACCTGCACTGTTACCTTCACCTTCGCCTTCAGCTTCACTAGGTAAAGTCTTCCTTTTCTCTTTGTTTCTGTGTAATTGTTGCAAGAAAACAGTGCGGAGGTAATTAGTGGGCTGAATCTGGGCTTTAGGCCCAGTCGGCCCAAATTATGTTTATTAATGGTGTGTTTGGCAAAACACACCCTTATGCCTTGGCCATAATTTTTATGTCCATTTTAGTTTGATATTTGGCCAAACGAGCCTCTTTTCAATATCAACAAATTCCAAAAATATTTAGGGATCTTTGTTGATTTATTTATGGGCCCCTCACATTTTGATTTATTTTTTTCTTTTTGTTTTGTATTTTTTAAAAAAAAATTATGTGCTCAATTTGTGGCCTATTATTGTTAAATGCAAATCTGTCGTGCAATGTTTTTTTTTTATTTCCATCTAAAAAGAGCAAATAATAATAAAGGATAAACAAGAAAAAAATGACATAGAAAATTTCTTCTTCAAATTTATTTTTTGTGAAAATATTCAGTGACACTAGAGTTATGAGTATCGTATTTTTTAGATTTGTGCGATATTTACCAACACCAGAGTTGGAAATATTAGTAGGAATTGTTCACTGACGCTAGAGTTAGGAACATGAAAGGAAGAATAAAATAGGAAAAAGGAGAACAAATTCTTAGCAATTTTAGACAAAACCAACAATGCAGTCTGTCTCAGGTAGGACGCTTAGGGGGTGATAACATCTTCATTTTTGCGTAACCAGTCCCGTACCATAGAATATCTATGGATCAGTTAGGGTACCTGGTGACCATAACACTAAGTGGTGACTCCTTGAACAAGGCATTTTCTGCAATGTCCGGATGTGACACTTATTTTGGCATATTAGGTCCATGGTAATTGACAAACAATTGTTAACATTCTCATATAAAAATGTATAATATTTTTTTTAAAAAAAAAAAATAATGGAAATATTGAAAGATAATTAAATATCATGCTAATCCCCTCCTTGAAAATCCAAAAAAAAGTATTTGTTTTAGAAAAAAAAAAAAAACATAGAAGAGGGCGAGGTTTATGGGCTAAAAAGACAAACCATGCACATGTGACTCTTTTTTTTTTTTTTTTGGCTCAAGGCATGTTGTCCTCCATTTTCTCTCTTTTTTGCAAAAAGAATAAATAAATTGATGACATTTAGTTTGTTTACCAAGATTTCAATCACCAGAAAGGGAGCCTGAAAAATTGAACTAGGGATTTATTTGTCTAAGAATTCATTTTTTAACTTATTTTTATTTAAAACCAAAATACTCTTATAACCTTAACAAATTAGTTTATTAATTCAAAACATTTACAAATTAGTTTAAAAGTACAAATTTAAATCAAAGAGAAAAATACTCTATAAATCATTATCTACTTTTTTCAACAAAACAAAAGCTCAAAAACACTTTAATGACCTTCATCTAGTCATGAAGACCACATTGACACTAAATGTGGCTTTTTTATTAATGTAATATTGCTAACTAATTGTTTTATCTCTTCTTTATTGATTTTCGACAACTCTCTCTTCTTTTACAACTAAGGAACTAAAATGTGAGAAAAATAAAGTTTTGGACTAAAATGTAAAAGTCTCAAAGTAAATGAAAAATAAAGAAGCAAAGCAAAAAAAAATTTCACATGCCAAAATCTCTATCAATTTTGGTCACTATATTTTCATTTTCTTGCAAGTAAGAAAATCAATTTTTTTTAAAAATAATCAAATACCAATTTAATATTTGGTATTTACACGATATGACCCAATAGATAACAAAACTAACAAATCATATGGTATAATTTATATAAAAAAAAAATATTAAAAGATAAAATTAAAAAAAAAATCAATACTTGAATTAAAAAAAAATACAATTACAATCCAATCCACAATAATTTGAATTACATGTTACATTACAGTACACTCCACAGTAAAATTGTCTTCTCTTATATTTTTGTTAGTTAATTAATTAATGATGCTTATGTGGATACAATTACAGAAATAAGTTTATAGCAAGCTCTGAAGAAACCAAGTTCCCTTTCCAGCTATGTGGTATCACCACTCCGTGGGCTTCTTTCATCTTGGTAGCGGTTACAATAGGGGATACAAGATTGGCGTCCTGCACGACGCCGCTGACCAGAAATTTTTTTTTTTTTTGTTAAATAAAAAAAAATGCTTACATAAAAATATTCTGAAAAAACTAAGAGAAAAATATAAATTAATATATTTAATATCTAATATAAATGATTTATCCAATTGTGTTTAATAAATTTTTTTATTAAAATAAATTTGTAATAAAAACAGACACATATATAAAATTTATCAAAAAAAAAAAAACAAATATCGTACAAAACTGCACATATTAAAAGTCTTATAAAAAATAAATATTCTTTTTTTAAAAAAAATTAATCTATATAAAATTTTAAAAAATTACAAATGAATTATACCAACCTCTTAAAAAATCAAACACATCTAATATAATTAAAAAATAATTGCAAACTAAAAAAAAACTAAATAAGAGAAAACAAATCATAGGGAATGGGTGTTAATTGAATCATATAACAAAATATTATTTCAAAACACACATATAAAATAAGACATTAATTAAAAAAATCATTTTTAAAAAAGAAAAAGATTATGCCAGGCATATGAAGGAACGACCTGCACGCGAGCTTTTATTTTTTTAAGTTAATGGGGGCGCGATATGCCATAATTTAAAAAAAACGACGCATCACCTACATCAGTAGATGACACGCCTTCTGGGAATCCTTAGAATCCAGCCACTATGGTGGCTCGAATAATGGGGTTCTGGATGTTTTTGAAAACGTAAATTCATTTTCAATCATTTTTGACCTAAAATACTTATAATATACCATAAAAACCTTACTAAATCAATCCATGACCTTTTGAAATGTAAAAACTTGATCCAATACTCAAAATTAATCCGGAACCTAAAATCTTCTCAAGTTTAGATAGCTCATGGTGAAAAAACACCTAATCTCAATTCTCATAATCAAAAAGAACAATTTGATACAAAAAAATGTTCGTTTTGATGGCCGAAATTGTCATCAACAACAACTTTTTTTCTCTACACCAGAATATGGTGACTCCTCTCTTCTCCCACGAAAAAAGAACTAAAAAATTAGGAAAATAAAATTTACGATCCAAATTAAATTTTTAAAAATTACAGTGATCAATTTCCTTATGGATAAAAAAGATAGGGGGATGTAAATGAATTTTTTTAAAAAATTCAAATCCGCCACCCATTCAACCTGTCTTTTTCACTTCAATCCCCTGTATTTCAATTCCACTCTCCCTACTAAACAAATATGTAATTTGGTGCTAATTTGAGCTGAAAATGGTTAAATCGCGTAAAATAAAAGTTTGAGTACTAAATTAAAAACAAATATTGTTCCAATCCATAGTGTTATATGTGTAAGTGAACAATGGTAACATAAAAACTCTTTTAGTTTCTTTTAGGACCTGCTTGTTTTCGTGTTTCAAAAATATCACATTAATATTTTTGGTGTTTTTAAATCATTTTTTATATGTTGATGTCAAAAAAAAATTAAAATTTTTTTTTTATGTATTTTAAACGAAAAACACTTTAAAAAATAACTATAATTATATTTCCAAACATCCTCGAGCAAACATCTCGTTGTGCATGAAAGAAAGATAAAAGAAAAGAAAGTAAATACAAGTATAAGTATGTATATACGTGGGAAAAAACCCATCATTTGACTTTGTTCTTTTTCTCACTGAACATTACTCTTTTACCTCTTATAATTAGCTAGGCATGAAGTTTTTTCCATAGAAAACCAACAATTTCCCATCATGAAGAGTGTTTTGAACATTAGTATAAAACGCATTTTTCTTCATAGTGAAAGGAATAGTAAAGAAGTAAGATCTTCCTTGTTGCATGTTGCCTGACCATCTAAAAATCCCACTAAAAATAGCTAGTTTGCCATAAATTTCATGTTAAAACTAAAAATGGTGCCTTTCGAGACCAGACCACTTGTCTAATTTTCCCTCTCACCACAACCACTTGTCTAATTTTTTACCCATAAAACTCGGTCAAACAATAGCCCCTTGTCCTTCCATTTGCAAAATGAAACCATGGTTGCCAAGAAATGGCGAAGCATCCACCCCTTTCGCTGACTTCTACCCTTCCTTTAATCTATATAATTCCTTTCAGCTTCCTCTCTTTCCTTCATTCTATAGCTGCGCAGTGTTTCTCTATATTGCTTTAATTGAGAAGTACTGCATAACTTTATAGAATCCTATCATATTTTTTTCTTATCAAAAACCAAAACAAAAATAAATCACAATGGCACGCCAAGTTCTTGCTCTTGCACTCATCTTTGTTGCCGTTGTTGGGGCATTTGCCGCTGAGGCACCTTCCGCCACCCCTTTGGCTTCACCATCACCAAAGGCCTCTGTGGCTGTGGCTCCCGCTAAGGCACCCACAGCCGCTACCCCAAAGGCATCGGCCAGCGCCCCCACCATCTCTGCAGCCCCGAATGGCTCTGCCTCCTCACCTGTTGCCGGAGAGGTTCCCGCTGGAGCCCCAGAAGAGGAAATCTCTTCACCTCCTGCCCCAGCCAGCCTTAGCGCAGAAGGACCTGCAGGACCTGCTGCCGGACCAATAACCGATGTTGTCAGCGATGCACCAGCCACACCACCAGCACCCCTGAAAGACGGAGCTGCCACTATCAAGATCTCTACAGCTGCCGTTGTCGCTGGCCTGTTGGTCTTCTTATCCTTCTGAGCTTTACAAGCACTAATGCAATGGAAGGCTCTTGAGATACTGATCATGTTTATTCTTGTGTTTTACAAGAATACTTACTTGACTTGAATTATTCAATTATTTCAATTTAATAAAAAGGTATGAATTTACCAAGCCGATCTATAGAGGAAGGTGTCTCATAGACCAGGCATTTATCTTATATGTTCGTTAGCTAATTGTGGGATTCTTGTTTGGGTATGCTTTCAAACCTTTAGAACAGAGCAAAAAAAGCTGATTGTTTTGTTAATAATCTCTTGCATGCTTTCTTAACATAATTAATTTGTTTACAAAGCCAAATTAATGCTCTTCAGCACCATTCAAATTAATTAACATAGCTCGTATTCTCATATATAGGACAACAGATTAATATTAACATATAGCAAGATTGCAAACTCAAAATAATTAATAACTAGAGAGGGGGTCGGTCACTGAGGTGAGCATCAGCAGCAAAAACCATAAAACACAAGTGAATTCACAAAAAACAGACGTGAATAGCTAATGTTGTCCTGAATAACCAACCATAGATGCAACAAGTCTGCCTGAGTCGCAATATGATCAAAAGCAAATTGCTTCAGACACCAACAAAACTACTTTGGCAGATAAGCTACGGAAGATAAAATTCTCATACAACTAGTCGTTCTTGAATCCTAGTGGTTTCCGGCTTTGCATGGCGATCTGCACAGCAGTTTGCTTCTCGTCTGTGCGAGCAAAACTAATGACTTATTTCTAAATATGGAATTGATAATTTCCGATGAGTGAGAAAAGGATATCGCAGCAGCTATTTGATGGTATTTGTTGAATCAGATTTTGCAGTATGAGTGCAGAACTTGTTGTTGACGCTGATTTCGATTAATTGTCTCAAGAAATTGCACATAGCTCTGCTTCATTACCATCTGGGCATGAAAATCCTCTCATCATTTCTCATTACATAGATCCGTTTTCCTTTAGGAAGATCCATAGACAGTTTCTGCTAGGATTGCACGCATAGATATACAAAAAAACACAAGAAAAAAAAATATATTCACACAATTTAATATTGTACTTGTTTCAGCTGTGTTTACGTCTATGGACTAGTAGGAGGAAATTGCACCATGATCAGAATCAATATAGTTTGAACTTTTATCACTATTCTCAAGTACAGATTATTTCTCATAGATCACAAATAATATTGTCTAACGTTCTCTTTGAATGCTCTTTACACCTATAGTACAAAACAGAGTTAAACACCTATTTAAAAGATTTGGGCATCTTCGTTATTTAAATTGCTTTAAAAATATTTATTATTTGAAAGCAATAAAAAAGTATTACGTTGAAATATTTTAGATAACACTAGGTTATTTACCAATCATGTGCTATAGTGTAGGTTAGATTAAATTTTTTTTATTATAAAAAAATTTCAAAATGAATTTTTTAAAAAAATTGAGATGATGACATATTGAATTAACCTTAATCAATTTAAGTTAACTTGTGAAACTTATGATCCAGAACTTAAACTCAACTGGTCCACTAACTCGTTTTTTAATTTAGTCATATCATAAAAAAAAGATATAAAGATCAATTTAAAATATATATAAAAATATTAAATTGAACAAAAAATTTGAAAAAAAAATTTAATGTTGAAGATTAAAATTGAAAAAAAAAAAAACAAGATAGGTCAAGTGTACAATGAAAACAAAAAAAAAATAGTTATTCATTAAATATCAGAATATATTATACAAATATCAATTGGGCAAAGTTTCATCTTTTTGAAATAACATGGACATATGAGTTATTTATAATTTAATTTTTATAATTACTTGAAACTATTAAATGATGATAATTGGTTTTTGGCTCATGCATTTAATGTGGTGAATATAGTGATTGCTATATTTTAATATAATTTTTTAAAAGATAATTATATTTTAGCAATTTGAATATTTCTTTAATTATTATATTAATTGCAGATTTATATCATATTGTATATTTTTTTGTAGCTGTTTTTTTTTAAATAAAAATAAATATTATTAACAATTCAAATATCTAATGAAATAATATTTTAAAAAAATGTTTGAAACTTCTTATATGTAATAATTTTTCTTTGATGAAAATGTTTCTTGAAACACAGAAAAAAAAATTGATCTTTTTTTTTTAAATCAAAACATAATACAATAAAAAAAATTAAGAAACTTGAAAAATTTATATAAGAAAATCAATGAATAAAAGAAAAAAAATAAAGAGAAAAAAAGGTCTCAGCGAGCAGGCCTAGCTTGGGTGGTCTACTACTCCTTGGCCCCTAAAAAACAAAGTCAGGCACTTGAGCCTCACAACCTAGGCCCATGTGTCTGGACGATTAATTTTTTTCTTTTTTAGGTGGTCAACTACTTGTCATTTGCCTTGTTTTTAAAAAAATAGGTGAAAGATTATTTGTTGTAGTAAATAACTTGTTGTTTATTTTTCAGAATCCAACCACAACAAAGATTGTCAAAAACATATAAGGTGATGTTTCTAAACCACCTAATAACTCTAAAAACAAAAACCCCAAAACACTAAAAAAACAAAAAACAAAATCAACTAAATATTATTGTCCATGGATGTTTAGAGATAATAACCAATATCATTAGACATTTCTTGTTGAATGAAACTCGTTAATACTAAAAATAATATTTTCATCAATAAAAAGTGGTCAAATCAATGACTTTCTCTCTTCTCATTGTTTTCATATGACTTTATCTCTTCTTCTTCTTTTTTTCCGGTGATTGAAACATAAAGAAAATGAACTTTTAAATTAAAATTGAAATGTTAAAAAACAGAGACTACAAAGAAAAAACAAACAATAAAATATGAAGACCAAAAGGAACTTTTTTCAAGAATTTTTGATTGGCCATATTTTTTCTTCCTATTTTTTACTTTGGTATCTTTTTGTTTAATTTTGTCTACCCTCAACAAATATAGACAAATTTTTCATCAAATTAGATATATAAGACTATAACTGACAAAAATAAAATGAGGATGAAAATGAAAAAAAAAAATTATTGTGGATTGGTATAATATTTTACCTAGTCATTTTAGTATGTCTTGTAATGTTTTATGCAGTTAGTTATACAATGTTTTACCTATTTATATGATATAAATTGAAAAACAATTTGTGATAAATCAGTAAAACTACACCTATAATAATGATAATAATTAATATTATTAAAGCAAAAATTAGTTCTTTTGTGTTTCTTAATTTGATCTCCACCTTGCATCACCACCTTAACCAATATGCTTTGTATCATTTAATTTTGAACATTAATGGAATGTTAGGCTAAATCCACACAAGTTAGTTGTTGCAATTATGATTTTTTGTTAATAAGGGTCAATTTTTATTTAAAGAACATTCATCAACAGTAAATGTATCGCCTTGAATTATCTAATAAAAATACTTAATTTTTAATTGATATATAAATTAACCAAGAAAACATCCTCAATATCTAAAAAATCAAAAAGTTGAACATTTTATTTAATTGTGTGTCATTTAAAAAATAAACAAAGTATTGCATTTTGTCCTATATTTGTGAAATATAAGTGTATTAGATATTATTAGATATTATTAGATCTTATACCCACACAACATTGTTGATTGGATCAATTTTTTTATATAAAAAAAGTGAAAAACAAATATAGGCATTACTAATGTGTTTTCAAGAAAGACAAAGAAAAGTAAGCCATGTATAGTTTGATTTGATGTGATTTGGTCAACTTCACAAGTCTTAAAGCAACCTATGCAACTGGAAAAAAAAAATTATAGTTTGACTATAAAAAATTCAAGACGATATATTTTAAAAACATATTGAGACAACAACATATTAGATGGACCCGAGTCAACCCAGGTTAACATGAAAAATTCACAACCCGAGTCATGAGACCAGATAATCTCATACAAAACAAAAAAAAAAACATATTGAAACTCAATTCTCAATCAACCCCTTATTGAAGAAAAAAATTTAAAAATAAATAAAAAAGAAACCGAGTCAACATAAGTTAACCTGTCAAACATAGATCTTGAGATCGAGATAACACAATAGAAAGCAAAGAAAAATAAATTATGAACTTCAATTCTCAATCAAACCAATATTGAAGGATGGGATTGGAAAAAAAAAACAATAAAAAAAAGGAAAAGCAATGACCTGAATCAACCTAGTTCAATCCGCAAAACTCTTAACTTAGATCATGAGATTGAAATAACTTTATAGAAAGTAAACCAAAACAAATTATGAAGCTTAATTCTTAATCAATCTAAATGATGAATGATAAATTAAAAAACAAAACATCAATTACAAAAAGAAGCTAAATATCTAATTAACTTAGCTTTGAAGGAATAAATTGGTAAAAAACAACATTCAATTTTAAAAAAAAATAAATAAATAACAAGTGAACTTGAGTCAACCAACCAAATTTGCAACGCAAGTTATGCACACCATCAAATTCAATAAATTTTTTATCCCAAATATTATTTATCATTTAATAGATTTATATCAAAATAAAACGCATGTGAAATTCTTTTGTATAAGATATTTTTTTTAAATAAAAGAAACTAGACTAGCATGTGGGACTAAGATAGAACAAGGAAATTATTGATAACAAAGGGTAAAATTATATTTTTTTTTCTAGTTTTAAGTTATTTTTAAAAAAAATTGATTTACAAAAAAGCCATTAAACAAAAAATAGAAAAAAAAAATAATTTGAATGTTGTAGCTTTACTTATCGAACATGCGATTCTGGTAATGGACTTAATTGAATTCAAATTTTTTTTTATAAAATATTTATTTAACCTAAATATAAAAATAAACACCCAAAAAATGCCAAAAAAAAGACCCAACACCCTAGGCCTTTGAAAAGAATAGCCTAGATACACTAGCCTTCACGCTCATACTCGCATGTTTGAGCTGTTTTTCTCTCATTTAGAAGGGTGGTTACCCTGTTGTCCGCCCCTATTTTCTTATATATATATATATATATAAAGGCAAACAACATGTTGCCCACTATGGATGACGATGTGTCATCTGACAGCTCAAATTTTGATTACCACTATAATGAATAGAAAATCAAGGCTATGATTTTTATTTTTATTTTTACTCGTAAAACTCATTTTCAAATCATATAACCCAAAAACACTCTTAAAACATCTACAAACCATCTTATCAGCCCAACAAACAAACAAAAATTAATCAAATTGAGTAAACAATTTAATTCTCCATGTAGGTATATTTTAAAGCAATATTAAGGCTAAAAACAACCTTTATAAAACACTTATCACCGAATAGAACCAGATGTTATCAATTTCAACTATTTTGATAATTGGAATAGATAACAATGATAGTTTTCTCTTGGGATTCAAGTGAATCTCTTTCTCTCTCTTCTCTCAGTTGTAGAAGATAAAATATTATTGCAACAAGTATGGAGCAATTTTGGGACCTTTCTTTTAGAATTCGTATTCAGAAGTCAAGGTTGGTTCTTGCCCTAAATGTCAATCGAAGGGACCATTCACTGTTAACATTGAGTAGACAATATACAGTAATTACCTTACACTCCAAGAAAGCCCTGGAATTGTGCATGTCGGTCGGCTTCCAAGATACAAGGAAGTGATATTGTTGAATGATTTGATTGACTGTGCACATCCTGGGGAAGAAATTGAGGTCACTGACTTGTATGCAAATAATTTTGACTAGTCTTTGAACACATAGAATGGATTTCCTGTCTTTTCTTATGTAATCGAAGCAAACTATGTCACAAAGAAGCAGGATCTCTTTTCTGTGTATAAGCTCACTCAAGAGAACAAAGAAGAAACTGAAAAGTTGTCTAAAAACCCAAGGATAGGGGAAAGGATTATCAAGTCTATTGCCCCATCCATCTATGGACATGAAGGCTTAAAAACTGCATTAGCTCTGGCTATGTTTGGAGGCCAAGAGACAAATGTTGAGGGGAAACATCGGCTGCGAGGAGACATAAATGTGTTTCTCCTAAATTCTGGCACTATAAAAAAATTTGATTTCTAAAGTATGCTGGAAAGACTGGATAGAGGGCCGCGTATACTACTGGTAAAGGGGCTTCTATTGTTGTTCTAACAACTATAGTGCACAAGGACCGAGTGACAAAAAAGTGGACCCTAGAAGGAGGAGCCCTTGTTCTAGGTGATCAAGGGACCTGCCTGATTGATGAGTTTGATAAGATGAATGATCAGGACAAGGTGAGCATATATGAAGCAATGGAGCAGCAGAGCATTAGTATATCGAAGGCTGGCATTGTTACCTTTTGATAGACAGTGATATTTATATATAAATGAACAGAGATGAAGAAGAAACAGAGAGTGGAAAGGAAGAAGAATAGAGAATGAATCTGTTATACAGAGAAGTAGAAGACGAAATTCATGCACTGTATATTATTACTTTTGCTTAAATATTTACATTACTCAACCTCAGTTTATATATGTAGTATTGGAAATATACTACACAGAGAATATTCTTCCTTTTACACTCAATATAATGCTAACAGATTCTCTTTTCTAACAAACAATACTAACAGCATTCTAACCATATTATTTGCTAATCTTCTGACACTTGGCATCATTAAGACCGTTGATATCTTTACATGCCCCCTCAATCGCATGCTGGGAGGAGCCAAGCATGAGATTGGAGCAATAATGTTGAAACAAAGAAATGGAAAGACCTTTGGTGAGGATATCAGCAAATTGATCAGTAGAGGAGACATGTTGAACTAGTAAATCACCCATGATAACCCACTCCCTAACAAAATGATAATCGATCTAGAGATGTTTCATCCTGGAATGGAACACTGGATTGGAAGCAAGGGAGATAGCAAAAATATTATCATAATGAATTAAAGGTGGAAGAAGTAAAGGAATATTAATGTCATAAAGCAGTTGACGAATCCAGGCAAGCTCTATAGCAGTGATAGCGAGAGTGCGATATTTAACCTCCGTAGACAAACGAGAAACAATATGTTGCTTCTTAACAGCCCAAGAAATAGGACTGGAACCAAAATAAACAAGAGAACCAAAGACAGACCAGCGGTCATTAGGATATCCAGCCTAGTCGACATCATTGTAGGCCTGCAAATGAAGAGGACCAGGATGAAAGTGAAGGCCAAGATGTATGGTGCCTTTGAGATATCGCAACATACGTTTGACTGCGACAGCATGAGAGACCATGGGATTATATATAAACTGGCAAGCTTGATTCACCGAAAATACAATATCAGGCCTTATGAAAATGAGATATTTCAAGGCTCCTATAGTGATCCTATCTGCGGATTAGAATATGGTTGGCCATCATCCTTGAGCAGGTGATGATGAGGAAAACGAGTAGCACAAGATTTCGAATTCTACAAATCAACCCTGGCAAGTAAGTCAGTGATATAGTTAGTTTGAGACACAAGTAAACCAAAAGGCAGATAGAAAATCTACAACCCCAAAAAATGATGCAATAGACCCCAATCTGTGAGATGAAATTCCTAAGATAGAGCAGCAATAACAGATAGAAAAGAAGAGGAATGGTTGTCAGTAAGAATGATATCATCAACATAGTGGAGCAAGATCAGAGTGCCATAAGAAAAGTGCTGAACAAATAAATAGGAATCAGCAAGAGAGGTTTGAAACCCCAAGCTGGGTAAAAAACTGGTGAACCGCTCATTCCAGGCACGAGGAGCCTCTTTAAGACCATACAAAGACTTCCTTAGCCGGCAGACAAAATCAGAGGGATGAGCCTTGCTAACAAAGCCCTGAGGTTGAGTCATATAAACCTCCTCATGAAGAATGCCATGCAAAAATGCATTCTTCACATCAACTGCCGCAAAGACTAATTAAAGTGAGTTGCAAGGGCAAAAACTAAACGAACAGTGGTAAGTTTCACCACAGGACTAAAGGTTTCTCCATAATCAATACCCTCCTCTTGATTAAAACCCTTAGCCAATAATCGAGCCTTATAGCAAGCTATATAACCATCAGCATGCTTTTTCAATCGGTAGACCCACTTACATCTAACAAGATTTATGTCAGGTGGCAAAGCAATAAGGTCCCAAGTACCCTGGGCATGAAGGGCCTCAATTTCCTCCTGCATGGCTGATTGCCATTTAAAAATTGTAGAAGCAATCTTGAAGGAACGAGGTTCAACCTGAGAAAGAGCAAGAGACTTAATAGAGGAAGAATAGGCCTTTTCTTGGAAATGCCACTTTTAGACTTGGTAGTCATGGGATGAAGATTCATAGGGGAGAGAGGCAGAACCACATACAAGCGCTTAGGGTGGAAGTAAGGATCCACGGGGAGAAGAGAATGTGTAGAGGAGTGCAAATCAGATGAAGGCTGTAAAGACAGACCATGTGACAAAGAAGATAATAATGCAGAATTATGAGAAGGAATGAGAGGAAAAAACAAGAGGTAAAACAGAGTTATGAAGAGAGACAAATGGGGAAAAAGAAGAGACAACAGGCACATGCAGAGAATGAGAGACTGTAGGCATAGGCACAGAAGTATAAGGAAACAATGATTCATCAAAAAGGACATGGCAAGACATAAAGATGCGATTGGTATGAAGAGAAAAACAAATATACCCTTTATATTGGCTGGCATAGCCCAAAAAAATATAAGTTGAAGGTTTTTGCTGAAGTTTATGAGTGTTATAAGGCCGAAGTAAAGGGAAACAAGCACAACAAAAGATGTGCAAGTGATGGATGACAGGGAAGAACCATACAACAAGAAAAAAGGAGATTTTAGCTGGACAATTTGACAAGGCAATCTATTAATCAAATAGATGGAAGTAGCACAAGCATGAAACCAGAATTTATGAGGGAGATGGGCAGCTTGTAATAAAGTGATGGCGGTTTCCACAATATGTTTATGCTTTCTCTCAGCAAGACCATTTTATTCAGGGGAATAGGGACATGACATTTGATGAACAATGCCCTTGGTAAGAAGATAATTTTTGAAGTTGGTACTAATATACTCACCACCTCCATCACTTTGAAAGATCCTATGTGTAGTAGAAAATTAAGTAACTAAAAATGTATGGAAATGGACAAAAATAGAATAAACCTCTCATTTATTGATCATTGGAAAAATCCAAGTGTGCCGTGTACATTCATCAACAAAACTAACATAATATCTAAGCCATCAACATACATTGTGGGAGTAGGGCCCCAAACATCACTATGTATGATTTCTAAAGCGTGGATAGACTTGATTGCTGGATATGGAAAAGGAAGCTTAGTAATTGTGCCCTCTAAACAAGTGGTACAAACAGACTTGGTAGGATCTGAAGTGAAGGGAATCTGAGACTGAGTGAAAAGAGTGGACGTGATGTTATTAGAGGGATGACCAAATTTTTTATGTGACACGACCAAAAGATTGATGTCTTCTCCCAAGTGCAGGAGTGTCGAAATAATAAATAACCCGGCAAGACTGAGGTCGAACCACATGGAGGTTAATTGTATAAATTATAATAAACAATAATACAACAACAACAATAATAACAACAATAATAACAATAATAGTAATAGTAATAGTTATAATAATACTAATAATAGTAGTAGTAATAGTAATATAATAATAATAATAATAATAATAATAATAATAATAATAATAAAGAGGAAGAGGAAGAGGAAGAAGTTGATGAGAATTTTAATATGAAAGATCAATGTGAGATTAAACAATAATAAAAACAAGTGTCAAGGTTAGAGGATCCACTAATGGTATTTCAAACAAGTATAGTATAAACTATTATTACTCAGTTGGAAACCACACACAAAGGAGGTTCCAATTGGATGATTTGTTATTAATAGCTCATTATAAATTATTAACATGATCATATTAATTATCTTATTTAAGTAACACCAAACTTTTAAATATTGTCAGGAATTCATGATGCTAACTTATGTTAACAACAAATTAAGTTCTTTTTATAGCACAGGTGTAGGTAATACCATACGGTTGGGCTATGAGAGTGCCAAGCATTTGTTGTACCAAGTGTTATACAACACAAATCTAGATTAACCATTTAACAACCAAGGTATTAAGAATTAGTAAGATAAAAAGATAAGACATGTTAATATTAAACATTAAGGTCCATGTTGAGTTTACACCATACTTATTCTTACACCATTAGTGTAACCTTTTCACCTTGACATAATAAACTTAGCTAAACATAATGAAGAAGAGAAACTTAAATAAACAAAACAAGAACATAAAAAAAATACAAGTTAACTAAGTAAAGGAAAGGAAATGAAAAGCATAAATAAGATATTAATGAAAGCAAAACTTAAGAATTACAAAAAATATATAAAGAGAGAGAGCAAGAGCAAGCTCTTGCTCTGAACAACCAAGCCCCCAAATACATGGCAAATGCCTCCTTTTATAGGCCCAAATTCGGAATTATTGATTTGATGACTAATTGTTGAGTGGGTGGCCAACTCTTGACTTTGTGAAAATCCTTATCTTCTTGTCTGAATAAAACGAAATTTCTAGCATCAGAACTAGGACCACTTGAAAACATGAAAGTTGTAGGAAATTGACTCAGATTTCCAGGAAAACAAATGGAGATCATTTGGACTTCTAGAACTTCAGATATGGTCCAAACACTAAACAATGTTTGGGATGCAGGACAAATTTAGACTTCTCTGTTATTGCTATAATTTGGACTTGCAAACGGCCTTCTTAGATCTTGGTGTCCACATGAAAGTTGTAGCCCTATGTCTTACTAAATTTGTGTAAAACTTTGAGATCATTTTGACATCTAGAACTCGAGATATGACCCAATTACCAAACAGTGTTCCAGTTTGGACTGCACCAACATCATTTTTCTAAGTTTGGCCCTCTCTTTGTCCTTTCAATTTCCATACTTGAACTCATCAATCAATCCTTTGTATGTGATAGGCCTGCATTTAAGATGAACATTTACCATATATTAAGGCAGTTTATAGTATTAGACTTGTTATAATAAAACATGATTTAGTTAAGGAGTTATTGATACTTTAAGTGCAAAATAATGATATAAAACCTTGATAAATATGCACTTTTAAGTACTAATCATTATGTTAGAGACTGGTTTTAACCTGTTTACCAAGATAGCAATGATTACGGTGGGAAGATGATGCAAGTTGAAAAGGTGTGTGGGAACTAGAAGAAACATAGAAAGGAATGGGATATAAACCATTACTACACAGTCCCTTGAGAAGGACATTCCCCGTGATCTTGTCCTGAATCCAAAAACCAAAGTCATCATAAATAAATCAATAATGATTATCTTTACATAGCCTATAAACTGACAGCAGATGTTGAGATAGCTTAGGAACATGCAACACTTGGTGTAATTATAAGGAGCATTGTGGAATAGGCAAAACAGAAGAGCCAATACTAGAAATGCTCAAACTTAAACCTCCTGCAGTGGTAATAGCATCAGGACCAGAGTAAGGAGTAGCCAAGCAAAGTTGAGACAAATCAGATATCATATGAGTTGTGGCTCCAGTATCAGCCACCCAAAATTGCTCATGAGGTGGAGGAAATGTAGCAGCCATACCACTAAGATTGGTGGAAAGAGAGCGGCCTTGATAGGAGAAGTTGCCTCTATGATAACATTGAATGGCAAAATGCCCATATTTCCAGCAAATTTGACATTGAACAGAAGAGGTAGGGGCTGAGGATTGGTTGTGATGTTGATAACAATCAGCAGCGACATGACCTCTATTACCACAGATTTGGCAAGTAGAAATATCAGTTCCAGGACCAAGAATACCAGGACTAGAGCTTGGTTGAGCATGATAATGTCGTTGGCCAGATTGGAAATTATTGTGACCTCTACCACAGCCCTTAAACTAAGAGTCACGGTAATGAAAATAACCACCAGTGTTATGACCATTGAAACCACTCTGATAGCCGTTAAAACCTCCATAGAAGCCAGAGGAAAATTAAAAAGATGGAGCTAACTTAGAGCTGGAAGAAAGAGGATTAGAATTACCTTCATCAAGAACCAGAGCCTTGCTTTGAGACACCTGATTCTGAACGTGCATGGCAGAGATAAATGGAGATGATGAATGGCTTTGCTCAATAGTAGCTTCTTCAGCGAGCAATTGAGAGCGAAAATCTTTAAGAGATAAAACATTATCTCTGCCTCGAACCATACATCAGAACGTGTTATAGTCAAAAGAAAGGCCATTGAGAGCCAAAATCACAATATCATCATCTTCAAAATAAACTCCTATGATAGAGAGATGATCACGTGTATCTTTGATTCTCTGCATATACTAAGACACAGGTTCTAAACCTTTCTTGATAGTTTGAAGTTCACTCTTCATCTGAAATATTCTTGCCTTGATTACTGTAGAAAATTGATCCTGCAATTGAATCCACATATCATGAGAACTGATGCAACCAATGACATAGGAAATGGTAGTAGAAGAAAGAATGGCAATAAGTAGCTGCATTAGTGTTGTGTCATGCATTTTCCAAATCTGATGATCATCATATTCTACACCCTCAATATCGAAATTTGTATCAAATCGACTTGGATATTTTCTGGAACCATCAACAAATCCTAGAATTCCATGACTCTGAAGAAGAATTTTCATTTGAAATTGCCATATGAGATAGTTTGTATCATCAAGCTTCACTGTTATAGCAGTAGAGATTGCAGGAAGCAAAGAAGTGATAGGAGATTGGATAATCTGCAGTTGAGAACTAGTCACCATTTTAGAATACAGGAGAAAGCAGAAAATTAAAGATTGTAATGATCGATGAAGTAATAGAAAACTGAAGTTTTGAAGAAGAGAATCAGTGAGGCAATATATCAAATAGTTGATAGGCACATCAACAAGTACATAATAATTTCATGAAGAGAATGAGAATAAAGCTAGAATTCAAAAGTTAATGGCCACAAGATCAAGAATCTCAATGCTCTAATACCATGATAGATAGTGATATTTATATATAAATGAAACAAAGATGAAGAAGTAATAGAGAGTGGAAATGAAGAAGAACAGAGAATGAATCTGTTATACAAAGAAGCAGAAAACGAAATTCATGCACTGTTATATAATTACTTTTGCTTAAATGTTTACATTACTCATTCTCAATTTATATATGCAGTATAGTATACTACACGGAGAATATTCTTCCTTTTACACTCAATACAATGCTAATAGATTCTCTTTTTTAGTAAACAATACTAATAGTATTCTAACAATATTAATTGCTAATCTTCTAACATTTGTCATCATTAGTACCGTTGATATCTTTACACATATCTTTTAGGCTCGTTGCTCTGTTCTGCTGCTGCAAATCCTGTTGGAGGAAGGTACGACTCCTCCAAAACATTTTCACAGAATATCGAGTTGACAGATCCCATCGTTTCTTGTTTTGAGATCCTCTGTGTTGTTAAGGATGTGGATGACCCCATAACAGATGAGATGCTTGCAGAGCAGTCGTTAATAGCCCTTTCAAATCACAGGCCAAAGGTGTTAATATAGATTATAGGTCCTATAGCGAGTCTCAAGAAGATAAAGCCTCTACTAGGCCAGTTGATCCAGAGCTTCTTTCTCATGATTTGCTGAAGAAGTACATGACAGTTTCTTAAGCTCTTAATTATACAAACAATTGTTAAAAGCAAGAAAGCTATATTATTTCAGATAAGAGATTAAGGCTTTATATCAGCCTTTACACAGCAGGAATAATGGAAATAACGGAACCACTAAAGACGTGGTCAAACGGTTACAAGAGAATTGAAATAAAAATTGAAGTCCAAAGGATCCGGACATTATTAACTTAAATAGCAGTAACGGTTAATATTAAATCAACATAACAAACTCTCCCTTAAACTGACTTGCAATTTCGTCAGTTTAAAATTGGTGTTGTGCGAACTCCAAGTAATTCTCTCAGTCTTGTGAATACTTCAAGCGTCAAAGGCTTAGTCATAATATCTGCCAACTGATCTTTGGAACCACAAAACTCTAACTTAACAATTCCATCCATTGTTAAGTCACGAAGAAAGTGGAATCTGACATCAATGTGCTTGCTTCTTCCGTGCATAACAGGATTTTTTGATAATTTGATAGTAGAGCTGTTATCACAGAATATATCGGTGCACTTGCTTCGTTCAAAACCAAGTTCATCAAGAATTCTTCGCATCCATATACTTTGACATGCGCAAGCGGCAGCAGCTATGAACTCGGCTTCAGTAGTGGAAAGAGTAACTACTGGTTGTTTCTTTGAAGACCATGCGACAGCACCTGAACTGAGTAAGAATGCATATCCTGATGTGCTTTTCCGGTCTTCAGTATCTCCTGCATAGTTGCTATCCGTATAGGCTGCCAACTTCTCTTCTCCTCCTTTTTGATAAGAGATTCCCAGCTCAGTTGTCCCTTTGATGTAACGAAGAACTCTCTTTACAGCTTGTTGATGTAACTCAGTTGGTCGTTCCATGAATCTGCTGACCAAACTTACCACAAATGCTAAGTCTAGTCTGGTGGCAGTCAAGTACATGAGGCTACCCACCATCTGCTTATATGTTGTGGCATCAACACTTACCAAACCTTCGTCTTTTGCAAGTTTGAAACCCGGTATAATTGGATTTTTTACAGGATTGCAGTTTCTCATGCCAAATCTTTCAAGCACCTCATTAGCATATTTCTTTTGATTGATGAAGATCCCTCCTCTATGTTGTACTACTTCCACACCAAGAAAATATTTCATTCTCCCAAGATCAGACATGTCAAACTCTTGTTTCATAGAGTTCTTGAACCTTTCGAACATTTCTACATTATTTCCTGTAAAAATAAGATCGTCAACGTAAACACTTACAAGAAGACATTTCCCTTCCATTTTCTTTGTAAACAAGGTATGTTCACTCGGACACCTTTCAAAACCTTCTTTAATGAAATAGGACTCCAGTTTGTTGTACCAAGCTCGAGGAGCTTGCTTAAGTCCATATAGTGCTTTCTTGAGTCTGTAAACCTTGTATTCTGCTCCTTTTACTTCATAGCCTTGTGGTTGTTCAATAAAAACGGCTTCGTTGAGCTCTCCATGCAAGAAAGCACTTTTCACATCGAGCTGATACACATCCCAACCTCTACAAGCAGCAAGAGCTAGTATCATTCGAATAGTATCCCATCGAGCTACCGGTGCAAAGACTTCAGTGTAGTCAATTCCAAATTTCTGTGAGAAACCCTTTGCGACAAGCCTTGCTTTGAATTTATCTACTTTCCCATTCTCATTTAGCTTGGTTTTGAAGACCCATTTTACTCCAATCCGTTTGGCTCCATATGGAAGTGTAGTCAGCTCCCACGTTCCATTCTTCTCAATAGAATTAATTTCCAAATCCATTGCTTCTCTCCACTTCGGGTGCTTGGCAGCTTCTTCAAAAGAGATGGGATCATTGGAGGCTGTGAGCAACATGAAGTTACTTTCTTCATCTGAGTCAGATAAGCCGTCACTAGTTACATAATCTTGCAAGTAAGCTGGTATCCTTCTAACTCTCCCTTGAGCTGGACTGGAAATGTCTTCGCTGGATGAAGAAATAATTCCAGAAGAATTTGCATCAGCAACTCCATAACTGTCACCAGTAGTATTGTTGTCACCCTGTGGCTCTTCTTCTACATTATCATCTCCTTCAAATGCTGGTTGCACATTAAGTTCATCATTGTTGTCAACCAACTGTTCTACTTCTACATTGTCATGTTCTCGTGCTGGATGATCCGCATGCTGCCATTCTGTTTCTGCATTGTCATCCCACGTAAGAGTTTGATTTTCAATTTCTACCGTACTCCAATCCCATTGCTTATCTTCTTCAAACACCACATCTCTGCTCACAATGATTTTTGCAGACACTGGATCATACATTCTATAAGCTTTAGATTCCTGACTCAACCCCAAGAATATACACCGATGGCTTTTATCATCAAGTTTTTGCCGGTGCTTATCATGAATATGAACATGACCAATGCAACCGAACACTTTGAAGTATTCTACAGATGGCTTGAACCCAGACCAAGCTTCCTCTGGTGTCATGTCTTTAACTGCAAATGTAGGACAACGGTTGAGCAGATGAACTGCCCAGTTGACAGCTTCTGGCCAAAATATTTTTGGTACCAGCTTTTCTGCTAATATACAACGCACCATGTTCATAATCGTCCGGTTTTTTCGCTCTGCAACCCCATTTTGCTGAGGGGTATAGGCTGTTGTGAGTTGTCTAACAATACCATTAGAGCTGCAGTATTCATTGAAATCAGACGAAGTAAACTCCCCCCCCCCCCGATCAGTTCGAAGACAACATATAACATTTGCAGATTCTTTTTCTACTAGACACTTGAATTTTTTGAACATGCCAAGTGCTTCGGATTTAAGATTCAGAAAATAAGTCCACAGTTTTCTACTATAATCATCTGTAAATGTGAGTATATACCTCTTATGACTGCTGGACTCGGGTGTAATGGGACCACAGATGTCAGCATGAATGAGTTGCAATTTTTGTGTAGCTCTCCACATACTCTTTCTGGGGATGAATTCTCGATGCTGCTTCCCTGTCATACATACTGTGCAAACAGTAGAGGACCCATGGAGATGAGGCAGGCCTTTCACCATTTGCTTACGGGACAAGATGCTCAAGCCTTTGAAATGTAGATGCCCATATCTACGGTGCCATAGATCAGCTGGACTTTCAGATGTAGTCTTGAAACATGTAGGAATGAGAACTTGAGTTTGCATCTGTGTTTCTCGTTCAGCCAGAAGAATAAACATCTGATTAGCAGACATTTGAGTACTCATAATTAACCCTCGTTTATGATGATAAATTTTGCATTCACCATGTTCCATTAGAATAGCCAAGTTGCGTTCTTGAAGCTGACCAATACTAAGAAGATTATTTCTTAGCTCAGGTAAGTAAAATACATCACCAATCAGCTGACTTGTGCCATTAATCCGAAGCTTGATGTTTCCTTTCCCCATCACAGCCATTTTTGTGTCATTGCCAAGCTTCACAAATTGCCGAAAGGTTTCATCCAGATGACTGAACCACTTCTTATCTCCTGTCATATGATTGCTGCAGCCCGAATCAAGAAACCACATTGTTTCTTTTGAGTTGGTAGGCGCTGTTTGACACCAGGTGCTGTTGGAGCCATCATGTGCTGTGTAAGCCATCAGCAACATTTCTTCTTCATTTATTTCAGCATAGTGAGCTCCTTTTTCCCAGCTAGGACATTCATATTGAAAGTGTCCTAGCTTGTGACACTTGTAGCACTCCACAAGTGCTTTGTTAAATCCATGTCTGCCTCTGCCTCTTCCACGACCCCGAAACGCACTTCGACCACCGCGACTCCTTCCTCCTTCATATGAAACATTCAGTGCTTGTTCATCATTTTGAAAGTGACGATTCAATCTTTGTTCATGAACAAGTAAACTGCTTTGCAATTCATCTATAGTAAGTTGGCTTAAATCATTAGACTCTTCTACTGAACATACCACATAGTCAAATCGAAAAGTCATTGATCTTAGAATTTTCTCAATGATGGTCACCTGCTCCATTGTCTCACCATGAACCCTCATCTTATTCACAATCGTTAATGTTCGAGCAAAATATTCATCCACTTTCTCCCCTTCCTTCATCTGCAGCACCTCAAATTCTCTTCTTAAGGCTTGCAGTTGAGCCCTTTTGACTCGTGTTGATCCCTGATATTTCTGCCTCATAGAATCCCATATGCTCTTAGCACTTCTTTTATCAAGGATAGTCTCCATGATAGTGCGATCAATGGACTGAAACAGATAGTTCTTTACCTTTAAATCTTTGATTTGAAGTTGTTTTTGAGCCTCGGTTGGCACAGCTCCAGCTCCATCTTCTACTGCTGAAGAAACTCCTGTTTCTATCAGATCCCAGTACTCCTTTGAACGAAGAAGATTCTCCATACGCATAGCCCAGTGGTCATAGTGACCATCAAACTGAGGAATGGCTGCTTGAACATATTTATCTGTAGCCATCTCAGCCTTCTCGTTCTCACAAAAGAATAATTCTCACCAAGTGATCCACTCTTGCTCTCGTGTTTCACTCACTCTTGCTCTCGTGTTTCACTCACCAGTTGCCAAGTGATTGACTCTTGCTCTCGTGTCACTCACTCTTCTGTTTAGGAATTGCAATTCCAAGCAGAACACTCAACCAAGCTCTCTATGTGTTGAGGCTCTGATACCAAATGACAGTTTCTTAAGCTCTTAATTATACAAACAATTGTTAAAAGCAAGAAAGCTATATTATTTCAGATGAGAGATTAAGGCTTTATATCAGCCTTTACACAGCAGGAATAATGGAAATAACGGAACCACTAAAGACGTGGTCAAACGGTTACAAGAGAATTGAAATAAAAACTGAAGTCCAAAGGATCCGGACATTATTAACTTAAATAGCAGTAACGGTTAATATTAAATCACCATAACAGTACATTACCCATGCCAAGTTGAACATATTCCCAAGGTTTCATGATTCTGATATGGAATATTTATGTTGAGCCGTGGAGAGTCTTCTCATGATTCTGATATGGAAAAACGCACCGTTTCATCAGGTGACCATTACACTCAACGCACCGTTTCATGGCTGGCCTTCACAGTGAGCTCCAAAAGTCCACCCAAATACTCGATAGAAATCCTAGTAGGAACCGTTTCATTCAACATACAACATCAGCTCATTAAAAAATATTATTTTTAAACAAAAAATACTTTAAAAAATAATCACTATTTTAATACCATAAGCTGATAAAAGTACAATAAAAAAAGGAAAAAGAAAAAACAGAGGTATGACTTCAAACCGAAAACTTAATGATTGTGAATGTGCTTGCATGCTGGGATTGTTACGCATCTCTCGACAATCCCCTATGATATTCGTCATGATTATGGAGATTAGACTTATGCTAAGTTGAACCTCCAAGCTTAGGCCCACTTGCATGTGTCTCTCCACGATTGACGGGGTGCAAAATGTGCGTTAGTGGTTGCCTGCATACATTAATTTTTCTGGTCTTTGCTGCGTTTTTTTCCCCGTTTCACATTATCGTAAATCGCGGTGGATGACAAAATAAATTGCAGTAACTTTTTTTTAGGTTAAATTGCGGTGCTCGAGTTCTCATCCACAGGAAGCAGTCCCGAATGATGGTGGTAAATTTCGTTGTTTTAAGCTATTTGGATGTTTTTTGATAGCGCTAACCCTTCTCATGAGCAATATCCACATGCAGTAATTTATTTTTGGATATTTTATTTATGAGGTATCTTTTATTTATTTCCTCGACTTTTTATCAAAAATAATTTAGTTGGTGATATGATATTACTTTAATAAAAATACCCATCTATGTGCACCATAAAATCTCTCGTTAATATATATAAGTAAACTATTTAGTTAATGGAATATATTTATATCGAATATATAAAAACTAAATAACTAAATTAAAAAAACAATAATAAAATTGAATAATTAACGTAGACGCATGGGTAAATTATGAGTTTTCTCAAAAACAAATTTATTTGTCACTTGAGCTGAGACTGAGATATAAATTTTAACGCAAGTTTTTATAGCTAGCATGGTACTGCAGACTGCAGATGCTCATCATAAATAGTCTAAAAAAGTCGTGGTAATTTTCGTCAACAAGTTCGGAGTTGTAAGTGAAAATTAATAAGCAAAATCAATCAATAGATTGGAAAGCAAAGATTGATGCTCCATCAACGTAAAGTACAAAAGCTGAAGCCAAACAGACCTCAAACTTAAATCAACACACTCCTGCTCTTTTCTTACTTTTTCTAACAAAACAACAAAGGGTTGCCATTGCAACAGTTCCAACACTTTCAAAAGCAGAAGACGGAGAGGTCGTCAATACATGCATTTAGATAGTCAAAAAAAGAGGAAAGAAAGAAAGAAAAACAAGCACTGAAGATGCATGACAAACTACTTGCCCGTAATTAAGGCCTAATTAATTTTGACTGTTTTTCCATACTCGTTTGGTAGCCTTCTATGGCTAATAATACTATAGTTTTACGAGCATGGCCACAATCAGCATCGAGAGCCCTTCCTGCAGTTAAGTACACCGGAAGTCAGGGTCATTGAACCCACAAGAGAAGATGGTCTTGCACTCAGGCTGTAAGCCCTTGCATAGCTTGAAGATGCACCGGCGCCTGATTGCCGGAAGTAGGCACCATTCAACAATAAGTCTCCTTCTGACCTCCAGTTCCAGTGCCTCCACTCACTCTCCGGTGCATCCTCATGTTTAGTCACCTGCGTGAATGTCAAGATTTTGAAACTAGTAAACCAAATTCTTTTGTGCATTACGACAGGGTCGCATTTCGACCCTTTAAGGATTAGCCTAACCAGTGCTTGTGTTTGATTCCATATCATCATAGGACACGAAAAACAAATGTTGTTCCAAGAAATAAGAATATCCTCACCCATAAAAAAGGGAAGAGGGTTTCATTCATGATTCATGAGCACTCACCTCCTTGTTAAATCTTCTATTTGGTGCAAGAAATCTATTTCCTTGACTGTTGATTGTAGGATCCGCGCTCCCACCAATGGCATACATTTCCCAGTGGGTGTAGTCATTGTTCACAACATGAAAGTACCCATGCCTGCACCTGCAAATGCAACAATTTGATAACATGTAAAACGCTTTCAAAACGACAAACATTCTTGCATAAATCATTGGAAAAAAAAAACATAAAGGGTAAGCAATTGATTAGGATTTCTCATTTTACCTTGGCATTCTTTGCACCAGCCCCTCGCCAAAATGATTAAAGGCTATAGTCACTTGCATGTCTTTGTCTTGTGTATACGAGTCGCTATGGCCCAACAACATGACCTTGTCATGATGGGTCATGAAGTTGTTGGAGATGGTGATGGCTGTCGATCCATGAATGGCATCAATAAGTCCATCGTGACAGTTAGACAAAGAGCAATGGTCAACCCATATATGCTTGCTAGCAAAGATGGAAACCCCGTCACCGTCCGACTGAGTCCACCAACCAAAGTGGCGAGGAGAGTCTCGTATGTCACCATTCCCTCCTTGCTTGCAGTCATGTATGTGTATGCCATGTATGATAATGTTAGTAGCATAATGAATAGTGATGCATGGTCCCCCGGCAATGTGAACACTAGCACCCCTCCCGTCAATAGTCTTGAAAGAATTCATGACCAGCTCTTGCCTCAGCTGAATTACCATGTCTCTCTTGAAGATGATCCACAAGGGCTCGTCCTGGATTACAGCATGCCTAAGAGTTCCTGGCTTAGGGTTCACCGCATCATCGTTACCAGAGTCGGTCACAACATAAATTCGACCATTTCTACCCCCAATAGCGTTCTTGCCAAACCCAATAGCACAATCAGCTAGCCGCTGGCGATTCCTCTCCCAGTTCGGGTCACACCTCCAGCAATCATCTATAGGGTTGCCAGTTCCACACGATAAATAGCCAAGGTTTCTCCTTGAAGCATTGATGCTCCTGTAGAAACAAAATGTGTAAATTCTCAGCACACCAGCTAGCTGCTATTATACACAACATATATATGTATGAATAAAACACAATTTTAGGCTATATATAGAGTACATTATTACCTATGCACCTCCTGTACCACTAGCTCAGGGTCCTGAATTGATGAAGAGAAAACAAAATGTGGTGCTGGAGCAGAGAGAAAGAAAATCAGAAGGATTGCAAGTCTTGACATTTTTTTTCCCTTGCTCGATCTCTGATGAGGGGGGAAAAACGAGGGAGTGAGGTGATAGGCTTGGCTAGGATCGAGTGGGGTTATAAAGGCAAAAAAAAGCCGGGAGTGATGGCGTGATTAATATGAAAATGTGGGGTGGGGTCAACCTAATCGTAATTTCAGGTATTTGCTTTGGCCTTCAATCTGGTAGTTTAAAACCGTTAATCATGCCCTGAGAAATCCTAACCCTTATAAGTCAAAACCTGCTGGCTAAAAGGAGGCTATTATGTTCTCATTTATCATCTTGATTACTATATAGCTATATATCTCATTGAATTCAGTTAATAATTGCACTTGAAGTTATCAGCAAAAACCACCAAATATTAAGAAAAATGGAAAATGATTTACTCTTATTCAAATCATACTAATTTGACGTATAATTAAAGTGATAAATGACGAAATGTAGACTTTAGAAATATTAAATGGTTGATTAAGAATAATAATAAAAAAATAATATTTTTAATGAAAGCCATATATAATTTGTTTATATGTATAGAATTGTTCAATTTATCATGAAATTTAAAACTTCTTTTATCATAAGGTGTTGTTTAATTAATTTATGGTTGTTAAAGAATTATATAACTTATATATTTAATCTTTACTTAACATCTTAAGTTTTTGGATAAAATTATTTTTTGATATAGTATTAGAATCTTATTAATCAAGTAGTCATCAATTTGAATCTCACCACATTAATTCTATTAATGTGAACCTGTTAAAAAATTATATAAATTATATATTTGACCCATTTAATAATATAAATATTTGGGTGAAATGATTTTTTTGATAATGGCTAATTTATGTTTATATTTAAATAGATTTTGCTCTTGTTTACGTTCAACGTGGCTTGTAACTTGATCAAGTAAAGGGAAATGTTTGCCTTTCGCAATTAAGACAAAACAGATCTCCCTTTTGAATTAGTAAAATATTATAGTTCATCCTCTGGATAAAGCTAAAGAAATCTCCTAACCCATGTTGACTTGCTTGGTTCTTAGAAGAAAAACATGGCTCTTGTTGAGATCTCTGTACAAGGAGAGAAATTTAGTTGTCTTTTATTGACTTGGCTGGTAAAAGGATTTGAGTCATTTTGAAAAAGATTCACCTACACCGTATTATAGCACTCATCTTGGTAATTAATCATATTGATAATCAAGTTATTAATTTCTTCTCTATAAACTTGACCAATCAAATATCGATCATCATACTGTATTCCTATATATATAGAGAAATTACTGGTACAGTGTCGATCATCATACTGTATTGTTGCAGCACAACTGCGGGAATACAACATGACTTCAAAATCATCCATGATAAGCTATTAATATTGTCATATAGGCATATATCAATGTCATGTTCGCAGGAGACATAGCGTGATAGTAAAAAGCTTGAAATCTAAATAATAGATCTCGAGTTCAAGTAAAGGTGTACACCTCTTATAAGAGTCTGAAATAACTGGGATTTTACTTGCTCACCTGGATCTATAAAATGTATTTTTTGAAAAATAAAATTTCCTCGAATTCAAAAAAAACAAAAAATACGTCATACTTTTATCTGTTCATAGTTAATTACAATGCTTCCATTTGCATGCCCTTGTGCGCGCACGATGCCACTTTTATGGTAAGCTATTTGCCTTTCTTCTGCTATGAGATCGCAGCCTTTTACTATAGTGATATCCTTGCATGTTCACACTACTGGGGTACTTAGGAACGTTTTTCTTAAGGGCTGTAGTACAAACTACAAAGATGAAAGTTTTTCATGCATCTAGGTTTTGAAAAAATATTTGTTTGTGTGTGTATATTGAAACGCAACACGCACTAGTGGTGAGTTATTCATTTATATAATATGTAATAACAATTATCATTATCATCAATAATATTTTTTTAATGATGTTATATTTTTTTCATTTTCATATAATAATTAATAAATTTGGAAACAATTTTTATTATTATTATTATCATTAATAAATTTAAAGAATACAACTATTACTATTAAGAAAAACATTTATTTATTTTTAAGATTTAAAAATATAATTCAAATTATTCATATAAAAAAAATATATAATTATTTGTGTTTGTTGATATTGTAAATAATTACAGTGGTGAGTTATTCAGTAGTGGAGAAAGTTGGTTTCAAGGGGTGAGGATTTTCCTTTATTGAAGGCAACGTTGCGTGCTGTGTCTAGACCAAAAAACGAAGCAGAAGGATGGTTTGAGTCAGAAACCGAAGCAGGTGTTGGTGAGGAGTTAGGTAATGAGCAGAGGGATGGAAGGAAGGTTTGATACGGGGTTGTATTTAACCATTTTTAAACGCATCTGAATTTGATCAGCTTGGGTTGGGTACTATTAGGGGCTGGACCCAACTTCAATAAAAGATACGATGCTATTGGATATTAGATTCTGATAGAAGCTATTAGGCCCTACTGGAGCAACCAGACCCAACAATGTCGGGCCCGGTTGCCAAAGTCAGATCTAGTGACTCTAACGTCACCTCTACTTCTAGCAGCCTAAGCATTAGGTGTCAACAGCCTAATCTAATTAATTGTTCTCTTTACCGTTCATCACTCTCATCTTAGTGGTAAAAGTCAAATGAGTCATCACGACTGTAATTTTTTACTAAAAACATAGAAAAAAAACCCCACAACTCCCCATATATTTTAATTACAAATCCATAGTTAATTATGTCTTAATCTACAAGACATGCATGTATAATGAAAAACCATCCACGCGTTTTAGAGTTTCGTTAATGTGAATACTAAAATGACCAATGACAATATATTGTTGAGATATAATTCTAGCATTTTCATTAAATTTAATTAATACATGAAAAGGAAAGTTCAACCATTAGTTCATTTCATTTATAAGCCTCATATTTATGGACGTGGATAAGATAAATAGATAATCTAGTTGTACCCACCTGTGAATTACGTTTTGATAGTGTAACTATCATTAATAAGCCGTATATTTATTAGCAATGTAATTATTAATTTTAAATTCAAATGATATTTTTTTATTTTTTTATAAAATAAAAAAAATTGAGTTGGCTCATCTAATCTATAATTCAGAATTTTCCCTAAATCTATCCCAAATTAAGTTTAAAACTATGATAAGATATTACACAGTCTAATATATGAAGCTTTAGAAAATAAAAGGGATTATTTATATATTTATTCTCTATGTTTTTTATAATTTCTTAATATGAACACTTTACTCTTCTTTTTTAAATTGCTATACTGAATAAAATATCTTCATCTTCTATCATATTTTCATCCGATTATAGTTAATTCATGACATATAACCTCCATGTTTTCGACACATCAATTTTCATGAATATCTAATGGCCTCTCCGATAAGATCATAGGGAAATATCTACATATATCTGCTTAATTTTGTAGAGTGACCAAAATAACCCTATCGCATTTTCCTTCAAATATGAAGTTTTTATACTATTTAGTATACATAAAAATATATATCTCAAAGCTTAAAATAAGAAATAAAGTAAACATTAAATTTTCATTTTTATTATTTAATTTCATTGTTATTATCATTATAAGACACTAATTATCATATCACTCATATGTTATTTTAGCACTTTAATAATTTCTATTTCATTGAAAACATATTCTCACTAGAAAGTAATGCTTGGTTTATCGCTAGCTTCAAAGGTTAATATTCTTGCTTGAGAGAGATCACACAAGTTAAAATTCCAAACACCAATATTGGAAAACTTGGACGGTGGCAAAAGTCATACAAGATGGAAAGACACACACTCATTAATTATGGGGGGGAGAAGGAAAACTCAAAAATAGAGGGGAAAAATAGAAAAGGAAATTGATTCTCTCTCCCCTTTACTCTCTCTCTCTCTCTCTATCTCTCTCTCTTCTCCCTTACTACCAATAGACACACCATGTGGATTTCTTTTTCAAATATTTTTTTATCTGACGCAGATTATTTCCCCATTCAATGCAATTGGGATTTTTTTTTGTGTGTATAATTAATATAGCTCGTGAGGATGGCTGTTTGATGATGATGTTGTGGGTGTGTCTATGTCTTGATTTAATTTGATTTGATGTTTTGTTATGCATTACTCAAATATAAAATCAATTTCAATATTTGAAAATTGAAATATTCCTTGCTTTTGTGATTGCTTTGGGAATGTGTTTAGTTTCGTTGTCGTATTGAATCCTAAGAACACCATTTTCTGAATAACGAGTTTTTCATCTAATATCTACTGGTTTATTGAGAAAAAGGCCTTACGAAGCATAAGCTTGCTAGTTTGTAGCTAAGCTAGGCCCAGCAGAGAAGTGGGACATCGGTGTTTAATCGAGCACACAGGGCTAGGCCAGGGATGGTGCCTGAGTGATCAAGCTCAGGCCAGAAATAGATGGAAGCACTTTTTACAGTGAAAGGCTAAAGAAAAGCATGGATCCACAGGAGAAGGAAAGATGATAGCTTTTACATTTTTTGCCGTTATGAAAACCATGCTGTAGCATTAACTCCCACTGCCCTACTCCGTCAAGCACCCCACACGGCCACCATAGAAATATCACTCCACCGACACACCTTGCGGTGGGTGGATGGGCCACGCAACCAATAGTATAACTTCATGATATCTACCAGTCAGATAATGCTTTTCTTTGTCGAAGACGGTATGAAAGTTTAAGCAGATATAAATTACTACTGTGATGCAAGCTTTCTATTGTTTCTACTATATTTCTGTATTTTTGTCACTATGCTTTTATTATTGCATTGCATTGTGAGTCCGGTGGAATACCAATACCAATACAATACAATACAATCCTTATTTAGACTAATTAAAAACATGTTTGTATTTACATTTTAAAAATATTTTTGAAAAAATCTGAATTTTATTTTTAATTTTTTTTCTTGCTTCAAGTTAATTTTTTGTATTTTTTGAATTATTTTGATATATTAATTTTAAAAATAAATTAAAAAATATTATTTCAATTTATTTTCAAATGAAAAACAATTTAAAAAATATCCGCTATCACATTAATAAATACTTTAATAAATAAGACTTTAAATTCATATGTTAAACTAAATTTATTATGGATATTACAGATATTCATATTCATATGTTAAACTTGTATTATTAATTTTTATAGATTATAGATGTCATAACATTGTGAATATTAAATCTAATTTTATATTTTACACTATTATTAAAGTTTAGTTACCTCCCCTCCTAAGCAAATCGATAATTTATTTCTTTTGTTACACTAAAAAAATATAATAAAAAGCTCACAAAACAAGAAATTTGGTGTAAAAATATTTCTAAATAAATTAAAAATAAATATTTAATACATAAACTATCAAATATAAAAATAAAATAAATGTAAATTATACAAATTAGCTAGGTTTTAAAAACCTCATCCCATAATATCTATTTTTTAATTAAATTTTTTAAATCAAAATTATCTGTAATATTTTTATTATCTAATATTAATAAATTAAATCCGGTAAAATAATATAGAATATAACAGATAAACTAGCTTTTTTTAACACGTCTGATTATAATGCATGCATAGATCTAACAACAAAGTTCAGTTCTCAAAATACCCCCCTCTCTTTCTATTTTTTACTTGTTCACCCATTGAAAAGGAAATATTTGGCGTTTTATTTATTACCTTGAAAATTGGTTGAAAAGAGTGATAAAAGTAGTTGGTGGATTTTATTTTATTTTATTTTGAGGGGTTTCGGGATGGATCTTTGTACACGCACACAAGAAAGATAATATAAAGATAAAGGCAGAGCCGGGCCCACAGTGCACTTTCTCGTGCAAAATTGAGGTGCTTGGCTACACCTCACTCTCTGCATTTCCTCCTGTCCGTCCTGTCACACACACGTGGACGGCCCATTTGCCCCCTATCTCCCACTACTGGTGATGTCATGATGCTGTCTGCTACGCAAGGAGTGTTTTTTTATGGCTCATTGGCTATATTTTCTAGGTTTTGCCATGTAATCAAAACCAATCTTATAGTTTCATCATTAAAAGAAAGAAAAACATAGGTTATAACTTTCTTTTTTTGGTAGAGCATAGGTTATAACTTACCTTTCAGAATGTTAATATTATAAATTAATATAAAAAACACTTTTTAGCATTATCTCATGATTCAAATTCTTGAATTAAAATAACATTAAATAATCATGAGTTGGAACAATCACTCACTCCATCAAATGATTTTAAAGACTAAAATTATTATAATTTAATGATTGTTTTCAACAATAAAGATATTTATTTTTAAGATTAACTTATATGTCAACTGAAATTAAATCCTTTTACAGATGATCTTATGCATAAATCCTCATATTGATTTATTGCATTAAAAAATTCAAAAAATTCTCCTAATTAACGGTCCCAAAATTTAAATATAAGAAATTAATGTAGAAATCAAACCTTTTTAACCATTATACGAGCCTCTTTGAGTTAGACTAAATTATTTAAACAAGGAGAATATCAACATGATTGCTGAGATATAGCTAAAAAATAAATAAGACTAAATTGTGGGGAGCCTTCTAAACCTTTCAAAATTAGACTTCATTATTTTCTTTGTTTTTATTTTTTGTGGAGTTATTCTAGTCTCATGTTCTGGTCGTAGATCTAACGAGTTAGCCTAAAATGAGTCGGGTTTTTTTATTGTTTTTTAAGACTGGTTTTTTTTTTTCAGTTTTATCCTTCAACATTTAATTGATTTGAGAATTAGTTTTATTGATTTTTTTCATTTTGCCTTCTATTATGTTATCTCATTCATCTAATCTAGCTCATCGGTTTTGGCGAACCTACTAGAATTTATTGATGTTTTTTTGTTTATTTTTTTTTAAATTTGGAATTTGTCATAATAATTTATTTTCTTTTATGTTATGGGGTTGTCTTGATTTCACAACTTTGATTGTGAGTTTTACAAGCTAACTCGAGTTAAATCGAGTTGTATTTTTATTATTTGTTTTCTAATTTCTTCATTCAACATTGGGCTATTAAAAAACCGAGCTTCATGATTTTTTTGGTAGGTTTTTTTTTTTGCATGTCATCATGATCACTTTTCTAAAAAAATTTTATCCATTTACTCATTGATTTTTTATATATTATATTTTAAATGAAACAAGCTTATTAGACTTAGTCAAGTACATGATCCAAGAGCTTTCTCTTTTTTTTTTCTAACAAGTTTCTCTTTTTTCTCTTAGTTTTCAGGGATTGAGATATGAGAAAATTAAAGATTGGGATCAAAATGTAAAATTCTAAAATAATAGAGACAAATTGATGTGTAAATGAAACTTAGGGACCATACTGAATTTCATGTCAAAATGAAAAAAAAAAAAAAAGCTTTGTTTGTTTTGTTTTTTTTATTTATTTATTTTGATCATTTTTCTATCAATTGTTTTTTAAACTATAATTTTTAATTATATTTGAAAAATTGTTCATTAATTCAATTTTAGAATCTTTTCAAACTCTTGAATACATTATTATACATAAAGAAAAGCAAATCCCAATATTTAAAATGATACTAGTATACTAATGAAGTGTTGGTTTAGCGAATAAGGTATTGCTATATCCTTGCAAGGATGAAAACACAAGTTCGATCTCTAGAAAGCGTATTTATTAGAAGGGGTAACCACGAACCCCGAATGGGATCAATCTCACCTTTAAAATGATCTAAGGATATCCAGGTAAGAACAAAAAAATAATAATACTAATATAATATAAAAGGATAAAATTGCATTAAAATAAAGTTCGTTGAAAAAAAAACTGCATTTTTCATTAAACCGTGCTAATAACTTTACTATAGATAAATGTACAGTAAAAATCAATATGTTTTAGCAGACACTTTAGATAAATGGACACTAAATATTATTTTAGTTATATTGTATAATGCATAATAAATATATACGTAAGCATACCATAATGTATAACTGAAGTTCTACGATTGAACAACCAACACGTTTGCAAGGAACTTTATTTCCTTGCAATTTCATCTTCAAAAATCATATTAGCATGACTTTTTTGTATTGAGGTTTGCTTTGTTTTACATGATATTGTATGTGTGAAATGTCAAACAATATCACAATGTTGAATTAAAGATAAATATTAATAAATATGATTTTAGTTTCGAGCTAAAAATTTTAAAGAACAATGACCAAAATTAATGCAAAAAAAAAAAAAAAAGTCATTTTTTATTTTTACTAGAGGTAATCTTTTTCGGTTCGATTTTTATTAAGAAAAAAGTAACTAAATTGATTTAAAAAAAAAACCAAAACTGGTTCAAACCGACTGATTTCGGTTCGGAAAAGTTTTTTAGGACAAAACCGGTTCAAACCGGTTTGGCTTGGTTTTTCGGCTGACTCGGTTTTTCCGGTTTAGCTCAGTTTTGTTTCCTGGTTTAGGTTCGGTTTGGTTTGATTTTTTTGGTTTCAGGCTTAAAAAACCAGAACCAAACTGAACCGGTCAGTTTTTTTAAAGTTTTTAATCAATTTTTTTTCACGGTTCAGTTTTTTCTGTTATTTGTTTTTCCAGTTTTCTCGATTTAATCGGTTTTTCAGTTTTTTTGTTCATTCCTGATTTTCACTGTATGGAAGGCACATAAAACTTTCATTTGATCCTTAAAGTTTTAGTTTATGCATGTCTAGTTCTAGTTATTTTAAGATTTATGTTTTGGTCACATGAAGTTTTTATTTTTCAATCATATTAAGAAGGAAGAAAACAATCATTAAAAAATAGAGAGGTGAGAAAAAAAGTTTGGTTGATCATATCCCAACTACAAAAAAAATTAATTTTAATATTAATAAGTTTATATTAAAAAAAAATATTAAATGAAGGTGATTTTTCCCTTCAATCTGTAAAAAAAGATAGATTCAAGTTTTTTTTATTAATTTATTTTTAATTTTTAATCTAATTAAAAAGTATTTTAAAATTAAAAATGAATTTATTAAAATTTCAAGAATTTTTATGAAAAAATAAGTTAAAATTTAATTTTTTAAATTTAAAAAATCATACCTTAGATTTTTTTGTGAACTAGAGATGATAAGAAAATAACATAACAATCGATCATTGTAAGTCTAAATCACAGTTTTAAAACTTGGACCGACAGGTCAATCCAAGATCCTGTCGACTCGGGTCTGGGATTGATCAGGATGAAAACAAAAATCCGCTTGGAAGTTGGCTCAGTAAAACCCAGTCAACCCGTCGGGTTAACCCGAGATCCGGACCACCCGGTTAAACCCGGTTGAGACCCAGTCTCTCTTTTAATATTAATAAACGTTTAACGACATCGTTTTGATCTTTTAAAAAGCCAAAACGATGAAGAATAAGAAGCAGAATTGGGACACATTGATCACAGAGCAAACCTAATTAACGAAAGATTCCATCATAGCCAATGCAGCTGCAGTCTGGTCTAGAAGCTTCTGGCTCTTTTCTTTGCTCTTGCCAATTGGGATTTTTGCATTTCAAGTGATCGATTTGCCCATTGAAGTTGAAGCGAAGGGAGTGAGTTGGTTACAGAGGGAACTCCATTCTAGGGTTTTAAAGGTTTCAAGTTGGAGTGAGCGAGCTGGAGAAGTGAGTTTCGGTGAGTGTGAATCAAAGGGTTTTGTTAAGGCTTTGGTGGAGAAGGGTGGTTTGGTGATGAAGAAGAAAATCGGGGATTTTTTAATGGATATTAAGTGATTGGAGAGTTCTAGGATTTTTGAGAGAGAGAAGGAAAGGGATGGGCTGTTTGGCATCAGCTTATCCTTTTGAATACAAATTACTAAAACTAACAGTAAGAAATTATTAGGGCTGTGTTTGGGTGCCAGAACTTCAGTTTTTTTTTTTTTTTTGTTGATCCGGATTAATTTAGTGATCCGATCATTTAACCGTGTTAATCACTGAATGAGTTTCAAAACTATGGTCCAAATAAAGAATGTGTTGACCATTTTTTTTTTTTTTTAAAAGCTCTTGAGTGAAAGTGAATGTAATGTCTTTTGTTCTTTTCCATTTATGTATTTTCAACAAAGCTAGGTGTACGTGTACTTTGTTTTTTCCTTCTGTTAGTCGCGCATGAGCTTTATTTTATTTTTTTAGTTTTGATTATTTTTTTAAGTTAATTTTTTGTTATTTAAATTTTTTTTAATGGTAATTAATATTTTAATTTTTTTTATGATTTCATAGTGACTCAAAAAGATTTTTGCAATTTATCTTTAAATATTTTTCTATTGAATTTTAGATAAATCAATTATATTAATATAATTAATTTACAAGAACAAAAATCATGTATTCTTAACCATTTAAATTAACCTTCAAAATATATAAAAGAACACCTATAAAACAAAAAGGAACAATTAAAGTAAAATACCAATATGGATATCAATCTTTTAATTATTTTTTTAGAAATATTAACTTCTCACTTTATTATTTAATTAATGCTCATAATTTTTTAATATAATTTATTGATTTATTTATTTTATTAAGCACAAGTATTATTTTTTAATAAAAAAATTCATAATATGAAAAAAAAAACATTTATAATACCAATTTTTTGCCGTAAAAAATAAACTTGAAATCTAGTAGACTGGCTGCTGACGGCGAAATGAGATGTGAAACTGCATTAAAGGCAAGACTAGTTTATTGGATGACCAAATTACACCCAAATCCTCAGAACCATCACGTAATCCAGATAACAACACAATCCACTCCCACAACCAATCCCTTCCTTCCACGTGTAAGTAGTACAATCCATCGCATCATCTCCTCCTGTACAGAGAAAAATCCTCATTAGGCGCCACAAGGTGTCAAGTGATCATCAAATCAGAGTCTTTGGCTACAGAAAAGCTGCCCTTTTTTCTCTTAACATTTCTTCTCCAAGCTCAAAGATCAAACCAGGAGGAGGAGAAAATATGTGCAGCAAAAGCAGCCCTAAAAGACAAAGAAAAAAAGCAGCAAAAGGAGGAGCAAGAGCACTCATACCTTCACGAAAAACCAGAAGTAAAACCAGAAAGCCTAAGTATCTCTCTCTTAAACTTGAACTATCTCCCAAAACAAAAACTCCACAGAAATCCAAAACCAAAATGACCCACAGCAAACAACTGAAAAATCTATTCCCTCTCCATCCAGAAAATCTCGTCCAACAATACAAAGACATGCATGAGCATGATCAAGTTGCCTTTCTCTTGGAAACAGCCAGTACTGACGATACCTCCACCACTCTCCAAGGCCTCCTTGACACCACCACCTCGGAGGACGGCCCGCTTAGCTGCTATATTGAGATTGATCGAGAGAGATGTGATGATGGGCGAGCCAGCTTGCTGGAAAGGACAGCAATGAAGTGTAAAGAGAGAGACTTGAGTGATGAGAGGTGGGTGAGTTACTGGGAGGTGGTGGAGAAGAAAGAGCAAGAAGAGGTGAGCAGCTCTTCTTGTAATGGTGTCGCTGATACGCCGGCGAAGATGCTGCAGGCTCAAGATGATAACAAAAATGGGTTGGTTGGCCTGAAGCTCGATTATCAAGAGATATTGAATGCTTGGTCTGATAAAGGCCCTCTTTACATCGAAGGAGAGTCCCCACAAACTGTTCCTGATATCTCTGACGGTTCCAATGTAAGCACTTTTAGCCATTATTTTTTTTATTCTTCACGGCATAAATTAATATCCTTATTTTTTAATGTGTATATGTATATATATGCAGCAGTGGCCTTTGTTTAATATATATGTTCTTGACAGTCATGGTGGTATGGTTAGGGATCTCAGCTGGTGATCAATTATGGGCTATTTTATCATTTTAATACAGTATGTTGAGAAAATGATAGAAAATTATTTAGAAAATAATAGGGTTTCAAATCGAACTGTGCTATTGAGAACAGTGATTGTTTGCTCAAGAAATCAAAAGTAAAATTAATTAACATATACCAAAATCAACATAAAATGCCATGAAGATCCAATAGATTTAAGATCTAATCATCAAGAAATAAACTGGAAAATAAACTGATACAATACGAGAGATAAATAAAGGAAGAAAAAGAAGGGAAAGAAAGATGAGTCGTTGGAGATATGAAAGGCTCTGTATTTTATATTTAATATTTGTTTAAAAGATTAAAACGATACGATTTTAATTGTATTATTAAAAATCACCGAATAAAATCATAATTAATTTTGTTTGGGGTTAACCAACCTTTAAATTATCTTAACCGGAAACAAAACCATTAACTAATTATGATATTATTTAATGAATTTTTATGGTGTAGTTGGAATTATTTTGTCAAAATATTTATAATAGTATTAGGTGTGTAAAAAATTAGTCTTCGATGTGTATTTTCTCTCTCTCTTTTTTTCTTTATTTTTTTTATGTCACATCATCTTATCTTTTTGTTTTTGGACTTTTGAATTTTCAATATCATATCTTAGTTATTAATCTTATCTCTATTTTTTTTTTTTGGACTTTTAGATCTTAAATATCATCATATCTTATATATTGGATCTTTATAAATTTTTATGTTAATTTTTATACATGTTATTTAATTTATATAAGATATATATATTTGATTTCTAAGTAAATAATCATTATTCAAAACCAATACTATTGAAATTATATTATTTTTTAAATATTTTTATAATCTTATTATTTAACCAATTTTTTTTATAAAATTGTATTTTTATTTTTAAATCCATCAATAATGGTGTTTAATTGTTAGAATTTTTGTTGTCTCTCTTATGATAAGTGTGGTGGAGGGGGTACTGTTTTTGGGCAGGAGGTTCTTTTTTGTAGCTTATGGGAATCTCTGAGGTCCAGGCAGTAAAGGCGATGCTCTTTTTGCTTTTTGGGGGGACCCTGTGCCCCCAGCCCCCCAGCTAGTTTATGGCCCAATATTCCATTAAAGTTTCTAGTATTAATTCTAAAGTAGTCCCTATAGTTTATCAAAATCAAGTAATTAACCCTATACTATAAACATAATTAAATAACACCTTGACCCAACCTTTACCATCTTTAATTTTTTTTTTAATAAAAATATCTCATCTTTCCATTTCCTTTATTTCTAAAAAATTAAAAGAATAAGATAAATTGAAAAGGCCTGTGCCTTTCTTGGGGCCTGGATCCAGAAATCAACGAATCCCATTTCTCTGCTCCCAAAACATAAATTTCTGTTTTATTTTTGTTACAATTGCTTTTAAAAAGTTGAAATTGCTCTTATATATATATATATATGCGCATCATATAAGTATTTAGCTAGGAACTACTCTGTTTAAGACTAGTCTTGTGACCATATGATTAATCGAACGATGCGAAAGACAACGAACAAATGTGGTGGTAATAAGTGATCAATCATGTTGGTTTGCTTAATGGGCAGCAATTAAAGGACGAGTGGGGGAATTTATGGAGGGTGCCAGACATGTGTGGCTCGAAAACGAAGGAAGGGAAAGAGATTTGGAAATCGGGGCAAAGAGAGGCAAGTGTGTTAAGGTACAAGGAGAAGAGACAGAACAGGCTTTTTGCTAAGAGAATTCGTTATGAAGTTCGGAAGCTCAACGCAGAGAAACGTCCCCGGTTGAAGGTACTCTTATTTCCTCTCTTTACGAGATGATCAAATCAGCTGTTTGATTCTTGTTTCCATTTTGCTACTGGAATTTTCAGGATTTTATGAAATACATGCATCCATATGATCCTAATACCCTCACCAGCTTCAAAATTCCTTTCAAATCAAAGCCACTGAAGCCCCCTGTTGTTTCTCACAGATTCATGTTTTCCCCCTCCTCTCGATTTCCCAATATTTTCAATTTCTGTTTCTGCTACGAGGGAGAGCCTCGACCTCTTGGATAGAGGGAGATATGAGTGCCTTGCCATTTGAGTTACAGGTTCATTTGCCAATATTATCCATTAGTGAAGCGTGCCTGTTTCTTTTGGTGCTTCTTCCTTGGCATTTCATCAATCATGGTGCATGCTCATCCTGGGCACTTCCCCTTTAACATCTCATCAGAGCTTGGCACGTTAAAGTAAATCACCATTAATGTCTGCAAAAAGCTATACAAACTAATTGAACTTGTGCATGCATGCATGCATGGGCACTGACTAATGCAAGAATATTGCTGCTGGACGAAGTCCTGTTTCTTAACAAACACCTTTCTCAAGAAAATGGATTGTTGCCTAATCTAGCTTTGGCAGGGTATTTCATAGAAACCATCATGAATTTTCTCATTTCGGTTTTGGCAGGGTCGATTTGTGAAGAGAAGCTGGGAAATGTAATTTTTTTGGACATCACTAATTATGAAGAGCATCATCATCATCTGTAGAGGGGGTTTGAAATTGGAATTAGTCATTTGTCTTCTTTTTTCTTATATTTTGTTTGTGATACAAAAATACTGGGCGTACCGCTCATATGCATGAAATTTAGGGAAGTAAAATAAGTGCAGAAATAAAGCAGAAAACAGGGGGAAAAAAAAAAAAGGGTTTTAAAATGCTGTACAGGCTCTGGATATGTGCGCGACAGCATGCGAAAGTACGGAACAATATGCTTTTGAAACTCATTGGAAAGTTTTGAAGATAGTTTATTTTTGTGATTTAAAAATATATTTTTTAAAAATAATATTTTAGAATAGCTTTAGCTACAGAACTTGCTTGTTATCTTGCATGCTTGCTGCCTGATTTGAAAAGTTTGCAGGTATCTATTGGTGTATACAACAGTGCATGTTTAATTTTTTTTTTTTAAATTTAAATCAGCTTGTAGTGGCTATTAATATTAATAATCACAGGATTTAAACATGAGATTATAGAAGAAATAAATTTTTTGATCTTAAATTTTTACCATTGATTGTATTCCAATTTTTATTTTGTCCAATGGTTGAGGTTTATTTGTTATTAGCTACTTGGCTGTGCTTATCCGTAGCGGGATAATTTATTTTTTCAATGCAAAAAAACAAAAAATAAAAGCGCATATGCATGTTGTGTTTTCTTAGGCCACAAAAATAATTATAATTGCAAATAATTTTTTTTATTTATATATTTAAATAAATTAAGAATTATTTATGATAATAAAAGCATAAAAAGTCGAGCAATAATTCACATACCAGCATTTATTTTCACATTGCAAATACAAAGAATTACATGAACCGAAAGGAATTAAATAATTGATGAGGGAAAAAAGAGAGAGAAAGGGGATAATAAAAGAAAAAAAAATAAAGACAATGTTCTTTTGAGTTATTGTATAATATATTTCAAATTATTTAAGTTAAAATATCATAGTGTTATTTTACTATATCCATCTAATTTAGTCTATTTCTATACTATTATTTTGATTTATTATGTTCATAGGTTAAGCAAACAACAAACCATAATTATTTTAGAGCACTTGTAAAGTGACACATGTCCATAACTTTATTTCTTTGTTATTTCATCATTACAAATTATGTTGGTGTTGTTTTATATGTTAGGGTTTATTTCTTTTTCCATACTCTTGTATGTGAAATGATTGAGAATAATTTGATATTAAATTAAAGATCAATATTACGAAATAAAATTTATTTTATAGTTAAAAAAGTAAAAAGACAGTGACCTAAATTAATAAAAAAAAATAGGGAATTTTTCATTTTTATTGTTCATAAGGTGTGTAAATATTCATTTCGGTCAATGAAGTTTTAATTTCTGTATATTTGGTTTGTTATTTTAGGATTTTATGTTTTGGTTCTCATTTTAATTTTTTTCACATTTTAATCCCTAGATACTAAGAGAAGAAAGAGAGAATCATAAAAATAAAATAGAGATAAAAAAAAAAAAAAGAGTTTTAGTGACCACATTCTGATAATTAAAAAAGCTAATTTTGATGTCAATTAATTTATCCTAAAGATTAGAGTTCCACAAAAATAATTTTTCTATTTAGATGTTAGATTTAGGCTTGTGAATTATTTTTGGATTTTTTTTTAAGTTTTGGTTTTTAAAGTGATTAGATGATGGTATTAAAAATAGATTTAATAAGGTTTCTAGAATGTTATTAGATATTTTTAGGTGGGAGCAAGTTGAAAATTATATTTTTTTTAATCTAAAAACTCAAAAACTAGTTTTCTAGTCATCAAATGTGGCTGGAAAAAAAAACTAGTGGAAACATGTCATATACTCAAGCTCAAGACATGTTGTCCATTTTTTAAAAAAAATTGGGTGGTTGGGATGTTTTTTTTTTTTTAAAAAAAAAATGATTGAGTAGTGCCTTTTTATTAAGTGAATTTTGGCCCATAAAATTCTATTTTTTTATTTTACGTATTTTATAAATTTATTCAAATTAAATTATTAAGATGTTATTAAGAAATTACCCAGTTATGCAGTTAATTTTAAATAATATTATAGATTCCTATGATAGTATTAGTGATTGTTTTATGAATAATAATATATAAATCTAATATGCAAAATGTTTTTAAAACTTTATTGGGGAATATTTAGTAATAATATATTATATATTTTTATTATCAATTTTTATATATTCTTTAACAAATAATTCATTCTTCTATTTGTTTATATAATGGTGTAAGAAATATTTAGCCCCAATTTTTTTTATTTTTAATTGAAACAAAGATAAGGTTTTGTTTAAAAAACCTAAAGGCATGTTTTTTTTTTTCTTAACAAAAGAGATAACTTGAATAGAAAAAAGAAATTTTGACTAAAAAATATGTTTTTACCAGAGAAGATAAACTATTAAAGTTATTATGAATATTTATTTTAATTAATTACCATAAAACTAAGATAATATTTATTTTAATTAACCACAAAAAAAAAAAAAACTTATTCCATTTTCCATAAAACTTAAACTAACAAAGGTCATCATAATAGACTAGACAACCAATGCTTGTAAAAGAGTTTTGCCTTCAAGTCTGACCCTCCTATTATTTCCTCTGATCAGTGCTAATGCACCAACAACCCTTTTTTGCCTCCTCTTATAGCTTAGCCTGGACTTAACTCCACCATCACTGGGAGGCCACTCGAAGACTAATCCCCATCGCCTTAGTGCCACAAAGAAAGAAGCTTGAATATATGTCCCAAAGCCCTTCCAAAAAAAAAGTTGATACCCCTCACCTAATTGCAAAGTATCCTGATAAATGTAGAAAAAAAGGTTTGTAAATAGATAGGTAGAAGTCACCACCACAAGGCAGGGCATGTTGAGAGAGCCCTTAATTATGAGAGCAGATTTGACAATAAAAGATTAGATCAAAGGCATAACATGACAAACAAATATGATCATATAGCCAGGGAGAAAAACAAATAGATCTAAAAAAGTAGAGAAAAAGGAAGGATAATTAGAGAAAAATCAAAAGGATAAAAGAGAGTAGATGAGATAGGAAGGGAGAAAAAGAGAAAAGATGGGTATAGACGGAGTAGAGAAGAGAAAATAGCAGATGATTTTTACAGGCTATTGCTCGAAGGATGCTAGCTCTCTTATATTGAAGCTTAAAGCTCTTAGAAATAGAGCTAAAACTAGTTGATTTTTAGCAATTTAACTTTTATTTTCAAGCATAATTAAAATTTTATTCTAGAGTTGATCTGATCTAAAATTTTGATCACGAATCACCTAGTTTAACCTAAATCAACCAAAACTTAAAAAAACAAAAAATAAATGTTATATTCATATTTGCTTTTTACAAAAAAATTCTTTCAAAAAAATCCAAGTAGTTTTTGCTTACCTTGCTCAATCTAAGCTCTATGTTAACGAGTCGATTCATCAGGTCTAATCAGATTTAGAATTATGCTCTCCAGCAATCTTTTTTTGATTCATAGAAAAAACCTAAAAAAGAAAAAAAGGATTGGGCATGAAACCTCTTTCCACATTATGCTACCAACATTTGCATGAAAGGAGGAGATGAAGGTTTTTTTAAGCATCTAGCTCGATCAATGTCCCTTTTGAACATTGTTATCACTATTTCCGAAAAAAAAAAGTAGTTAAATGTCCATAGTAAACCCACCCACTGCAAGGAAAAGGGAGAGTTGGATTTCTAATAATTATTTCTACTTCCTCTTGCAAAAGCAACATTAGCCCAAAGGAAACTTGTGTATTATATTATGAGTTGCATGTATAAAATGTCTTCAACCGTACTATTTATACTCTCAACTCTCAAGGGAGAAAAACTCTTACAATACCCAAAAAATAAAAAGAAGAAGCAATAAACCATTCAAGTGAGTAACGATTGTTTTCCTCTCAATCTAAGATTTGCCAACTGTACTTTCAAACCTATAGATTTTGCCACCATACCTCTAGATTTCATGTATATGTGTATGGGCCTTCTCCATGAAAACCCATTGTTCCTTTTAATCTCAAACCCATGAGCAAATAAACCAGCCCAAGATCAAGTTCTCAAAGGTCAACAAGATTAAAAAAAATCATAATGAAAATTAAAATGAACATCTAATCAGTTGCAGAAAATTCTGTAAACTTAACGTGTATAACTCAATTTGGTTATAAATTTATTTTTAAAAAATTATTAGTTTTAATGATATAAATTTTAGAATTATTAAAAATTTATATAATTATTAATTTTAAAATTCATAAAAAGTCAAATTACATATAAACTTATCCAAAACAATGTTATGTTGATAGAAGAAAAGAGAGCACAAACTACATTTCTACCGGACTAATTCCCTGATTACATGTAGTTGTTCTATCTATCTTCTGTCAGTGAAAGAACCACGCAACAACGAACAAGAGAGAGGTCGTCTTTATTGAATAGTTTCTTTGTCAAAATGGTTGTGGTTGTTTTTCAAATAATTTTTCGTGTTTAAAAATATATTAATGATATTTTTTATGTTTTAAAAATTATTTTTAACATCAATACATTAAAATAATTTGAAAATACTAAAAACATATTAATTTGAAGTTAATAAAAAAAATAAAAAAAATTTAATTTTTTTTTAAAATACTTTTAAAACAACAAAAAAAAAACAATTACATGTTAGTGAAAAATCGTGCTTCCATACAATGACATGCAATCAACTACGTGTTTCATCAACACAACTATCAACTCATCCATTTTTAAATGTTACTAGACTATTTTTTTAATTATAAGACCCAAATAATCAATGGTTTATTGCGGTATTAGCTGAATTGTTAGTGATGGTAAACTTTTCCAAGCAAAAACATTGACGAAAAATTTGAAAGAATAAATAACAAAGTATCTAGTGTAAATAAATAATATAAGAATTAACCAATGTAAATAAATGAAAAAAACTTAGCCAAATATTGATAATTGTTTTTGATTTATAAATAAAATAAAAACATTAATTATAATATAAATTAAAAACTTCCTGTGTACATAATTTTAAAAAACTATCAGATTGAATTTTGTATTAGCTTTTTAATTTTTAATCCTTTTTTAATTGGAGCCAGTATAAAATCACCTCATGTCACTCCCATCCTTCCAAAGTCAAAGTTAATGAAAATTGAGCTGACTTTGGATGAGAGACCAACATGACTTCGTATCTGTGTTTTGTTCGTGGGTTAAATATTTTCATATTTTATAACATATTATTTATGTAAATTTTTTAAATATATTTTGGCAGTTTAAAAAATATAACAAATCAAAAACTATATTTTTATGATAAATATAGTTATCAAACCCGGCTTGGAGGTTGACCTAGCTAAGAGGTTGGATCCTAGGTTACATGGGCTGATTTGGGTCAAATCAGGAAAATTAAAACAAAATTGAAATTTTAATATTTTATATGAAAAAAAAAAAAAAAAACAATCTATGTGGATATAGACTATAAATGTTGTAAACAATTAAATTTAAAAGATTTTTTCAAAAAAAAATTTATTCCACATTGAAAAAACATAACTTTTTTCTTATGAACAAAGAGTACATATATTAAAAGGCTTCAAATCCCTAATTGAAAAAATAAACATTCTTCTTGTATTTATATTGTGGACGTTGAAATGAATTAGTAACCAATTGAAAAATATGACAAAGGAAAGGTCTCTAGTTAGGCGAAAAAACACATGAAAAAAAGGGTCTCCACCGGGTTTTTTTCGGGTCACCCAAGTTGACCCCTTAGGTCGACCGGTTTTTTCTGGGCTAATCGCAGGTTTGAATTTAAAAATAAAATAAAACCGGCCAACACTATTGGGTCCTGCTAGTGGCATGACCCAATGTTGTTGGGTCCTGGTGGCATGACCCAAACACTGCTCGAACTTGATGGCAGTTGAGCCCAAACGTTGTTAGGTCCTGTTGGTCAGCAAGACCCATTATTATTAGGTTTGGTGAGAAGCTAAACCTAATAAACTTGGATCTTGCGAGCAAGATCCAATTGGGTCAATGCTGCTATGCAACATAGCCCAATATCAATAAATCATGCTTGGCAAAAGGACTCAAGCAGAATTGAGTCTTGGGCAATAATCCCAACAACTTTGAATTTAAATCGCAGTAAGACTCATCAGCTTTGAATCTTTTTGCCAACCGTGACCCTATCATTATGATATTATTCAAAATAATATTATATTATAATATTTATGAATTGCTTTTTTAATGAATTTTATTGTAAAAGAAAAATCAAGCTGTAAAAGAATAATCAAGCTTTCCCTTGAAGGAAAAAGAATAGTTAAGTTAAGCTCCAGAATGTCGTAGAACACTTTAAATCTTATCTTAATCCCGAATTATGTAGCAACCAGAAGAAGATGCAAGAAAGTTCAAGACAACTATCCACCTCCCCTTTAAATACACTCACTCTTCATACTCGTTCTCCACACATTTTTTACTCAAAAACACTTGCCCAAACCCTAAGTCTCTTGAACTTTCCTATTTTACCTTTGTCAAACAAGCATGTCACTCATTTCCCAGCTTTGTGGTGATGAGATTTTTGACCCCTTCCTTTCAATGATCAACAAATGTCCTGTCCTTAACACCCCAACAGATTGGAAAGAGACCCCAGATGCTCATATATTCGTATCCGATCTTCCAGGCCTGAAGAAAGAAGAAGTGACGGTAGAAGTGGTAGATGAAGGGAAGGTGCTTCAGATAAGCGGAGACCGGAAAAATGAGGAAATTAGCGAGGATAACAAAAATGATAAGTGGCACCATGTTGAGCGTTGCCGTGGTAAGTTCCTTAGGAGGTTCAGGCTACCGGGAAATGCAAAGTCTGACGAGGTAAAGGCGTCTATGGAGAATGGAGTGCTTGTAGTGACTGTTCCTAAACAGGAAGTCAAGAAGCCAGAGAAGAAGGTGATTGAGATTGAGGAAATAAAGGGTTCGGAGTGAGAGTGAGGCGTGTGTGTGATTCTTCAATAAGAGAAACGGGTGTTTATCTCTTGTTTGCTTCGAAGAATTGTTGATTTCTGAATAGAAAATAAATTGTGGTTAATTTGGTCCTCGGTGTTTGCTTTTGTTTGTTCATCATCTATGTATTTATATATGGGTGCTTAATGTGTTGACAAAAATAAATAAAAATATTGGAAAAAATAAAGCTGTTTTGAATCTTTTACTGTGCTGTTAGTAATTTTCCACCAGAATTCGAAGCTTGGTTTGATCAAGAAAATTAATGTTTCCTTTTCTGATAATATAATATAAAATCATTTTGAGTGATTTTTTGGACATGATATTACAGTTTTTTTTACCAAGTGATTATCCTACCACTTCTTAGACATGTGTAATTTTTAAGTTTTAAAAAAATTTTATATTAATTTTTTTCTAAATATCTTATTTAATAGAACAAGTTAATATAGAATTGGGAGTACGAGATATAATAATAATAATAATAATAAAACTCTTAAAAATTTCCTAAACAATAACAAATCTATAAAATTACTAAATTACAAATAAATATATAGAATTCATCTCATGAGGGATATATTGCTGAATATGGGACATAACTGAGATTGTTCTATAAGCTACTAAGGTCATAAGAATATGAGGAAGAAATTAGCCAACACTTATTGGAAAACAAACCACTAAATTTATGAAGAACATGAGGGAGAAAATACCTCACTATATCATTTACGTATCTTTTGCTATAAATAATAGGTTGTAAAATCTTAGTTGTGTAGCATGTAGGTTTTACGTATATCACACATTATGTAGAATGTATTTTCTTCGTTGAGATAATAATACAGGTTGAGAATTTTTCTATATATGTTGTGCACAATTCTATCTTATTGCTTGTGTTAATTTCATTTACTAACAACAAGTTAAAGTGTGAGAACCTTCTCAGGTGAGTAAAACATATAGTTGTAAGTAAACACAAGCGAAAGAGTTAGGAAAGGCTTAGTCTAACGAGACTAGACTGTCGTATAGGAGTTGGAAGTTTAAGCTGAAAATTCATCCTGATGACAATTGTTATCCATAATAAGGGTTGATATCAATGTATGATGGACCCTTCAAAGTCAAGGAAAGGACGAGAGCTATTACTTATAGGTTGATCTTACAAAAAAAGGTTGAAACTTCATTTCATATTTGAAGTAAGTTACTTGAAGCCTCATCAGGAAAACAAGGAAGACCCAGATAAAAACAAGTAACAATGTGCCCCACCAACAATTCTCAAACATTTTGATGATAACATTGTCAAGATTATGGATCATCGTCGACTTGGCCAACATATAAGTTAGTACATGAGATTAGACAATAAAAAGATTAGAATGTTTAGGGATTTGGTGGAAGCTTTCATGAGGCAATATAAATTCAAAATGGATATTACCTCTGACAGGTCGAGCCTGTGAGCTATGAAAAAAAGGTAACAATGATTCTATCCGAGAATATGCCTAAAGGTGGCGTGATGTAGATGCTTAAGTGAATTTACCACTATTAAAAAAGGAGATAATTAGTATGTTCTTTAATATTTTTAAGACACCCTACTTTGATTACTTAGTTGAAAGTTTAGTCTCACACTTTACTAACCTAGTGATTGTGATTGAAAGGATTGAACAAGCTATTAAAGTATAAAAAATCAAAGGTCGATCCATGAGCTCTAGAGTCATGACAGGAGATGAATTTGAATATGACCCTCAATTGAAGTAAAATAAGACAAGTTTAATTGGTGAATGATAATGGTATCTACCATATTGTCTCCAGAGAAATGCTGATGAGACAGATATATTGCTGGGGAATTCAACCTAAGAAGGAGTGTTGCATTATCAATCCTTTTATTATAAAATTTTGATATTCTATAAGTATATTTTCTATATGTATTGAGATCACTTCACATAATTTTAAGGAAATATGTCTTTTATTTATCTCTTTGTTGTTGTTTTGAAATCAAAATATGTTTTTTGTGAAAGTAATACTTGACATTTTATTATTGTTTATAATTGAATAAATGGTCAAAATAGTCAAACCTCAAGGTGTAACATGCAATATATTAGGAAGCAATCCCTATCTTTTTTTATACTCGTAAAATTAACCTTCATAACTGATATAATGGCCCTGTCCAAAATTTTATGAGCAAGCAAGTTTTGTAAGAGAAATTTTTTTTTCCAAAATAATCTTCAAAAATTGAATTTGCTTTTAAAAATAATTCGATATGTACTCAAAATAATATTTAGACACCCTTTTCATAAGGTGACAAACAAATCAATCAAACAATTCTCACCTTGAGCTAATCAATAACCGAACCAAAAAGAAAATAAACAAAAACCTTTAATAACCCACCTACCATGATGGAAATCAACATTTAACAAGAGAACAATGACTAATTTAACACGAGAAGACATCAAAAGTTGTTGTATGACGATGAAAGTGGGGTTGAGATTCTTGCAATATATGTGGTGTTTAAATTCAATCTACCTTGGCGGGTCGACTTAGAACCTAGTTGATTTAAGCCCTTATCCGGGTTAATATAGAGCAAGTTTGATCGACTTAGAGTTTCAAAAAATTAAACTTAAAATAGACTTAGTTGACTTGACAAGTCCCCCTAGAAACCGATCAAAATTAGCTTGTTTAATTTCTTTTTTATAATTTTCTTCTTCAAAATCATGTTATTTTAACTTGTTTAATGATGCAACCATATTATTTGATATTTTCACCTATATTTAATTGGTGTTTTGCCTATGTTTTATATATAAAACGCCTTGATATTCTTTGTTTTATGTTTTGAAGGTACTTTTAGATGAAAGATGCAAAAATGAATAAATTGGAGGTCATTGGCAGATTTTACATTCAGTTGATGTTTTGTGCAGAGCGTGAGATTTAGAGGTCAAAATGATGTGATTCCAGTGGCATTAAAAAGCTAACATCCATACCTTTCTGGAAATCTAAGGCAAGAAAATAAAATAAGGAAGAGCATGGAAATCGTAGCCTTCCAAGTCAAATCTCGCAATCTGCCAGTGTTGACCTTCGGCTATTGTGACTTGAATATCTGGAGCTACAGAAGTCCAATTGATGCAAAATCAATTTTGTTGGATTCCTGACTCAAAGGGCTATAAAATTTCCAAATTGCAGCAAAAAAAATTTCATATGAGGGAGATATGAGTTTTCAAAGATGACAACTGAATTCTGCCAACAAACAGGTTTCGTGAAGAAACCAGTCCAAATTATGTTCCAAAGCATCTTAAACCAAATATCCAAGTTTTTATTTTAGCAATTTAGCTCCTCTAAGTCAAAGCTTGAAGATTTCATGCAAGGCTATTTCTTATTTTTTAGAAAAATAGTTATTGAAGTACTTAAATGTAAATAATCTACATAGGGGAGGACTATTTTGTAAAATAGAGACTAGGGTTTCCTAGGATATAAAAAGAATGAGAGAAGAGAAGGGGGCAACCAGCCAAGAGGAGAAAAACGCCCCCTACTCTAAGAAACCCGAAATCATGCATTCCTCCATCTTTTTGATTAGTTGTTCAACAAACATGCAAGACTAAACTCGTTTTCTTGGTTGCAAGGACACGAAAACCTTTGGATTTTAAGAACTGTGAGATTTATTTTACCTTTTCTTTTCAGTTTATATGATGAATATGTTTGTTCTCCTATGCTTATTTTTCTTATTATTGTTTATTTTAAATGCTAAAGTGGACTCTAAGTTTTTATTGTAGACAATTTATTACTAAGTTTGATATCAAAACCGGAGTTGTGATATATGAACCTGTGAAGCAACTGAGTTTAATAATTGTAGCAGATCTACGTTATTAATTTTAAGGAGAACATTCAATCAAATTAAACATAAATTGTGGACAGTTATGTTTTCTTGATTAATCAACTTATCTAGTTCTTAAAGCTGCTAATGAATTAAATTACTAGTGCGTACACTGTGGTTGTTTAATGCTTAGGGTTAGTTATACGGTGGATCCGTTAACTAATCAATATTAATAAGAGATAAATATTCAAAATATAAATTGATGTTTCGTTTTCATGATCAGTTCTAATTTCTATAAGTAGATGTGTGCTTGCGACCAATATTTGTCCTAAATAACGTCCAAACCCTCCTAAATTATTTATCATTTAACATAAAAATCTGACTTAACATTGTGTGTTATGTTTAAAGTTAGGGTAAGTAACATTGTGTGTTATGTTTAAAATTAGGGCAAGTAACATTGTGTTTTATGTTTAAAGTTAGAGGTCTCCTAAATTGTTTATCATTTAACATAAAAATCTGACTTAACATTGTGTTATGTTTAAAGTTAGGGTAAGTAACATTGTGTGTTATGTTATGTTTAAAGTTAGGGTAAGTAACATTGTGTGTTATGTTTAAAGTTAGGGTAACCTTTTACTTGCTATTTCTATATATTATCTTGTGTGTTAGGGATATCACAACATTTAACCTAAAATAACATTATTTTAATTAAAACTCATGCAATTACTAGCACGAGCTTCGTAGACTAGGTTCAGTAAGAATCAAAACTCATGCAATTACTAGCACGAGCTTCGTAGACTAGGTTCAGTAAGAATCAATAGCACCGGGGTGCTTTGATATGGTGAGTGAGATTTTGTTTTTTAGCTCTATGGTTGTGTCACTGTCCATGTCTGTCAGAAATAGGGGCACACCTTACGTGTTTAGGATTTGCCCTTTGGATTATTATTTTTTTTAATTAGTTGATTGGGTTAGCCTACAAGCGCATGCCTGGACTGTCCAGGCCTGCCTCATTTTTCTTAATGTTCTCATTTTCCTCTTCCAGCACGAAAGGGATGAAAATCCGGTCATTATGAGCATTCGACCAATATTTTTATCACAACACTTCAAAGCATTATGAGCCTCAGACCAACATTTTGTTCATTCAAGGATGGATGACTAATCCTTCCTTTCGGCTTAAGCATTCTAGCTTGGGAAACAACAAAACTGCCAGCGCTTTGTCACTTAACTGTCCTTGCTTTTATGACCCACATTTTGCTTTTTACTCCATCAACATATATATATATATATCTTTGTTCGTGTGCACGCCTGGATAATTACATGAATCACTGAAAGAGACGAAAATCATTATATTGATGAACTGAAAAAACCAACAGTTTTATAAACACAGTAAGCTTTGCAAAATGACTCGGATATGCATCAGCTTCCACATGTTAAATTCACAATAATACAATTAATCCTTGATTAATTAAGTCACTCACTACTCTAACCAAGAACTGAAGAGAAAGCCATCACCAAATTACTTGTGGGCTATTCTTTTGGTGGTTAGCAGCACGAAGATCAATAACATGCTTTGTAGTGGTTAGCAGCACAATGATTAATAACATTATACACTTATGGGACGACAAGGAGTCCCAATGGCTTGGCCTCCTGCCAAGCCATGAAGCTTCCTTTCCTTGATCGCTGGATCTTCTAACAAGAGCACCTTGTCCTTGTCTCTAACCCCGACCATGTGTAAGTATTCACTGTTGTCTCTCTCCTTTCCTTTGAACAGTAGCCTCTGTTCTTTTGGCTCCAAGCTAGTTACCAATGACAATACCATCTTCAATTCCCCTGATGAGTTAAAAATATACAGATTAATCCCCTTGTAGATTGATAATCGATGAACAGAGGAGAGGGAGGAGATATATATATATATATATATATATATATATATATAGCTTACCGAAGGTTGAAGTTGCTTCAATTGAGATGTCATGCCATTGGGAAACAGTTGAGACCCTCACTGTGATTAACTCTCCAACACTCTCTCCACTTTCTCTCTTTTGAACAAGCATGCCACCAGGCCTAAGCTCCCATTTGATTTCACCACTATTAGTGCCTCCACAGGACCCTCTTTCATTTCCTTTGACAGCAGTGTTGCCTCCAGTACCGCCACCATTACCACCAAGTTTAAAGCTGCCTCTGCAAAACCTCTTTGACCTCAGCTTGATCATGTTTGCTGACTTCTTACTTCCTCGCAGCAGATTAACTCAAAAGGGAAGACAAAGGGTTTGAGAGTCGAGACTACCGAGTTATATAGTAACAGAAGCATGCATCACGACAAAAGAAGCCTCGGAATATATAAAATACAAGCAGCCCTTGATTTACGAAAAATGTAGACATTATGTATCACAAAACAAATGAGATCATGACAGATGGTAGTGTAATACGGGGAGCATGGTTGCTTGTGCTAATTTTAGGGGGGGGACCTGAAGGCACATGGGGGCGGGTGCACGTTAACACGCTTGCTTGATTAGCGGGCCAAACACACTCGCATCACATGGTGAGTTGGTCACTGAAGAAAAGTGTGTCTTTTTAATGACTTGGAGAGTTCTACTTCATGGGATAATACTAGTTGCTACTTTGACTTGGGTTTGGAAACCGTCAATTTAGGGCTTGTTTGGGAGACTAATCCCACATTAAAAGAGGGGCAAACCAAGAAGGCTGGCAATATTATAACCCTTTTCCTTTCTCCTGTCACCATTATATTTTTTTTTATAAGTTAAAGAATTAATTTAATTTAAAATTTTAACTTATTACATAAAATTTGAAGATATAATTTATATTATTTTTAAATATATTATTTGAAATGAAAATATTTTAAACTTGAAATTTGTATAGATCTAAACTATTTCGTATTTAATTTTCATCAAATAAATAGAGAAGATGATATTCAAATTCATGATCACTTAGTCATAAGACTCTGTTACTATATCAAACAATTAATTCAACCAAAAAACTTAAATTAATAAATAAAATTTAAAGTTATAATTTATATTATTCTCTAACATAATCTTTTTTCTAAGCTTTCTAGCAGATTTTTATGTATTTGCTAATACACAACCATGTATGTTTTATGTTGGATTACATGATAGTATATTTAAACACAAAATCAGTGCATTTGGATTCGAACAACATTTAACCCAACAATTGAAGGTGACAATGTTGTTGAATGCCCAAGATTTGTGCGCGTACTGTCCATCACTTTATGTTAAAGACCAAGATAAAATGATCTCAACTCTTGACTCATGCTAATGTGACGATAACATGTAGCTTTCTTTTGTTGTCCATGCCATTAAAGTTAATTACCTAACCATGCCAAACAGGCTTTATCATGTCTTACTCGCCCAGAATATATAGAAGACTCGAGATATCGAAATAATAATGCAATAGAATATATGTTCTACGAAACAGGTTCAGAGGCTTTTGTCTTCACTTGCGGGCCTGTGATCTCGATGAATGGTTACAGGTTTGTTTAGGTAAATCGTTTTAGAAATCTCTCCGCCGCTTACAATATTCCGAGGGTGGTTGGCTAGTCCATGGAGGTATCAATCCATGTGGGGGAGGTATCAAAACCGTCAGAATATTGGATAATCATTTTTTATTCAATTTTAATGTGACTTTTCTCAACAAAAGCAGGCTCTTTAATGGAATCAAGGAATAAGTAGCCCAACTTAGCGACAGATATTCATAAAATCTCATTACTTGTTTCCTTAGTGCGTGGATATATGTATGATTTTTGGGATGAGAAAAAAAAAATAATCAACCCATAAGAGGCCCCTTAAAAGTGGAATATTCATTCTTTCTAGTTCCAAAGAGCTTTCCACCGAGAAAAAGAAGAACAATGGTACGTGTGAAATGCCTCCCGGCACCACAGATGTTTGAAGACGAGACATGTTTGGGCACAATTAGTGGTTAGCCATGAGCACTTGCTCAATGTCTTTTTGGAATGCACATGGACGACAACTTCTGTTGATGGGCCATTTGTTCAACGACATATATTCCTCATGTTGTGTCGTTTGTGCATGGGCAAATTATGCCCTAATTAGGGGCACCTTCTTCACTAATTTTGTGGCTTACATAGAAGAACAAGATCCTTGGCCCTGGCTAATGTATCGCCAAATAGCATTTCTTAGGTGTCAAGATCCTAAACCTATTCTGCTCTAGATATTGAGAATTAAATTAGCGTATAATTTGCAAGATCTGCGCAGGCGTTTCACTGTGTAGATTTTGAGTATTTAGTGCATGATTCAATGAAGATTTGCAATTTGATGGCCTTGAATAGCTGGATTATACTAGTTTAAACAAACTTAAATAGAAAAAAAAGAAAAGAAACAAAAGTTGCGTTTCTGGGAAGAGTGAAGAAATGACATGTTTATCTAGGAAAACAAGAAATAGAGCACGAGATGGATCCTTTCACAGCTCCCACAAGATCCGCTTCTTGTTGGCATGCTCATCAGAAGATATGGCTACAGATTTTATGCGCATCGAAATGATTTTTATCTCCAGCGTACAGCGTTGCAGGCTTTGAGGTAGATTTATATATTGTTATTCCCTTCTTGTTCTTTGTACTATATATATAGCAGTTAAGAAGCCGAGTCCTTGTTTTATTAGTCCTGCACTTGATAATTGCCAGCATTATCAAAATTATATATTCTTTTTTGATGTAAAACATGTTTAGGTATTATTGATGTGTTTTTTAATAAAAAATTAAATTATATAAAAATTGATTTGATATAATTTAGTTGATTTAAAAATAATTTGGACGACTGATAAAAATATAGTTTAATTTTTTTAAAAAATCAAAATGATAATTTTATAAAATAAATATATTAAAATAACAACATATTAGATCGACTCGGATTAACTTAGATTAATTTGTCAAATATTAAAATTTTTATTAATATTCAATTCAATTATTTTTTAATTATGTGTTTAAAAAATTAATTATTTAGTCCCTGAATAGTGTTGACCATCCTTGATTTGATATTCTTTTATTTGTTTTTTAAAAAATATTATTTTCTCATCAATATTTTCATAATATTTATTTATTTATTTATTTATTTTCTATATTCTAAATCAAAAAATACAATAAGTTGAAAAAGAATGTAAAATGGATAAAAGGACTAACTAATTAGTTTCTGAAAAAAATGGACTAATTTATAATTTACTCCATATATATACACACATAATTTTATTAATATCTTATAATTCACGTCTATAATATTATTGAAGTTTTGAATACAAAGTATTCCTTAAATTCTCACTCTTTGCATTCTATTAAGAGTTAAGATTGTGTTTGAAAATATAATAAAAATTAAGATTTGTTTATGAAGCTCATTAAAAAAAAAACTAGTTTTTAAAGGTAAAGTTTGCGCATAGTTGAATTGTATACGTTCCCAAACACACTGACACAACTAGCAAGCCTAATCATGGACCTAGCTAAGTCACGCCTAGGTAGGAACCGATCTGTCGTTACATGGCCTAGTCCGGCCTAATTGTTCGCGCTGATTCCCTAGCCCAAGCATGGACAAGAGGTGCCGCGAGTTTTCATGTCGGTCTCTGAACTTATATTATGAAAAGAAAAAAAAAATCATAAATATATTTCTAGCCAATTTCAAAAGACTAATATTATTCAATATCATTATAACAAAAAAAAAAACCTAAAAGAGATTAGTAATGTATTGGCCTGTGAAGACAATTCATTGGGGATTAATATAGAGAATTGTTTTTCATGCCTTTCTCTTTATAAAACAGTTGTTAGTTCATGGGGTAAAATTATCTTTTCTAGAAGATAAAATAGTTATTTCTAAATAAATTAGGGATATTTTAGTTAATTTTCTTTTGTTTATCCAGTAAAATTACTTTCTTGTTTTTAAAAACAAAAAAAATATATAAGCCTTTTGTTTAGGGTTTTTTTTTATTTTTTTTGCATAATAAAATGACATGGAAACCATTAAAATTAAAAAAAAATATTAAACTTTCATAGATACGCTTTTTAGTCTTTTCATATGTTTTGTACAGTTAAATGACAAGTTTAATCTTGATATAAAATATTCTAAGACTGATTTGACAGAGCATTTCTGTCTTTACCACATGGTTTTGTTTTTTTCCATAATATTCAGATGTTTTTAGAGATTGTTTAAATATTAACGTGTGTGTAGCATAATCAACTCGCATGTTATTTTGGTGTTGTGTGGGGAGTTGATGGCTAAAATCAACCAATTGTAGTGTCATTCGATGTAGCTAGTTGCAACATGATTGATGAGGTGGCACATGTGGTCAGATTTCAGCAGTTCAATAGCAATGAACTAGTTTTTACCTCCCCTCTTTTCTTTTCTTTTTATCTTGGTATCGACTTGTATCCTCTAGTTTGAATTGAATTTATTTAAGATTGATCTTCATTTTTTTTTAATGTTTTCTGTATTGCTTGTTTTAATTTCATTCCTCAATAATTTATTTTATTTTATTTTGGTATCCAATTTAGTCCTCATTTTTTTATTGTTATTTTTTTTTATCTTTTGCTTGATTTTTTTCCCAATTTAGTCCTTCATCATTTTACTTCATTTAATTTTGTATCAATTTTGGTCTCTTTTTTTTTAATGATGTTTTTTTTATCCTTTTCTTCATTTTTTTTCATTTAATCTGTAATTATTTTCTTTCACTTATTTTTTGTACAAGATTTGATCGTCATTGTTTTTGTTTTTATTTGTTATTGTTTTTAATTTTTTATGATTGGAAATTTTGCTTTGTTTTGTTTAATGCCTGTCTTCTATGGGGTAATCCTAATCTTATGATCCAGGCCACTGGTTTTGAAAATTAGTTTGGTTTAAGTTCGGTCTTTTTTTTTTTTGTTCTTTTTAAGAATTAATTTTTTTATTAGTTTTATCATTTGGCATTGAGTTGTTGGAATTTGAGCTTTCTGATTTGTTCTATTTTTGTTTTTTATGGGGTTATTCCTATCTCATATCTCGAGTTTTTAGTTAGTCGGGTTAACGCAGGTTGACAGTTTTTTAAAAAAATAAATCATTTTTTTTCAATTTTATCCTTTGGCATTAAATTATTAAGCTTTAAGCTTTGTTATTTTATTCACTTTCTTTTATGTAAGGTTATCCCGTGTGCGAGTTAGACAAAATCTATAATCATAAATTATCCGATACTATTAGTATAAGCTACAAAAAAAGCATGAGTTTAAATTAAATTTATAATTACATAATTCAAGGTAAATTGACATTTAGTTACAAATGATAATTATCACTATCCTTTACAAAATTAACAAAAATCTCTAAATATCTATTATGCTACTGGAGGCTGAGAGGTACTTGTAAATTAATATATGAGCAACAATTTAGTATGTAACAATAATTTACCTAGACAATTAAAATAAATGCAGTGACATGTTTGACACAAAGTAATTCTAGGTTCGTCTAAGTGCAAACATTATTTCTATTTAAAAACAATCTGAATTCTCTACCCATTACTAGGTAAATCTCAAAACTAAAGCTTCTTCTATATCAACACGCATATAAAATTTTATTTTTATATTTGTTACCAAATAAATTATCATTTTCAAATTATACATATCATTAATTCCAATTAATCCTCTAAAACCCTTAATGCTCATTTAAATCTTTATTCAAGCATTTAAAGTTAATTTATGTAATATTCATATTAACAAAATCTTTGACTACACTATGACATTTCAATCAAAATTTCAAATTATAATTCAATTTTTTTGGAAATTATTTCCCCACATAAATATATATTAGTTCACAACAATTTCACTTAATTACATGTAATTATATACCATGAGTCTAACTTTCCTCTTTGGCTGGCTACTTAGGTTTTTAAAAACCCTATATTTTTCTTCATCAATTCTATTAAATTTAACACCCAGCACAACCTAATCTAATTAAATTTTATCAATTCATAGCTAATTTTCATTTCCCCAAAAAATTTTCTATAAACCCTAACCTAAAATTCATGATTCTACATTGAATGTTATTTGAATTACGTGAAATTGCTAGAGGAGGTCCAGAACCCCTTACTAGACGTTATCCAAGTCTTTGAATCTTAATTAGTTAAAAAATTTTAAATCCTTTTTTTTTCTTCCTTGCTGCCATGATTGTGCAGCCTTTCTCTTTAATTATTTTGTTTCCCTTTCATTTTTAATCAAGTGTTTAGAGATGTGTGTATGTGTTTCCCTCAATTCTTCCCAAAATCCCTTGATTTTCTCTTGGTTTCTTTAAGATTTTTGGTGAGAAAAATTGAGAATTTCTTTCCTTTTTCTTTGTTTGTAGTTGCCAACTTAAAGACAAGAAAATCCCCCTTTTATATACTATTTTCTAAGGTAGTTTACCTTTTTACCCCTCCTTAAGTATAATATGAAATTATTTTTTCACATTTGATATAAAAATTTAATTTTTTTCTAAATCTGAATTCACCCCATTTTTTTGGTCGAGAGTTTACATCTTTATCTTGATCCTACTTAATTTACACCTTTAGATGTACAAAGAGTTTGTAATGGCCTACCATATTTTCATCTCATTAACACATATGTCAGGAATATTTTTTTCTTTATTAATATTTGTGTAAGGATATTTATATCTCATTAATGCATGTGTAAATGATATTTAATCTCTCATTAATATTATCAGGGTTGAATGACTTTTCAACCCTTTTATTCAAGCAAAAAGACAAGATTCATAAAATATAAATGTCATCTGAACCACCTAGGTAAGGGTTCACATTTTTCATTCTCAATATATACACATCATTTTCTTATAGAACATTTATTCTCATATGAAAACAAGAACAAATAACGTTGTTATTAGAATTTAATACTCTTTTACGTATTTAATACATTTTTTTTTACATAGATATTGATTTAAGCATTGAAGGTCCCTAAATCCACCAGAAAAGACTTTTTTTTTTTTAGGTATCACAATCCTTACATCAAGCCACCACATTTCCTTTCCTAATGGAAAATGGATCTAATTACATGAACACTTGATTAAACCTATTATTTAACCACCAAACAACTTATTCCTAAACATCTTGAATTTTGGAATATATCTTTAACATTTTTAGTTGTCTGGTCTACTTACCACAATTGAATGGCCAATACCCATCACTTATAGTTTTGTGATTATTTTTCTTAGAACTAACTAACATGGATATTAATGAAGTCGGGATAAACCTTTGTATAGAAATTAGGCTTTCCACAATCTATAAAACTAAACCAAGATGCATGAGATAGGCTTTATATTTAGCTTATATCTAGGCTTCAGTAATCTTTAGAAAATAATTCCCATGTAGAATATGGGATTCTCTAATGCTTAATCACTAATAGTACAAGAGAAAATTGTTCTAGTTTGTGATGTCAAACACTGATTAAAAAAATATGATGCATGCATTAAAGTTTGTACTTGCAAAGAGTTTGTTAAAAATATATCAATAAATCATTCAAATATTATGTGTGTGGGTGAAGCGTGTTGCCACATTCTAATTATTTAAAATTTTAAAAAGTACATTGGAATATGTTGAAAAAAATAAAAAAAAAATAAGGTGCAAGCTATTTAGGTCGAGCCTAAATAATATGGGTGTTGTTGTTTGTATCAAGGCTCAAACAATGACAAATGATAGTTGTTGTTTGAGTCACATGTCTCAAACAAAAACAAATTAATTATTTTATTTTTTAAAAAATTAATTATTTTTTATACAATCAAACATTATTGTTGCAAGTGTCTTATGAAAAGTGAATATTATGTTTTCTTGTTCATTAATTTTTGTCATTTTGACCATGTGGCCCAAACAATAACTATAATTAGTGATGTTTAGCTTACATGCCTAAACGATAATAAATTAATATTTTTAAACACTTAAATAATTTTATACCATCCCCCCCTAAATCTTTTAAATAGATATGTTTGGAAGACTTTAGCTAGCAAAAATCGAGAAAAATATTTTAAAGTGTAAATGTTATTTTTCTATGGCTATACTTGCATAAAAAAAGTTACCTTTATGTCTGTGTGGTTATAAGAAACTTCTCATAATTTTCATCAACTTTGTTGTAAGGGAGAGAAAATCTTTGTGTATGGGTATATCATATTGATATCATTAGCTCCCAATTTACCTTGTACAACTAATCAAGTTCACAATTCTTTCTTTTTCTTTCACCTTATTATTTCTTCATTTATTGTTCATGATTTATGTTTCCAAAGAAATTACAATTAATAAAATTTAAGGGAAAACCATTAAATATATCAAAGTGTAGGATGCTTACAGCTTATCTACTACACGAGGTGTCTTTTATCAAAATAAAACAAGTTTATTATTATCCATTTCTATAAACTTAGGAACCATAATGAAGTTCCTTAACAAAAATTTTCATCATGGTATATGTGACATTCTGAACTAGACATCCTCATTTTTCATAACCATAACTTTTATTATCTTTCATGTAAGTTTATTGACTTAATTTCCCAAACATCTAATTGCCTAAATTCTCCCCACATTTCCTTTTCATTACTCATAATTGATTATAATGTCACAAAATTATACATCAATTATCTAAAATAACTTCCTTCATTTGACTAACCCCAAGGGTCTTAATTTCTCGTAATTTGTTTCTTTTTAATTATTTTCATCACAAATCATCTTACCAATATAACTCACACCCTTTATAATTCAAAACACAATCTTACATAGTTATCTTACAAAATTCTCACCCCAAATACTATAACAATCCTACCACAACTAGATATAATCATTAATTTCATCCTAAATCACCATATTTACATCAATTCTAATCAAAATATACAATTTTTATAAGTTTAAAATCATTTACCAAATTCCCCCTTAAAATTGGTCGGCCTTAATCATACAAAATTACCAATTTTTTTTGTTCAATTATTCATGATTTGAAGTCATTTCAATGTTTTTCCACTCGAACAACATCACCACATAAAGATTTCACAAAACCTTCAATTCTCACATAAGAACCCTAAATTCAAGAATTAAGAATACAATCTAGAAAATCAATTAAACTTTTTGATAATTGGTTAAAATAAGCTTGGAGCACTTTATCACACAATAATATGCACTTCGAAAGCTAAGTAGTTAGAATTTCTTCAAGCTTTGTTCTTTTTCCTTCACCTCCCAAACTTTTATCTCTAATACCTTACTTTCCTCTCACTAAATCTTTCTAATTTCAAGTGATTGAATGTTTATTCTAGTAAAATCTCACACTTCCCCCTTAAATCTTTAGTTTTCCCTAGGTTTTCACAAGATTAGGCTTAAGAAAATGAACTTCCATTCCCTCCTTTCCATTAAAGGTAGGCTTTATATATATATATATATATAATTTTGTTATTTTGCAATATATCCCTTTTTTACATTTTTTTTCTTATGTTTCTTGAGTAATGTTTTCCAGATTCCATCACTTGTGTATACTAAATTTAGGTTGAACTGTTTCAAGTTTCATTTAATTATATCCCAATACCTTTTCTTTTTCTTGTGTATCCTTTCCATTAAACTTATTTCTTATTTTATTTTCTAATTAACCCACTATATTCTTAGGTTAAATTTGAATTTTTATTAATACTAAAAATTTAGGCCAGAGGTTTACACCCTCAACACTTAATATTTTTAAATTAGTTTAATTGTGTTTTATTTTGCAAAACCAAGTATCAATGAAGCACCAAAAAATTCTCTCGCTATTGCAATATCCCTGTATCAAAGAAGAAAAAATAAAACACCAAGTCAAATCTCAAATAAAACAAATATACAGGGATCAAATTGAAAAAGAAAGTTCAAAGAACAAATTGTAAAAATGGCCTTTAGCTCTCCTTGATTATGAATAAAAGTCCTTGAAGTTGGAAAAAAGGGGTTGAAAATTCTTTCAACCTTTTAATTTGGTATTTGAAGCTCTAATTTTTTTAAATTAATAAGAATGAATTTTATCTTGCAAAACCAAGAATTAACTGAGCATTTCAGTGCATGTGCCCACATGGAAATAAATCATCAATATCAATCATAAATTAAAAAATTAAAACAATATCGAATGATCAAATTAGAAAAAAAAATTGATTGACCAAAGCATAACAACTTTGAGAGACTTAAAATAGAATAATATTGTTCTAATGATTAATGAATCTCTTCACAAGACAACAATGTTTTACTAAGATATTTTTTATAACGGCTCAAACCGTAACAAATTAATTATATATATTTTTTGTACCATCCGAGACCATTGTTGGAAGCATCCCTGAGAAGTGGATATCATGTTTTCTTGTTCTTTAATTATTATTTTCTATTCTAGGTTTTTTTGTTCATTGCTAAAGTATCTCTCAAAACGCAAGCTTTGAGTGTTTTGCCGTTGAGCGGTGGCTAATGTGTAGTGCGCCATTTGGAGTCTGAGGTTGATTCTTCTTGTCTTTTAAGTGCTGGAAGAAGGAGAAAGAAATGTGGTTCTTTTTTCTGTGAAAAAAATGGGTATAAAGATGGGTTGACCTCATACCTGGTAGGGAATAGTGTGCCCATTATCCATACATATCTGGAGGGACCGCACCTTTGTCGGAGCCGAAGCTAAGAGCATCTCCACGAGCGGGGTTTTGAGATGTAGAAATATCTCCTCAGCAAGCTAGTTGGGATGACTCGAACCCAAGATCTCATCGAGGATGAACGAGCACCTTAACCACCTGATACCAAGAGATGGGGTATTATTGACACTCTTTTTCATGGTGCAAGCTCTGTTTTCTTTACGGTTTAAAACAATTCGAGGTATGATTTAAGTGGGACTTGTTGTGGAAGCTTGGAATTTGGTGTGAAAAGTGGGTTTTTCTCCGAGTATTCAAAGATTAAATATGTTCGTTTTTGTGAGCCAAAGGAAGGCTCTTTTGGTTCATCACTGGCTTTGGCTTCGACACTGGGGCAACAAGAAATTGGGGATGGGATGGGTTTCATAGAGCAATCCCAAGTTTAGATGATCGGTCATCCTTGAAACATGAGAGAGATAATAGTGATAATGATTTAGAAAGAAATGATGATAGTAGTGATGAGGGGAAAAAAATAGGGAAGCGAAAGTGAGGGAGAAGTTGGGGAAGAACAGGATAGAAAGATTGATGTTCTTGCGCTCGCTTGGAGCTTACACTTCACGAAAACTGTGGATGATATAGAAGAGTCTCCTTAAGAAACTTAAGGATGTGAATTGCCAGTTCAAGCGTACTCGTCCATGATTAGAGGTTTTGGCGGCTGCGACAAGAAACTAGAGTCTATTGAGTGCAGTGAATATGAAGAAATGGAGAAAATCTTGGAACCAAGGATGGGTTGCTCCAAATGTGGTAACTTGTAGCATTTTGATGGTTATCCATGTCAAGCAAGGACAAGCTAAAATGATCCTTGATGTTCTTGAAGAGATGCGTATGAAGGGTTTTTCCCATCTGCTGGATCACAGTGTTCTGCTTTGTTGACTTATCGAGAAAAGGAAGGCGGAAATGGAGCTCTCAAGTTCTTTGTAGAATTAAAAGAGAAGCATTTGAAAAGGGAAATTGGAAAGGATGCTGACGAAGATTGGAAACGGAATATGTAAAACTTGAAAACTTTACAATTTGTGCGTGCTGCTAGGTTACGAGGCGGTGGTTTGCGAGGCATGAAAACTTGAACACAATGTGTTGAAGCTACTGACAGATATGGATAAAGGCCGGTCTTCAACCTGGTCAGGCAGATTATGAGCGCCCTGTAGGCTGTATGGGCTTGTACCCGTGAAGAACACTATTTCGTAGCAAAAGAATTGTACATTAGTCATAAGGATTAGAGAAAAGGTGCTGTGATATAAGCTTACAGTCTGCAACCATGTGATTTTGTCGATGGGAAGGGCGGGCTGCCTTGGGCGATACACACACACACACAAGGGTTCGTTAGGCAAAGGTCCAAAGCCTATTGGAAACGGGGTGTCGGTTGCTATGAAAGATGGAAGAGAAAGGCCTACAGCCAAGAAGTAGGGAATGAAGAGCAGTTCTTCTAGCATAGTGTTTAAAAATATAATAATCGTTATGGTTTAGAAATGTGTTTTTTTAATTGAAAATATATTAAAATAATATTTTTTTATTTTTTTAACATCAACATATTAAAATGATTTGAAAACATTAAACAAATTAACTTTTTAAAAAAATTCAAATTTTTAGAAAACACGGTTTCAACCGTATTCCCAAATATTGTCTTAGAGCCTTTGAAAAGGGTAAACTGAATTACGAGGTTATCTTTGTTGGTTATATGTCACATCGATTTTATTCATGTAAATATATGTAATTTATTAATAAAAACTTATTTGTCTTTAATATTTATCAAATATTTTATAAATGAATATAATATTTGTTTAATGAATCTAGACTAAAGATAAAGTTCTTGGGACAAAAATACTTTGCAAAAAAAATTAAAAGTTGTTATAATTACAGGATTCATATTGCATCAAAGAATTGTTCCTAATTATTCTTGGTCAATGCTTTATTAAGATTATATATTAATTAGAGTTGTTGAGACTGATACATAGTATATTCTTTCCTTTATAAAAGAAATCAGTTGTTCTTATAAGCTGAGGTATGAGGGATACGTAGAACTAATATGTAAGTACTTTTCAGAAGATATGTACAGTAAACTAACTTGCATGAGAATTTCATGTGGAGAAATCATTTGTATTTGTGGAGAGGCTTACATAACAATTGTGTAAGTGATCTTTAGACTTTAAATCACTAAGTTATCTTATATAGAAAATATTATGTTTTGATCCTATTAAATGTGGTCCTAATCAAGGGTAACAAATGGACTTATATTGGATATAACATAAACTATATAAAGATATTTAATTAATCATGAGAGCATTCATCATTTTAGGTGAATTAGGAAAAATGTTGCATATGTTCTTAAATGGTATTAATTGTAAATCCTTGTGCAAGGTGGAATGAGATTTGAAAAGAGTTTCAAATCATATATATAAAATGACTATGGTGTTGAGAACAAACATGATTTGACATAGTAACCAACTTCATACTATAATATCTAAATCGAAACATTATTGATAAAAGAATAATAATTACTTTGAGAAACTGGTCATTAAAAAGTGAAGTCAAACCACCTATAACTTTTTTAATATCTGAGGAATCATGACAGATTGCTAGACAATATATTTAATCTTCAAATATAAATCAATCAATTGTTGAATTGACAATAAATTAATTTGCTTAATTTATTTAATCCTATTTTTTTTAGGATTATGATTTATATCTGGATCAACTTATTAGAGAACCTAATGGGTCACATATATAAGAACCATTAGTTAGAAATTAAAATATGATAATTATTCAAGTGTGACTTGATTATAAATAAATTTTAAAAATTGAGAACCAAAATATAATTAATACAAGAAATTATAATTTTATACCTAAAAACAATGAAGTAAGGATTTGATTGAATAAATGTCTAAAATTAACCTGAAATAAAATGTGTGATATTATTTAAGAGGCAAATTGATATTTTATCACTTATAGGGTTCTTAAGTTTTTCTATAAATAGAAAGTTATGCCTTTTATTTTGTATGAATGAAGTATACTATAGAAATACCTAAAACTTAAAAGAAAAAAGTTAGCACACAAAGGTATAACAATCCTTTTTTTTTTTAAGAGATTCAAATATTTCTCACTAGCGATTTGTGTGGATTATCATGAGAGGCTAAACACTTGGACGACTTATGGTTTACATCAAATTTTCAGTTGCCATTGGTTGGTGGAGTCAATGGGCATTCTTCTGATGTCGTTCTCCCTAGTGGTTCTGGACAAGGTTCACCCCCCTCTAGCTCCCCCCCAAGTATTTCTCTATCTCTTATTGATGAAGATTGCCCTAGGGTCACTACATTGCCCACCATTGCCTCTGACCCTAACCTTACTCATGTTTGTTCATTTCATAATTCTGATGTATGTTCTCTGTTACCTGAAGATTTCGGTGAACTTAGATACATTTGGAAATTGTGTTTAATTGGATATTCAATTGGTAAAACTCATGGTTATACTATTCTTGGGAAATTCATGGCAAATGTATGGAAATGCAATGCAACTCTGCACATTCATGATTCAGGTTGGCTGGTCTTCCGTTTCTCTTCTGCAGCTAATATAGACAGAGTGCTTCGCAGAGGCCCTTACTTTATTCAGGGCCGCTATTCATTAAACCGATGTCTCCTTACTTTGATTTTGGCAAACCAGATATGTCGTATATGCCAGTCTGGGTCCGTCTCCCAAACCTTCAACTAGAATGCTGGTCACCCGTGTGCTTGTCAAAAATCAGCAGTGTTATTGGCAAACCTCTTCGATGTGATGACCTTACTCTCTCCATGTTACCTGAGTCATGATAGAATTGAATCTGTTTGCAAACTTGCCTTGTTCTATCAGCCTCTCCATGCCAGATGGAACTATTATTAAGCAAAGGATCATCTATGAATACAAGCCTCGATTCTGCTCCATTTGTTGTATGCCTGGTCATACCAGCAATGTATGTCAAAAGCTTAACTCTAGCGTTGAGGATACTTATGTTTTTGGGATGATAAAGCGAGCATCTACCTCTCCCCCCAGTTCTTCTGCTGAAGATAATGGTCAGTCCTCAGGGGACTGTTGCCCCAATCTTGTAGGGGCGGTATATGGGAGTCGAAAAGCTATTTAGGGGGGGAAGCCCAAGCTATATCCCTAGCACAATATATCACCCCAGCATGAATATAATGATATTGGTTCCTTTGAACTAGTTGTTGCAGTGCACATTGTCCTCAATAGGGAGGTTACTGAGAAATATGACACTACTTGCAGGGAGCTTCCTCCTTAGCAAGCAACACACCATGCTTCAGGTGGTAATGTTATCACACTTTCTAACGATTCTTCTGGGTCTGACACAACTGGAAATGGCAAACCTGCTCTTGTTCCTAAGCGTAATTATATGACGCGAAGCAAAGGCCTGCCTTCTGATATTGGCCATGGTATCCCATCGGGTAAGAGTCGAAGGAAATCTTGCTTGAAGACAATTAGTTATCCACCTATTGCTGGTACTAACTGGCGTTAATTTATGTTATGTTCCTATATTGTGGTTCTGGGTTGATGAGCTGGGATGTCTAGCTTGAATTGGATATTGGCTAATTTTTCTGGTTTTGGAGCTTCTATGGTTTTTTATGGTGTGTTGGTTGAGTTCTTCTTCGGCCTGGGGTGCTGCAAGGTGTTTCCTGGTGTGTCAGCCTCTTCCTGGTGGTTGTTGGAGCTATTCGGGTTGTTTCTCGATGTTTGGCCATGCTAGCATTTTAGGGTTTCTAGTGCAGATTATGCTCTGCTATGGTTTATGATTGTTTATGATGGGATTTATGTTTCCAGGGAGTTTGTTCCCTGTTTTTGTATATGCCTTATCTATCTGCAGGTTATGTTCTGCTATAGATTAGGTTGTTTATTTTGGGATTTATGTCTCTAGGAAGTTTGTTCCTTGTTTTTTATGTATGCTTGTACAATTAACCTGCTGGTTTCCAGCGTTGTTTCATTTTGATCTATTAATACACTTACATCTTGATATATATATAAAAAAATTATTCAAAACTTAAAAGAAAATTGGATCTTCAGATAATCTTCATATAAATGCTAAACAACCCTAGATCTATCTAACAGGATTCTTAGGACTCCTAGAAAAAATCAAATTGTACAATTTCCGCTGCATTGATATGTTTCGGGAAACCCAATGGTGGTATTAGAGCCATCATTAGACAATTAAATTTGTTGATTTCATGTTTTAATTATCATTGACATTAAATGACAATTAAATTTGTGTACACAATTATTTTTTTTCTCATTCCTTAAAAAAAAAAAAAAAAATTCCTGCGCTTATTGTTCCCATCAAATCTGATCAGAATCCACCATTGAAATTAAAAAAATATATATATTCATATATTAGTGGGAAAAAGCACCAACAATGGCCAAGTTGTCGTCATAGGAAGGACAACAACCAAGGGTTGCTTCCTTGCCATAGTAGCACCAACAAGTTGGCACTGTTTATGGCACAATCTCGCATTTCATGGGAGGTAGCACAAGGGCTGCTTCTTGCTTGGTAATAGCGGGGACAACCTTGGCTATCGCTGCTAACTCTCTTATAAGTTGTGACAACCTTAGCTGTCATTGCTAGCATCAGATGGAAGAGAAGAAGATGAGGGGTATAATTATGATTCGACCCCTCCATCTTTTATTATATTACTTTTAGGGGTAAAATTATAATTATACCCCTACACCTTATAACTTATTACATTATTGTTTTTGGGTGAAATCCAATGCATTTACTCATGCAACTTATTCCCTATCACAATATGGTATATGAGATAGGATTATGATTATACCCCATTCTTATATAAAATGTTGATTTTATATCTTAAAACTAAAACCTAAATTAAATTAATTATAGAATTAATTTTTCTAATAGGATTATGATTGAATTAAAATGTTTAATTCAACATTTTTTTTATTATCCTAGATTAGGATTTAATTAAATTGTTTAAATAAAATAGTTTAAAAAATAGTTTTTCTAAATAAAATATTTTTAAGAAAAACCTAGAAATTTTATTTAAATGATCCTAAAATAGTTTAGGATGTTAATAAGAATTTCAATATGATTAATTTATTTATTAAATTTTGAAAAATATTTTTCACAGAAAAATTGTATTAGATAAGATTTATTGTGTTTGAGAAATTATCAAATTGGAATTGATTTAATATTTCTAAATATTTGAAATATTATTTTAAAATTGCACATAAAACCAATAATTAGAATTGAAGCATGCAATGCATTTAATTATGCATATTAATATGTTCTTATGCATGATGGATAGTTATGAATATTTAAAGACCAATGTGATTTTATTTTTATGAATGAGTGGTTGATTGTAACATTAAATAGAGCATGCTTGTCCTTCCTTTTCTCTATTTTTCTTATGAGTTATAAAATTCTTTTCTCATGTAATTCATATAGAATATAACTCGAGGTTTATTATTTAATTATGTAAATGTTATGTAATTTAGATATATAGAAATTTAGATTAAAAAAACTATTTTGCAATCCAAGATGAAGAAAGAACTTATCAATCTTTGCAACAGCTACCTATGTTTTAACCATCTAATTTCTTTTGATGGCTTGAGGGAATTGGTTTAGATATATTCATAATCATCCAATTAGAATGACATGTTAAGAGCATGTACTTATATATAATTATTATGTATGATATATCACTAATTTCATGGAATGAAACTTAATTAAAATAATAAATCTCTCATTAATATTAATATAGTATGTGCATGTTGAGAACATGATTTGTTGGCTTTTGATTTTATATCCATAAAACCATAGTTTTATTTATGGATAACTTGTTGAGTTACTCAATGTTATCGTTAATCGAATATGTTTAATGCTATAAAATTGGGTCCTACTTAACTAACTTATATGATTTGGATGAGTTACTTGTAGTTAGTCCAAACATGTATGATATGTTTAGACAATAGATGTCACCTAATTGATTTAGATGTTATATAAAAATATGATTGATAAGTTATATTATCTACTTAGTTTAATTTATTTAAATTTATTGAGTTACTTAAGGTCATATGAATTAAATGAGATCTTAATCCTCTAGAAGATTTAAGTGAGATTTCCTGAATTAATAGTGAGAGAAAATTATAATTAAAGACATTACATAAATTTGGTTATACATATTTATGCATGAAACCAAAACTATCTATCTTTAAATTAATAGATTGATATATTACCATGAGTGAAATAAATATATCCCTATGTTGCATACTTAATTCTAATAAGTTAATTGAGCCAAACGTTTTGGACTAGTATCGAAATGTGAGAATTGTTTTTAAACAAAAAAAAAGGTTGTATGTTTTTGAAAATCTAATTCCTCTTGTCTTTAATGAGAACATTGATAATGTAGTTAAGACTAAATATTAATATCATATTGATGATGATGAGGAGACTACATATGTGATGTTATCCATCACATCACTTGAATTTCAAATATAGCATGGGAATATGGATGCCCATATAATAATTATGCATCTCAAAGAGTTGCTTAATGTGACTAGTAGGACTGAGAGGTATGAGATCTTTAAAGAATTGTTTCACTACAAGATAATAAAGAGTTCCTCGAGGATGATTGGCTATTTTAAGAAATTAGGTCAATTAGGCCTTATCATGGACCATAAGTTAAACGTTGACTTGGTCTTGCAATCCAAGCATAAAAGCCTATTTGGAGAATGAAGAATAACATGGGAACTTATCATCATTGTGGCAAGGAAAGTCACTATAAGAGGAACTACAAAGATTGTCTTATAACTATGAAGGCTAAAAAGCTTATTAAAGCTTCTACTTTATGTGAGTTTATGCTTGAATAAAGGTAAAGCGGACCTACGTATTGGTAATAAATCAAAGGTTGTTACATTAACTTTGCCAAGTGAGTTGTCATTAGAACTTGATAATTGTTTTTTTGTTATAATACTTTTTAGAAACATTGTATCCATATTTTAATGGATTTAAAATTATTATAAAGGGAAAATATTTTTCCTTCTATAATAATGATATTTAATATGAATCTAATACTTATACAAATGATTTGTATATATCTGATCTTGAAATGCCCAGGTTTAATATAAATTGCAAGAAGAACAAATTCGATAATCAAAATCCATATTATTTATGCCATTATAGACTAGGTCATATAAATGAAACAAGAATGTTAAGTTCTATAAAGAAGGATATTAGATCCTCTTGATTATGAATCATATGAAATTTATAAAGCTTGTTTATTAGGTAAAATGACCAAAACACCATTTACTAAAAGAGTGAAAGATCTAATGAATTATTAGGTCTAATTCATATAGATGTATGTGGAGTAATAATGATTCATGCCATATATGGATATACATGTTTCATCATTGATGACCATATTGGATGAAAGTTTGAATCATTTGAAAGGTTCAAAGAATATATTTAAGAGAATGAGATTCTCTTATAATGGACACCTTTTAAAAGGATCAATTCCATTCTATTGGATATAATGTAGTCCATGATAAGCTATACAGACCTTTCACATTTATTATAGGGTTATGCCTTACAAACTACTGCTTCCTTATTAAATAGGGTTATATTAAAATCTATTGATAAGAATTTATATGAGATATGAAAGGGTAAGAGACCAATCTTATTATATTGAAAGATTTGAGATGTGACGTTTATATGAAGCGTATTTTATCTAAAAAAACTAAGAGCTAAGTCAAATAAATATAAGTTTGTGGGATATCCAAAAACAACTATTGGATATTATTTATATCATTCCGTTGAGAAAAAAAGTTTGTCTTAAAATATGCTACTTTTCTAAAAAAAGAATTTATTCTTGAAATGAGTAGTGAGAGGAAAATAGAACTTGAAGAAGTTCAAGAATAAAAAACTAACATCCAAATGGAACTTAAGCCTAAGCCTATAGCATTAGATGTTGAGCCTGATGCTTAAGAAACATAAAACTCTGCAAATTTAATAGAATATGTCATGCACCAATGAGATTTGAAATTTTCATAAAAGCTGAAAATAACAAGTTGCTCATAGTTGATAAGCTTACCAATTACATAAAACTAGTATTTGATATTGATTCTAAAAAAATAGCCTGAGAACATGAAATCTAAAATGGATTCCATGTACACCAATCAAGTATGAACCTTAGTTAATCCAATTGAAGGGATAAAACTCACTGGATATCAGTGAGTCTTTAAGATAAAGACTGACATGAATGAAAATGTACAAACATACAAAGCTAGATTAGTAGCCAAATGATACAAACAAAGATAAATAGGTTGATTTTGATGAAACTTTATTATCGGTAACTATGTTAAAATTTATAAGGATTTTGCTTGCTATAGTTGCATACCACAATTATGAAATTTGACAAATGGATGACAAAACTGTATTTCTGAATGAGAATTTTCAAAAAAAAAAAATATGTGACACAACTTGAAAGTTTTGAATCTAAGGAATTTGTCAATAAAGTATGCAGGTTATAAAAATCTATTTATGAACTTAAGTAAGCTTCAAGAAGTTGAAATATTCATTTTAATGAGATAATTAAACAATTTGAATTTAGCAAAACTATGGATGAGACTTGTGTTTATAAAATGGTTAATAGGAGTGGAGTTGGTTCTCTAATATTTTATGTAGACAACATAGTATTTATAGAAAATGACATTTCTTTACTATGGTTAGTAAAAATCTAGTTGTCTAAAAATTTCTCCATGAAAGATATACTAGGAATAAAGATCTATAAAGATAGATCTAAAAGGTTGCTTGTATTGTTCCAATTCATGTACATAGATAAGATGCTGAAATGATTGAGCATGAAAAAATTCAAAAGATGATACTTATATATTTCACATATGATACTCTCTCTAATGATGCATGCCCTAAAACAAAATTTGATAGAGATAGGTTGGAAATGATTCCATATACTTGGATATAAGATCCATAATATATGTGATTCAACGTATAAGACCAAATGTATCTTATGCTTTAAGCATAATGAGTAAATACCAATCTAATCCAGGTGAGAGTCACTAGAAAATAGTTAAAAATATTCTTAAATACTTATAAATAATTAATAATGTTTTTTTGGTTTATGTAAGAGATGAGTTAGTAGTTCATGATTATTTGGAAGGTAGTTTTCAATAAGATATTGAAAATAAAAAAGTCTAGTCTAATTATATTTTACTTTAAATAATGGTGTTGTAAGTTGGAAGAGTCTCAAATAAAAGACTAAAATAGATTTTACAACTAAAGTTTAATACACATATATGTTTGAGGAGACAAACGAGGTTGTTTGGACAAAGAATTCATCACTAAATTAGGTGTGGTTTATAGCATTATTGATCCAATAGCCTATTGCGATGTGTCGCGGTCACACAAATTAATTACCCTAGCTTAAATAAACAAGATAATATAGAGAAAGTTAGTAGTCGATCCCACGAGAAAGGTTTAATTCAGATTTTTATGCTATACAATATCCAATTAGTGGGAATTTTGAGGTTATCTAGACTATAGCAGAATAAAATAATCAAGCTAAATTAAATAAATCAGAAAACTATCAAAAAAATAAACATTGGTTTCAAGTAGACATACACCTACAGAAATCAGAATCGGTCATTGAAATGATACATCAATTTATATTTTGAATATTAATATTGGTTAGTTAACAAATCCGTCGTATAACTAACTCTAATAATCAAACAACCACAGTATCCGAACTAGTAATTTAATTCAATGGTAGCCTTAAGAACTAGATAGGTTAATTAATCTAGAAAACATAATTATTCACAATCCATGTTTGATTTGACCAAATGTTTTCCCTAAGATTAATAACCTAGATCCGCCACAACTATTAATCTTAGTAGCTTCACAAGTTTATATACTAAAACTATGGTTTTGATAGCAAACTTAGCAATAAATTGTTTACAATAATAATTTAGATTCCGTTCTAGCAATTAAAATAAACAATCATAGGAAATAAGCATAGAAAAACAAGCATTCTCATCATATAAACTGAAAAGAAAAGGTGAAATAAATCTCACAGTTCTTGAAATCCAAAGGTTTTTGTGTCCTTGCAACCAAGAAAAAAAGCTTAGCCTTGCATGTCTATTGAACAACTAATCAAAAGGAAAGAAGAATGTATGGTTTCGTGTTTTTAGAGGAAAAAATGTATTTTTCTTCTCTGTTCAGGCTGCCCTTTTTCCTTTCTCCTTTTTATTTGATAGGAAACCCTAATCCCCCTTTCTTACAAAATAGTCATTTTCAATATAGATAATTTACATTTAAGTATTTCAATAATTATTTTCCTAAAAAAAGAGAAATAGCCTTGGATAAAATCTTCAAGCTTTGAATTTTGAATTAGAGGAGCTAAATTGCCAAAATAAAGACTTGGGTGTCGGTTTGGATGCTTTGAGAAGTACTTTGGACTTATTTCTTCACAAAACCTGCCTACTGATAAAATTCATGTGTCATCTTAGAAAACACATATCTCTCTCATATGAGTTTCTTTTCTACTGAAATTTGGTATTCTGATAGGTCTTCGAGTCTGGAATCCAAAAAAATTGATTTTGCATCAAATGGACTTCTCTTGCTCAAGTTATTTAAGTTGGAATAGCTGAATGTCAACATTAGCAGAATGCGATATTTGTCTTTGAAGGTTACGATTTCCAATGTTCTTTCAACTTTTAATTTTCTTTCCATATATTTATAGAACATTATGCATGTTAGCTTTCTAATTCCACTAGAATCACTTCGTTTCGACCTCGATTGGAGGTCAAATCTGCCAATTATCTCCAATTTACTCTTTTTTTAATATTTCATCCAAAAGTTCCTTCAAAACATAAAACAAAGAATACCAAGGTATTTTATATATAAAACATAGGCAAAATACTAGGTAAATATGGATAAAACTATCGAATAATATGGTTGTATCATAACCCTATATTGTGAACAAAAACATAGAAGGTGTGAGAAAGGGGATGAAAGAGCCATTGGCCAACAACTATATCAACTTCCTACATGCTTTTAACTTTTTCTATCAGATATATGTAGGAATAACATTTTGGTAAGAGAAAATGGATTTTGGCTATTGTTTAAGCTATCTTGTTGGAGTTGCTAAAAGAGGAGGAAAAAGCTAAAATTATAGATATTTAGGTTTGACATTTTTTTTTACCTCTTACATTGGAGATGCTCTAAAAATCCAAAACATCTCACCAAATGAAATCACATATGCTGATTGAGGTTCTTGCAATGGATGGCAAACAATACTTGTATAAGATTTATATTTGAGGGCTCAAAATGAGAGCCTTAAACTCTCTCTGAAAAGCTAATGACACAGTTATGCATTCTTCTTATACTTGTAAGGGCTATTATTGACATAAGTGTTTTAAGACCTCGACCACTAGACAAAAAAAAAAAAAAAAGAGTTCAATTTTGGAAGACTTTGACTTAATTATGTAACTTGGTTGATGTTATTTGGAGAAGCATGTCATTTAACAATATAACAAGACTATAATGCTTAAAAGGTGTTTTCTGTTGAGAAATTTACTTATATTTTTAAAGAGAGTAATCAAGTCGCAGATTATTTTGTCAAGCATTGAGTACATAAAGAGACAGATTTAGTTGCATGGATTTAGTTTTTTCTTTCTTTCAATTTCATAGTTTTAATTATGCTTAGTTTTGTGGGTTAAAATGGAAGTTTTTTTAAAACAATTTGGTTCATGTTTTATTTGTAAAGTATTTGATACTTTGTTTATTGTCTTTTTTTTTTCTCATTTTGTTTAGGCAATTTATAATGGCTATAAAAGATAGTAATAAAGTTTTCCTTTTTTATAAAATAAAAAAGATAAATTTATGGCTCACAGTTGGAAGGAGATTATGGGTGTGTACCACCATATAATAGGTTGATAATGTATTATTTCCAAGCCTTTATACATTTGGCTTCATAGGTAACTGTGATACTACAATATTTTAGTTTCAGTCCTTAAAAATATACCGATCTTTCTAGTATTAGGAATTATGCAAACTTGAAAGCTGGCTAACCGCTAATTTAATAGACAAAATGTGATGACTTGATAAGAAATAAAAATCTATTCAAAGTCCAATGAGTCTTCTATAGATAAAAGAAAAATATTGCCTTGTTATTTATTTTAGATTCTAATTGCACATATGGAATTTAATAAATGAGATGGTCAAATTTGGGTCATGCACTAGCTGTCCATTGTCCACAAATGAAGTGTGACTAGAATTATTCTTTTAAGTTACCTATTGACTAAAGTGGATTTTTGTTGTTCATGTCCAAAATTTAAGATACTATGGACAAATAAAGGTCTTTTGTCAAACTAGCACATTTTGCTAAAAACATTTAGGATATATTGCAAGATAGAAAAATATTGAGAAAATAGCATATTTTTACTCAATCGCTAATATAAATTACAGTTTTATTAAAAATTACTAATAGAAATAGTGGTTTATTCAACCACTATTGTTATTAGTGTATGTAAATAATTTATCTAAAAATATTTAGGATATACCACAAGATAGAACAGTATTGAGAAAATAATATTTTTTTACTTAATTGCTAATAAAAATCATAGTTTTATTTTAAAAAAAATCACTAATAAAAATAGTGGTTTATTCTACCATTATTGTTTTTAGTGTCTATAAATAACTGATAATAATAATAACAGTTATTCACTTTTAAATTAAAAACAAGCTGTTTAATCTACCACTATTAAAGAAAATATGACCACCGACTCTTAAATTTGAGAGTATTAATTATAAAGATTTATCTTTTGCAGGTGATTATCTAGTCCTAAACATTAGTTATGTTGACATTATTAATATTTTTAGCAATAAGTATGATAAACACCTTTGATACAAGTACATTTACTATATCGGGTAGAGCCTAGCTTTGTTTTAAGGTTTCTTTTTTGTTATTATTAAATATGATATTTGAGTTTAAATATTGATTATTTCTATTATTTATTTATTACTTTTATTTATTCATGATCATTTACATTCTTAACACTCTTCCTCTTTTGTTATTATCTTTTCAGATTTATTAAGTGATTTAGATTTGATATCACCATTTGTCTTTGATTTTTTTTTTTTAATAATAGTAATTAAACATTATTTAAATCCATGCACATGCATAACTTTTTTTATATGTAATAAAAGAAATTCAAACTCAAGTGGAGAAAAAAATGAGGACACATGGAAACATGAGATGTTATATATGTTCTGCTCCCTTTAGAACTTGCAGGATTACTTGTCTTCAAATTCTACTACTACTAGGGTCGCCAATCCGACTCCACCCACCACACCTTCACTTGCATCACATACGTAAGTGTGATTGGAACCTTGCAATTAACCTGTATGAAAAAGTCAGTACCACTCCGTTACGGACAAGTTTTGATGTTCATGCCCATATAATTAACTTGTGTCAGTTTGGATCCAGTTTTTACATTGTTGGCCAGGTCCACGCTGTAATAAGATTATAAAAATATTTTAATTTTATAAATTATTTTAAATAAAATAAATAGTAATATAAAAAAAAAAGTCATTAGTTTGAAAACATTAAGGGTTTGGTTATGAGAATTGAAAGAGAAAAGCACAAAGATAAAAAAAGATCGCCAAACCAACGGTCCTTAGACCATACAAACTGCCTAAGCATGAAGGGAATGTCAAGCACTTTCCAACAATGCCCTTAAATATGGTTTTCGGCCAACGATTGACGCAATACATGCCGCACAAAACCTACGGGCTCAACCCATGAACAGATATGTGCAGTGCATGCATAAACTATTTTTTTTAAATAATATTTATATTTATTAAATTATCAAATCACCTTCGATCCATGTAAAAATTACAAAAAAAAAATAATAATGAGTAAAAAATTAAAAATCCCTTAACAATAAGTTTAATATCATTTTGCTTTTAAGGTTAATTTAATCATTTATTTATTTTGAAAAAATAAAAAGACTAAAAAGCTCCTAAATGATAGGATAATTTTTTTTTTAAAGGGTAATCAAATCTTTCACTATGCTAAAGGAAATAGAAAGGCCAATTTGGCTCTGGTGAATGTGATAACACCAAATGAACCTTGTGAAAAAAACTATTTTGCTTTTTAATTTGCACTTTCTTGGCTTACACTATATAGGGTAAAACTATCATTACATTGTAGCAATATATAATGTAATAAGTATTAATTCATAGTGTTTTATTAATTCCTATTAGATTTTTTTTTAAATAGTATATATATTATTCAAAAACTAATACACTGCAACATTTTATTCCTCTTCCTCGTGCAAAAGCTGTTGTGCAACTCTTCTGCTATCGTATAAAGCAAAAAACAATTTGATCCAAATATATTTTTAACAAATATATATTTTTAATTTTTTTCAATAAATATTTACTAAGAGAAAGGTTTATTTATATTTTCTTTAAAATACCTATATTTTATGTTATTTTAAATAAATATAGGATCTTGTAATAATAAGAAATTATTTTTGAAACAAAAATGATTTCTAAATTAAGGACAAAATTATCAAGATTGTTAATTCAATTTATTTTCACACACACACACACATATATATATATAATTGAATTTAATTATGTGGTTTAGTATTTTATTTTAAATATAAAAATTATAAAAGGTTATTAATTGCATTAAAAAACTTTATAAATTAAATCCAATTCAGCATGTTATTTAGTTACAAGCAAGTTGTAAAAGTTTCATGACAGAATATTTTATAATTTGATTTTGTTATTGAAGTAACAAGCGAAGAATGAAAATTCATTTGTTGTGAAACAAATACAAAATTATAAGTCTAAAATTACTTGACGCTTATTTTTCATAAACAATTTTCCTGGCCCTATTTATTTTATGGAAAGTAATTTTTAAAAAATTACTTTTTAATTTTTTTTGTATTTGGTTACCATTAAAAAAGTTAGTCAATAGAAAATATTTTTTAGTCAAAGAAATATTTGAGCTAGTTTTCATAAAAGTATTTTTCTTTTATTTTGTATAAAAAATATTTTTTAGAAGTTGTAAGTAATTTAAAAATATCTTGTTATTTGTTAATTATAACAAATTTGGTTTTCAATCTTTTGATTACTATATATTTTGTTTTGATATTTTTTTTCAATTTCATCCCTTAGAATTTGATTTTTATACCAATTTTAGTACTTATTCTTTTAATTGTTATTTTTTTCCTCTTATCCTTTTATTAATTGAATTTTTTTTTAATTTTATCCTCTTTCAATTTTTTTATCTGTCAAATTTAGTCTCCATTATTTTAATTGTTATTTGTTTTATTTAAAATAATTCATGAAATTATATATATTTTTTTTCAATCTCATCCTCCTTCAAATTTCTTACCTGTCAGATTTGATTTTCATTCTTTTAATAAACTTGAAAAAACAATAAAACATTAATAAGTTATTTTATAAATTATTTTCTATGATATAGCCAAACACTATAAAGTATTTTTCCAACTCATTTTCTATGACACTACCAAATATAAAAAAAATAATTTACTTTTCATAAATTCAGTTTTCATGGAAAGCACTTTAAAAAAAAAAGGCTACTTTCCGGCAAACAAATAGGATTTGATTGCATTTGATTAGTGTTTCAAGATGGAAGAGACAAATACATAAATGACAAAAAACATGTTTGATTAAAGAGACATAAAAAAAAGACATATAAATAAATTTATCTCTAGACAATTTTGATTAATTTTTGTCTCAAAACATGAAAGACGTGAGAAATATATCTCTAGAGAGACAATATATCATTATTTTCGCCAAAAATATTCTTGTAAAAGTTTTTAATTACTAACTTATACTTCTTTTTACTGCTTTGAGTTAGAAAGCGATGAGAGTCATTGAGATTTTTTTGGAATTTAGCACATTAAATTTTTTTAAAAATAACACAATCAAGAAAATATTTAAAGAAAACACTCAGTTTAAGAGTATCCTATATAACATGACTCACGAGTCGCATATATCATTAGCGACTTTTTTAAATTGTTAAATGACTTGCCACAAATTACAATGAAGAAAAAAGAAGAGAAAAAAGTGAAAAGACAAAAAAAAAAAAGCAAAAGATTTCAAAGTCACATCAAAATTCAAATAACAAGACCACAAATACTGTAAAAAAATTCTAGATGACATGTATCCAACAACATAATAGAAGTTCATTAACAATAATCTGAGTGAGCCACACAAACCGTCCAAAGACAAGTGAGCTCCCTCTATATTTACACAGCTTATATGACCCATCTAGTCTTTGTTAGTGATTTTTTTAATATTATTAGATTTTTTTTATCAAGATCTTTTCAATAATACAAGCGATGTTGTCATGAAAACTTTATTATGCTTTTGATTTTAATTTTTTTTCCCTCCATCTTCATAGTAATATTTTGCAAGACCTTTAACAATTTAAAACACATGCGTAAAATTATACAATTTTACGAGTTAAAATATATAAAATATGTAGAGTTAAAATATATAAAACGTGTATAATTTTACGAGTCAAAATATATAAAGTTAAAATATATAAAACATGTAAAATAAGGATTAAAACTCAAAAATCAATCAAATTAATTAAATCTGATTAAACTTGTATAAGATCACATCAATTCGTAAAAAAAAGTTAAAAAGGTAATCAATTTCACGATTTCACGTGAAGTTTAAAAGAGCCTGTTAATTGTCATGCTGAATTGCTGATTGTGGTGCCTGTGATGACTCAGCACTCCCTTTTTCCCAATTCCCAGTCCCCACCCGTGACCCGACACTCCACCCTTCGTCCCTTCCCCTTTCACTCTTCCCTTTTCCCACCAAATTAAGAAATCACTTTCCCCTTTCCCCAGCAAGAAATCAGATTAAGATTAAGAAATCGGTTTTAGTGTTGGGTTACTGCAGCAGGTTAATAATCTAGAATCTAGATGCTGTGATTAGTGGAAAATGAAACTGGGGGAAACTGCATAACTCTCTCTGCAGCCTGCATATTTGATTTTTAACTGTCTCGATCGTCCCTTCGTTCTTCTGGGTTTCTTCGTTCTCCCTGGTCTTTTATGAACTCTATTATTTTATGAACTATATTATTAGCCATGTATTTTTCCAGGATATTTTATGAACTATATTATTTGCCTTTTTGTTTTTTCTGTGCTAAAGTAATAATAAAAAAAAACCTCGAGAGCCGTCCTTTTCTTCTCAGTCAACAATTCTCCTTCAATCAACATTCTCTTAGTCGCATTCTGGCCTGACTTGTGAAAGCTGAGTTGACGGAGGCCTCGACTTCTCCTATCAGCAAAGGCGGAGACGCTATGGTGGACGACATTCATAACTGCATGCTCCTTAGATTTCTTACATTATTCATATGAATTCCATCTCTGTCGGGCAAAGCTCTCTTCTCCGCTTGTCGAGCTCAAGCTGTGAAGCCCAGCATAATATATTCAACGCCATTGTATGATTCAGGGCGCTGTATAATATACTCATTTTTATTAATTAAATAAAAAAATCTTTGTTTTCCACACGCTGCGATTATTATGATTTTAAATTGTGACATCTTAAAAATATATTATTTCCCCAGATTCTTTTCTACTACGTTAATCTACCATTTATTTATATTTTATAAGCCAATTGTATAATTTATCCAGTAAAGTGCAGATCGACATGAATTTTTTCAAAGAAGATTCTACGAAATTAAGGTTTTTTTTAATTTTAGTTTATGGCGTGGTGGTAAAGAAATGCCTTGGTTGGATAGGCAATTCTTTCAGCTGGTTTGGTTGTCATATCATGAGATGTAAACATATTTTTTTTTAAGGGTATGTTTGAGATTGTAATAATGATAATAATTTCAAATATATTTTATCTAGAAATATAATAAAATATATTTTTTATTTTTAAAAAATTATTTTAAATATTAATATATCAAAATGATTAAAAAACCAAAAAATATTTTATTTCATACAAAATAAAATTTTTAATTTAAAAGAACACGGTACAAATTATGTTCTAGATTAACTGCTCTGCTCTGTTTGTTGGCCATTTTGCAGGGCAGCAGGGTGAGGTTGAAAAAAGTTATGGTAGCTTTTGTGGTTGTGATTTAAAAAAATTGTTTTATAAAAGGTATTTTTGGTTGAGGTTGGTTTGATATTTATATATGTTTGGTTAAAACTGTGGTTAAAATTGGAGTTGAATAAAAAATAGTTTAATATATTTGGTTAAACATACTTATCAAATTAAGGTTATAAAATAACTAAAAAAAGATATATATATATATATATATATATATATATATATATATATATTGATGGTTTTTAATTCATATTGTAGATTTAACTACCATTATTACATCATTAAATAAATAATATTTCATATTAAATATTTTTTATTATTCTATTAACTTATTTATAATTTCATCACGTATGAAATTCATCTGATAAAAACTATAATTTTTATGGTTTTTTGAACGTGCAACAAAATCAGGTAAAATATCATCAGAAACAAAATTGAACCCCAATGTGATTTTGTTGTGTTATTAAATAATATTAAACATTAGTTTTTCGAGTAAAACATAATTTTAAAAAAACTAAATTTTTTTTACTGGTCGGGTGCGGTCCAATAAAACATTGTTCACGTGAACAGTGCCACGTGAAATTCATCAGGCACTATAATTCACCTGGCATGGGCACTATTCACTTCAAGAAGTGTCAATTACCATGAGAAATAACTCTCAGCTATTGTGTGTGAAATGGTGGTGTGAGAAAACAATTTATGGGTCCCACCAAACAATAAATTGCATTTTTAATATTAATAAACGCTTAATTTACGTGGTTTGCTTTGAAAACTAAAGCTACCAAATACTTAGAATTTCTCTCCAACTTAAATAATTATCAAGAAGGGAAACAAAATAAATAACAGCAATAAGTGAAGAGCTATCTAGCAATATATTTTATTTCATTTACATTTCAGAATAAATCAAAGCTGCAACTTATGAGGGTTTAAATATTTTATATGACATATGATTTATCAATCATTATATATATTTAGTAAAATACTTTAATAACTAAAGAAATCATAATTTAATTATATTGTTTTCCCATGAAGTCAATATTTTAAATTAGCTAAAATAAAATTTCAATACTTAATATAAATTAAAATAAAAAATAGTTTCTAATTATTGTATAAAACATATCAAATGACAAAATATGTTTTTCAGCATTTTAAAATGTCTTGTTATTTACAATATACAAAACTATTTTATTGTTTAAATGAAAAAAAAATAGCTTAATGTTTTATCTAAATCTTATTCTCTAAATCTTATTCACCAAGTTACTATTCATTTAGTGGTTGTCATTTATTTTTCAGTATTAATGATTTAGTCGTATTTATGATAACAAGTGATTTTGAATAGTTAGGTCTACCATAACTAGATGAAAATTTTCTCTAGAAAGATTATATGGATAGTCTAGCAGATACATTTATAAATCAATTGAACAAGTCTAAACCCAAGAGAAAATATTACCGCGTCAGACCAATATAATGACTCGAAAAAATTGTAACTTTTAATCCAGGAATTGGGTTGTGTTTAAATTTTTATAGAATTTTTTGAAAGTTGTTTTTTTTTTAAAGCAGCTATAAAATCATCATTCTGACCTCAGATCTTTAGGTTTTAAAAATCTTATCCTAGGGTTTTAATTTTGATAATTTTGTAATTTTTTTATGAGCCAATTTATTAATTTAACTAATTATTATCAATCAATCAACCAATTAATTTTGAATTTAATTTATATCATGACTATGATAACATTAATACAAAGTTTGATGTAGTTCATGACAATAACATTTAATTAATATTGCAATTCTAAAAACACAATATTTAATTAAAATTTAAGATTATTAGCCTGTTTCTTTTTGTATTTCAAAAATATTTTTAAAAAAATTTGAAATTTTTTTATTTTTTATTAACTTTAAATTAATATGTTTTTAGTATTTTCAAATTATTTTGATGTGTTGATGTCAAAAATAATTTTTTAAAAATAAAAAAATATCATTGACATATATTTTAATACAAAAAATTATTTAAAAAATAATCACAACCATATTATCAAACAAGCTTTAAGTAGCACATAAAAAAAATATTTTATCAAAATAAAATTATTACTATATTAATAAACTATTTGTAAAAATAAAAATAAAAAACCTAGCATGCTAATTGCCGATCTATCACATCAAAATTGTTTTTTTGGGAAGTCGCTAGTTTATATATAAGAAAATATCTGGAAAGAGACAGACAAGTCCACCACGGCCCGAAAACCAACTGTAATATCACAAGCTGGAACCCGGACTTATAAGGTCACGCGCAGATAACTTATACTCATTACACTCGCCTCTGCAAAGCTTATCACAGTCACATTGATAAACGTGGTCTCATAGAGTAGCGAGTGAAACAAGTCTTGGAAGAAGCAAGATGATTTATGACAACAGCAAAACGTTGTGAGAAAAAAACATGAACACGCAAATCAGAGATGGATTCTTTCTCTCACAAAAAGTAGACACGGTTGGTTTTATAGATTATCTGATATATGCTTTGCTTTTAGTTGAAGCATAAACAGCAAAACTTTGTCCATTCATACATTTTTATTAATTAGCTTAAATTATGTTATTTTAAAAGAATTTTTTTTTTACCAAATTTTAAGTGAATGCAGTGCAAGGACAGTAACCGATTTGTCCACAACAGTCTTCTTCTTTCTTTTTATTTTTTCTAGGCCTCAAAAGAACGGTTGTTTAACTGCTATCCGTTTCCCCAAGCAACAAGCCTTTTCAAGTGATAAAATCTTTAAATTTTTATTAACTCTTTCAGAAAAACCATCGATAAAACACCCCCACCTTGCTTTTATCTGTTTTTTTAGTCATTTGGTGGCAGTAGGAGAGCGAAATCATTCTTTTGGTGAATCTGAGAAGTGGGATTTGCAGCAAGTTGGTTCTGGATTTGTCTGTCCTTTTCTCTTTCCTTTTCTTGGTTTCGTTGCTTGTGTGTGGATGTTCGTTTTGTGACTTGAAGTGGTTAAAGATGGGGGGGTGTTTGGTTTTCTTGCAGGAAGGAGGCGGGACTGTTTCTGAGATGAGTTTTTAGTGGAATTGTGAAGATCTAGGTGGTTTTCGAGTGTGAAGAGATATGGAACCCCCGACGGAGATTTTGTCTTCTTTATGGAACTTTATTAAGTTTCTGCCTTTCTTCTTTGGGCTTCTGGTTCTTGGGACCATTAAAGGTGAGTGCTTTCAAATTTTTTTACTGGTTAATTTTGCTTTCTTGTTGTGGTAACTGAAGGACATTAATTAAGGGAAACTGTGATATTGAGAAATTAAAGAATTTGTGTATTATGATTGAATGTCAAACAGCATCTAGCAGCATACAGATTGTACTTTTCAACTGGTTTATTTTCTATCTGAATAATTAGCGTAATTGGGATTATTTATTACTTTGTGTATAAATTTAAATGTTAATGTTCTGGTGGCTAGTTCATTGTGAAGAAATGAACCTGGTTCGTTTCTAATTGATAAGCAACTGAACAGTTAAAAAATGGTATAAAGTTCTATTTCCTTTTTATTCCATTATTATTTTCCTCTAGCAGGAAGTTTCCTAGTTAGGTGTTTGGCTGATGCGAAACACCTAACTCACATTGAATTTCTATGCCTTGATGAAATTTGTAATTTTCAGAAAATACAAAGGTGATTCTAATTATCGAATGCACACATTTAGATTTGGAATATAGGTTAATTGTGAACCTGTCATATGCCAAAACTTTATTCTCAGGTGTTGTTTTCTGCCCGTTGGTATGCCTTATCATGACCGTTGGAAACTCTGCTATAATACTGGGTCTTTGGCCACTGCATATTGTCAAGACGTATTATTCAATTTTGAGGTTCTTTCTTGGACCTTAAACTTTTCTTTTCTCTTGTCCCTGATACTCAGTCAACTTACAGTGATTTCTCTTATTTGCTAATTGGCAGAACTAAACATATAGGGCCAGTTCTGAAGATTGTGCTATGTATATGCCTACCAGTTGCCCTGATTCTGTGGCTAGTTCTTGGCATTGTTGGGAGTATCATAGGTGGAGCACTCTATGGGCTTCTTTCACCAATATTTGCCACTTTTGATGCTGTTGGAGAAAGGAAGACTAATATGCTTTACCATTGTTTTTATGTATGCCTTAAATAACAAGTCTTTGTCATTGTGTTTTCTGCACTTTATCCTATCTATTCTTTCATGAGATAGATTTCACTGTTCTATATTTGCAGGATGGAACTTGGGACACTGTAAAAGGCAGTTTCACCGTTGTCAGAGACTTTGGAGATGTGTGTTATCATTCTTACTTCTCACTTTTGGATGACCTGCGGCAAGGGGCCCCAGATGTGAAATATTATGAAATCAGGTTTGCTTTTTGTTTTTTCTGAAAATGATACAATCCTTGATTCAGCTCATCTCTATTTTATCATCCATTTCTTGCCCTGGAAATCCTTCATGACAACCAAGTAACATGGCTGGATAGTACCCAGCAACATTATAAGAATAACAGCCTTGAAAACCATTCTTCTAGTCTGGGTGGGGTTAACTCGACTTCTCTAATGAGTCTAAGTACTCGTACATGGAAATTTGACATTTTCAGCCTCTGTAAACTATAAGCTTAATAGTCCGTAGTCAATTATTGTAGCAGTCATAGAAATGATAGAAATCTTCCAGAAACTCTATCCTCGCATTCTGGGTGAAAAGAGTTTGCTTCCACAAGAGGCCCCTTGCCACCAAATCTGGCTGCTTTGTGAGACCTATATGCTTTTGAGTGTCAGAGAAAGTTGCCAGCCTTTGATATTTTGACTTATAAATGCCAATGCATCAGAATGATTCTGGTTATCAGTTACAGTTACATGCCCAACACACCCCTTGTTGATTATATATAGAATTCCGAAGCTTTCTAGTTAGTGGAACTTTTATTTGAACTATTTGGATCAGTTGATTAATTAAGAAACTCCAGTTTGACCTGTTTTGTCAAATAAATCTTTCTTGTACCAGAAAAGTGTAGGTTTTGGAAAAATCAAGTTGAGTATGCTGGTGAGAAACAAGTTGGGAACAGGGTTTGAGAGAGCACATATTTGTTGTCAAATCCCTTTTCAGAGTGCAGGTTGTGCATCACTTACCTTGTGGACATAGGTTGATGTGGCTGAACCACATAACTTCTCTTGTGCTCTTTGGTTTTCTTCTCTTGTTTCTTTCTCTTTGGAAGGATGATGGAAAATGAAGCTGAAAAACAGATACCTGATGATGAAGACAGTTTGCCTAGCATAGTAACCAATGAATTGGTCATGTGGTGGAGTAGCTAATCAAAGATTTGCTTTACTCTTGTCAGTGATGGATTTTGTTTTGCATTCAACTTTATATTAAAATTTTTCAGATTGCTTCCTCTTCCCGGTGCTATTGTTGCTGGTTCACTTGGTATCGTTTTTGACTTTCCGCTGGTCTCACTTATTGCCATCTGCAAGAGCCCATACATGCTTTTTAAGGGGTGGCATCGATTGTTTCATGACCTCATAGGGCGTGAAGGCCCTTTCTTGGAGACGATATGTGTACCTTTTGCAGGCCTTGCTATCCTCCTCTGGCCATTGGCTGTTGTTGGGGCTGTTTTGGGTTCCATGGTATCAAGTATCTTCCTTGGTGCTTATGCAGGTGTGGTTGTTTATCAGGTATGAATCTTACGCTCAGTTTGCTAGTTCTTTTCTGCTCTACAAATCTATTATTAGTTTCCAACTTCAAATTTATAACCAGGCATATCGAACCTTTCGATAATATGAAATTTTCCATATTTTTGGATGTTTCTTTCAATGTAGTAACAGTTTATTGTCTATCTTGTTTTCCATTACATGTTCTGGCAATGGCTTCCTTTTATTGTTATATTATTTCAGGAAACTTACATGCTTTGTGTACTTTTCATGAAGAGGATATCCACTTAAATCTTTCATGGTTTCTACATCCTGTATCAATCGTACAAGATTATATCCGCTATTGTATTGTTAATGTTTGAGTTTAATTTCTAGCCATCTTGCTTTCTTCCTTGTGAGATGGACCTTAAGCTTCCATGTCAATCCATTTCATGCAATTCCTGCTGCGTTGATTCTGTCATTTTATTCATATTTCAGCTACCTTGAGATCATGCCAGGTATAGAGTCATGTCAATTTCTGTCAACCGTATCTGCCAGCAAAATAAAATTTGATCTTGCGGGGCATTTAATTGCAGGAGTCCTCTTTTTGGTTCGGGCTTTGCTATATTGTTGCATCCTTGGCCATTTATGATGAGTACAGCAACGACATTCTTGACATGCCAGAAGGATCTTGCTTTCCAAGGTTGTATTCAGCCCACTAATCCTTAATGGTTGTGATACGGAGCTTCTGAACTCTGATTGTTAATTTCCGACATTGACAGGCCCAAATACCAAAAGGATCCCAAGCTGACAAAGGCCACCTCTCGTGCAGCTTCTTTTTCAGGGTCCACTTCTGTTCGAAATCCTCTTTCCCGCGGAGTTTCATTCAATCACCCTATGGTTGATCTTAAGCCACTTGAGGTATGTTATGCACACCCCTCCTCCATCTGGCCTGTTGTGAATAAAATGGTGCTTGCTGTGCAAATACAGTTATGGTTTCTATAGATTATTTCCATGCCTCAGTTAATAGCTAAAGTACTGATTGTAAATTTTCTTCCCACCTTGTCTAGCTACTTGATCGCATATTTAAAGAGTGTCAACTCCATGGTGAGATTTTTGTTTCGGAAGGACTAATTACACAACAAGACATTGACGATGCCAAGTCTGGCAAGGGTAGCAGAGTGATTAGCATTGGTTTACCAGCTTATTGCATTCTTCAGGCACTGTTGCGCTCTGTAAAGGCCAATTCTGTGGGAATTTTGTTGAGTAAGGGAATGCTTTTCATTCAGATAATTTTAGTTTTTCTTCCTTGCTACTCATTTCCAACAGGCTCAAGGTTCTGAACATAAAATAAAAAACACCTTTACGTGTTTCAATGATGCAGGCGACAATGTCACCGAGATAACTAGCACAAACAGACCGAAAGATACCTTCTATGAGTGGTTTCTTAACCCCTTTTTGATCATCAAAGACCAGATTAAAGCAGAAAACCTTTCTGAGGAAGAAGAGGAATTTCTCGGCAGATTAGTATTGTTGAATGGTGATCCCACAAAGTTGAAAAGTTTAAATACTGGTCCACCACCTGAGTCTGAACGAAAACGTGCTGAACTCGATGCACTAGCTCGAAGGTAAAGCTGCATAAATTTTGTTCAAGCATCGACTTGAATGACTGGTTAATTTTCTTACTATACCCCTTTCCAATATCTGGTTTATTTAATTATCTGAACCACTTCTATTTCATTATTAAGGCTTCAAGGGATTACCAAATCTGTCTCGAGGTATCCTACTTCAAGACGTAACTTTGACCATCTTGTCAAGAACTTATCAGAAAATCTAGCTAAGAAGAATGGTGAGACCAAAGCAATCACCGCAATTCCGAGATCAAAAAGCGCCTTTGCCAGGATGTTTAGCCAGAACTCTTTTAAAAAGAAAACAAGCTATCATGGTTCTTCTGATCAAGAGACAGAATCAATTTCCGCAAGGAATGTGGAAATTGTATGATGAGTGATGTTGGATGTAAAGCTGTTGTTGTATTGTTTCCATTTTTAGCAACGGGAGAGTGCATAGTTGATCTTAGCTTTATCTTCCTACGTTACGTTCATATCTTTGCCTTGTCATTGCTGACACCCGAGAGGTATTTTGTTTTGAAAAACATATATTCATCATACTGGGTCGTCTTCCCAAAAATTATTATTCCAGACCTCATTAGAAATCATCATTTCTAACCATTGAAGTGCCCCGTTTGTAGATAGGCTGGCAGGAAAATAAAGTCCCATGTACAAGATACTAATTATGAATTAGCAAATGTAAATAAAATTCTCTTTTATGTTTTCTCATCTTTATACAATTCTAGTAAGTCTATCTAAGTTTATTTTGCAGTGTTTGGTTAATGTTTCTGGATTAAAAAATACAAAGACAACGAGGATAGGAGGGATATGTTTTTGTTTTTTTGTTTTTTTTTTCATTTTAAAAATATAAAATTTCATTCAAAACTATTTTAGATACAAATTCTTATTTTTTTAACCAAATACGATTTTTTTTTCTTTTCCATTTCTCTTTGCTGTCCAGTCCACTAACTAAATGCAACCTCAACCTGGGTTAATTCCTGAAGGGAAAGGGTGAGACCTAACAAGAGGGATTCTGATTTTTCTTTTCACCCCGATTAACTGGTCAGTTGAATTTTGACCAGAGGGGAAAATGGCCCGTGAAGCATGATGTAAAGGCAAACGAGTTGGTATGCATGCATATCAGGAGGGGAAATTTTGTTTTGATGAAAGCAGTCGGGTATTTTCTTCAAAATCCATCATTTACAAAAAAATAAAAAAAATAAAAGTTGTTGGATTTTTACTGTATATCAAGATATGTTACTATGGATTGGAATAATATAAAGACCAATTTGTTCTTACTAAAAAAACTAATTAAACATGCAATTGAGGATATGATTGTTTTTTTAACGGGGATATATTTGCTAATAAAAAAATAATTGGGATAAAATAATCTGTTCAATTTTTTTACTACAGTATAAATATTAATTTGCCTTTCAAGTCCTATAATTTAAATCTTTTAAGTGAGGGCTTCTTTTGTTTTTCCAAAAAAAAAAAAAATACAGTCAAGTTATGGCCATGCCTTTGGGAGGGAAAAAAATATACTTGTATTGAGGCGCTTCTCTATCCTTTTCTTTTATTGAACATTACAAATACAAAATTACCCTTGAGTTTTGAAAAAAAAAAATTAAGGCTACATACAAGGGTGTTTTCATTTTTATTTTTTTTATATATATATGGTTTTGTTGTAAATCTCAATTGAGGTCAGGGTAAAAAATGATTACCGTGTGCTTTGCATGCACTAGCAAGTGAGTGCCGTCCGCACCCTTCGAATGGCATGTGCGATGCCCAAACAACACTGAATGACGCCTTTCGAAGCGGTGTTTGATGAGGCTCACCACCCCATCATAGTGGTGAGGCGTGTGTGCCGAGACAGCACACAGAGGAGCTTCAACCAAAGGTTTTTCCCTCCCTCCGTCTTTCTCCTCTCTCCTCTTAGAAAATCATGCTGGCCATTGCAAAAAAAATAACAAAGTCTATCAGTTTGTTTGTTAAGTCAAATTAGGTCCTCATTTTCTTAATTGCAATGTATTTGGCCTTAAATCATTTATTGAGTTAATTTATTTTTTAAATTTCATCTCTTCACACTTGATTTTTATATCAGATTTGATCCTCATTTTTTTAATTACAATGTATTTGATCTTGAATTATTTATCACATTTTTTTTCTTTCAAATTCATCCATTTACACTTGATTTTTATATTAGATTTGATACACATTATTTTAATTGTGATGTATTTGGTTTTGAATCTTTTATTGAATTAATTTGTCTTTAAATTTTATCTATTGACATTTTATTTTTATATCAAATATGGTCCTTATTCTTTTGATTATTATTTGTAGGTGTTCTTATCCTTTTCTTGACTAAAATTGTTTTTCAATTTCATCCCTTATGATTTGGTTTTGTTTTTATTTTTGTGTCAAATTTGGTTCTCTTTCTTTTTAAATCTACATTTTTCAATTTTTTTTTTCAAGTTTATCCATGATTATTTTGGTTGGTTAGGAATTTTATATTATTATTTTTTCAGATTTGACTTTCATCTTGTGATCCGGCTTTATGATCTATGTCACAAGTTCTGAATGTTAGGTCGAGTTAGCTTCAATCATTTTTTATTATTTATTTAAAATCTCATTCATCATCATTGAATTCGTTGGAAATTGGTATTCTTTGTTTTTTCTTTTTATTTGTTTTGGATTCATTTGTTAATTTGATTTTTTTGTAGTCGTGCCCTACAATTCATATTTTTGGTTTGTCCTCTCAATTGTTTTCTTTCAAATGAGGTCATTATTTTCTTAATTGTTATTTTTTTATCCTTGATTTTTTTATTTAAACATTTAACATTTTATTTATTGGGATTTAGTCTCCTAAGTTTTTTTCATTGTTTATAAGCCCTACATATGATTTAATCTGGGACAATTATTGAGTCACAGATTGAATGGGTTGACTCGAGTTAACCTAAGTCAACCATATTCTTTTGTTTTTTTTTAAATCAAAATGATACCATTTTGAAAAGAAAAAAGAAATAAAAATTGTCAACGAGTTTCAATTAGATTTTCCCTGGGGTAACCAAAACATGGGTCAACTCGAGTTTTAGACCGTCTTATACTTAATCAATTCTCCTCCAATTTATTTTGAAACTCAGCTTAGTCAAGCCAAGTTTTAAAATAGTTTCTTTCCAAATGTGATGTTTCCAGTTTAATTAATACCTAGAGTCATGAGTTTAAAAAGTTTACATGAGTTGATGTCGTTTTCTTTCTCGATTATATCATTTGAAGTTGTTTATTTTAAAAAAGAAGCCTTATTATTTTCTTCATTTTCTTTTCAATTTGGTTATCCTTATCTTATGATCGAGGTGAGAGGTTTATCCGAATGACTTAGGTTTTTTTTTAAAGTCGCTTTATTATCCTTTTTTATTTTGTCATTCAAATTTTGATTCTTTTTAAAATTAAACTTTTGTTTTTCTGTTTTACTTTCTATTGGATTATCTTGTCTGCATGTTAATACTTGCGGGTTTTGATAACCTTACTTAGTTTTGCTGGTGCTTTGTTTTTTAGTATTTTTTTTCATTGATTTTTTTTTTCTCGATTTCATCCTTCTGCATTTTGATTCTTGAGGATTGATAATCATTATATTTTTTAGTTCTCTTTCTATGATCTTGGGTCGTGGATTTTTTTACGGTCTTTAAAATACAATAATAACACTTGAGCATCGTTTTTTTATGTTACCAAAAAATTTGTTCGTCCTGCAGTGAAGCATGGGTTATCTATCTAGTATATACTAATAGATGATTGACAAATAGTAGCAGAAACACCAATAAAAATTATTTCGTTGCTAATTTTCAACAGAAATAAAAATAGAAATAGACAAAATATTTTTTGTTTGTAATTTTTGATGGAATAAAAAAAATAAAATCTTAATGGTAATTTGACATGTTAATAATGCTGATGAAATTTTCATCGATGATTTTAAATGAATTAAAACCCGATAGTTCTATTGCGCCCCCCATCTCTTCATTTTCTTGTCTTAAAAAAACCCAGCAGAAGCTCCCTCTTTAAATTCTGTTAGCCCTCTTGCAAATCCAACCTTCCAACCTACCTGTGTTGATTGATATTTGTCAATAGCATTAGCTTTCGTCTCTTGGTTCCATTTATTATCAAGTTTCACACCACTAAGTTAGTAAACCCACCCATTTGTTTTGGTAACTCATTTATGTTTTAAGTTCATTTATTGAAGTTTGTTTATAGTACTTGTTGTTTACTTGTATATTTAAGAGTTTTACATCTTTTCCCTAGATAATTTTGTTGTATTAATGCATGATTTGCATGTTAAGGTTTGCTTGAGATTTGGGGAAATTGATTTTATTTGTCATTTGATGAAATTGAGTTTGATTTTGTAACTTGAGTGTATTATAATTAAAGAAATAATAGGTAATTTAATGGGTGCCAATTATATTTTATTAATTTTATTGTTAAGTTGAAGATTTGAAGAAAATTGATTTTTATGGAATTGATAATAATTAAAATGTTCTAAGTTAGGTTGAATAAGTTTGAATAATTAGTTGGGTACCAATTATTTTTTTTAATTTTATTGTTTATTTTACATCTTGATAAAAAATGGAATTTGTGTTGAATTTATAACTAGTTACTGGGTTGCAAATTCATTTTTAATAAAAAGTTGGCATCAATATTTTATATAGATTTTATAAGTAATAGATGATTATTCTTGAATATATCGAGATTCTAAAAAATGGTTGTATAAGAAATATTATTTTAAAGGGTCCGGGGTTTTATTAATTTCATACTTTTTAATCCAAAAAAATATTAGTGGGGTGAAATTAGATGTTCATATGTGAAGTGTAAAAATAAAAAGTTTAACTATAAAGATGTTGTGACGATGCATCTATTTAAAAAAAGTTTGTCGAGAAATACTTATGGTAGCTTATACATGAAGAACCCTATGTTTCTTACAAAATCATGTTAGAAAGGATAATTAGCTTAACTTCAACTTCTAGCAACATACAAGAGTTTGTAGATAGTAATAGTAATTCGTATAGAAGTATGGTGATGGATGCAACAAGAACTGATTATGATTATTTAGGTGAGGATTCACATGACATCTTTTTAGATGAAGAATCAAATATAGATATTATAACTAGGTTTTTTTTTTTTTTAACTTTTGAAAGATCCTAATAAATCTTTAAGGGATAGGTGCACAACTTACACTATATTGATGATCATTGCACAAATATTTACCATCAAGTCAAATTATAGGTTGAGTGAAGCCTATTATAATCAGATCTTTGAATGAACAAAAAGCATTTTACCTAAAAGGATTAGGTTGAATGATAATTATAGGCTACAAAATACATGATGAAATCTTTTGGTCTAGGATATCAAAAACATGTAATGTATCCAAACTTTTGCATATTAAACTACAATGAATATATAAGTTTCATTGAGTGCAAAACCTATCATTATCCTCGATATAAAACCAATAGTGGTAAATAAAAGACACTTATCTTATACAAAAAATTGAAATACTTCACAATCCCTCATAGATTGCAAATGTTATTTTTATCTCCAAAGATGATTGAGCATATGACATGACACCATTCACATTATAAGATGAATGGAATTATGGTGCACCTTTTCGATGATGAAGCACCAACAAAAATTAGTCACTTTTTAGATAAATTTTTTCAAGCAAGTTGCATACCGAACACATAGAGCAACTTGAAATAAATATCATTAAGATAATTTGTAAACTTAAAATGATCTTTTATCTCTCATTCTTCAACTCAATAAATCATTTTTCCATTCATTTAACGTATGAAGTAAAAGTTAGAGGTCATGTATAATATAAATGAATGTATTCATTCGGGAGACTGCGATTACATGCATCCTAAATAATTGTCCACTTGTCTTTTTTAAAACATTTAGTTATTCATGTTTAATTACTTGCATGCATGAACTTGCTCAGCCTTAGGGAAAAAGTTAAAAATAAAACGCATGTTGAGGCTTTGATATACAAGACTTACGTTGTTGAAAAGATTTATTATTGAAGAGATTTCAACATTTACCTCATATTATGTTAAGCCTCACTTGAAAACAGAAATCAACTGCATTACAAGAAATGATGATGATAGTGATTGCCTTTGACTAATAATTTATCAATATTTGGTCATCTCAAACACCATAATCTAAGAATATAGTGAGGATAAGGTATTTGATAAACATCGAATTCAAACAAGCACATAATTATATGTTATTTAACTAAGATGAATTAACACTTTTGTTCAGTAAGTAAATTTTTACAATTATATATTTTAAAATATTTTCTCTTATATTATCTTATAAACTAAATTCAGTGAACTTCCTTGTAGACAACATTATCAATTATTGTTATCTCAAATTCTAAATATTAGTGAATCTCAAATTTTCCAGTTATAAGACGAATAATTTGCTACATGGTTTAAAACACATGTAATAATTTATTAATTTGTAACTTTTAAGTTTAAAGTTAGTTATGTTTTTTTCTCTTACTGTTAATGGTTTTTAACTTTAACTAGGTGTTCAATATGAGAACCGATATTGGTAGATTAGAATTTCTATTTTTGGATCCTGAATAAAAGGTCTGGTGTTATAATGGATTTTTTTTATTAATGGATATATCTTTTATACTAAGCAATTTGGTGAGGGTAAAAAGGCCTATAATAATAGGGTATGTGTAAATGGTTTAACTTCCAATGAGTTTAAAAGTTGATTATTACAACAAGTTACAAGAGATTATTGAATTGTGATATCATAGATCGCAAGATACAATGTTTTTATTCAAATGTTATTGGTATAATAGAGAAATTAGATTAGATTCTCACTATGGTTTGGTTAAAATAAATAAAAGAAGTAGACTTCACAACATCAACAATATTTTTATTTTTACCAAACAATGTCAGTAAATGTATTATACATACACTCTTTCCTTTGAAAAAGATTATAATAAAGTTGATTGGTTATCCGTTATGAAAATCAAATCTAGGAGTTACATCTAAATTGTTAAAGGTAGTAACAATGATTTAATTAGGGGAGACGATATCTTTCAAATAAATAAGTTAGTTGATTCATATCGAGTTAATTCATATTCTAAGTTAGAAAATTCAAATTTTCATGTCACTGAGAATACCTATGTTGATGTTGATGTTCATGTTAATGAGTTAAATTTAATATTGATCACCAATGAATATTGAAAAGTAGATGATGATGAGATCGACTTTGAATTCAATAAAGAAGATAATGTTGATCATGATGGTGAAAAAAATAAAGAGGATGATTCTAATTAAAAGGTGTTGAATTGATTTAGATTTGATGTTTTATTATGTAATAAAACTAAAATTGTGTAAGATATTAGGTTGGTTTGGAGATTATAACAACTAAAATACATAGTTAAAGCAACGACGGAATCGACAATGAAGGGGTCCATTCGATCAGCATTTCTTATTGCAATTTTGCACCCATTTTGTTGAAAATTAAATTACATAAGGTTTGGGTATTTTTAATGGAATCGGCAACTAAAAATTCCATCGGAAAATAATTTTTGATGTCCTTGCCGACTGAAAATAAACAGTAATTTTTTTGTTTTATTATGAATAATTTGTCACTATTCCATCTGTATTGGAATTACAGGCCGAATGAATCCCCGATGAAAAACTTGCTAACTAGAGGTTTCATTGAAAATTAAAATATTAACAAAATAACAATCCTCATAATAAATTTCTATCGGAAACTCATCAGCAATTAAAATATATATGGATTTGTTTCATGATTTTAACCGAAAAAGCTGACTCTGATGTATGGATTAGCCGAGCTGACCACGTCAAGTATACATTTCTAAACAGTTACCTCCCACTACCTCAATCTCCATCTTTAGTAACTAATTCTTGCCCATCTCTACCACCCCCACGAATCCCATTACTAGAGCTCCAAGCGCAACTCCCAAGACACATTCACATATAAACCACCAAGTTCTCCCTTCTGTTCAGTATATTCAATATTTTCCTATAGTTTCAGCTCACAGCAAGATAGTTTCTGTAGCAACTGGCTTCCTGTTACGCCATGAGTTCTTCCAAGCAAATGTCGCTGTTGTTGATGACCATTATCTCTTCTCTTCTATACTTGTCGGTCTCTTCCTTTGAATACGAAATTGGTGCTAACGAAGGTTGGGTTGTCCCTCCCGCCAATGATACCAGAATCTACAATGACTGGGTCTCAGAGAACCGATTCCAAGTTGATGACACAATTCGTAAGTTCACACGCAAAGAAATGAAATTTTACCTTTTCCTTTAATTTCCCTGGTGTTCATCACCGTTTCTTGTGCAGGTTTCAAGTACAGGAAGGACTCCGTCATGGAGGTCAGTGTAGAGGATTACAAGAAGTGCAACTCCAGTCACCCCAACTTCTTCTCCAACACTGGCAACACTGTTTACCATCTTAACCATTCAGGGTATTTCTACTTCATGAGTGGGGTTTCTGGACACTGTGAGAGGGGACAGAGGATGATCATCAAGGTTATTTCAAGTGACCAAGAGACGAATTCTGGTGGCGAAAAATCTTCTGCTTCTCCTTCTGCAGCAGTGTTATCCTCCGGTGTCTTTAAAACGCTGTTATCTCAACTTGCAATGTCCTACGTTGCTTCATATGTCTTCTACTAATTCAATAGTTATCTAGTATTTACCAGTAAACATGTTTGTTGTTTTGGTGGGTTTTAGGTTTCTTTCAGGTCTGTGGTCTGGTCAGATTTCTCTGTCTGTTTGAACGTGGGATTTTTTTTGAAATTAGTATGATTTAATGCTGTTCATTGATTAATTTTAGATCTTTTCATGATGGGTGATAGCACATTTTTATGAACATTCAATCATCAATTAATCCATCTTCTCTTGAAAATATATAACCAAGGCATGAATAATCAAAATCTGGTTATTCCCTTGAAAAATATTTTTTAGGATCATGAAACCATAGCACTAACTAACTAACTAGACTTTCTAAAAACACCTCGTATGTTGTAACTTAATTCGAATAATTAAATATTATTTTTTATATATATAATAAACCACACAAATCGTTGGTAGTGATAGTAATAAGATGCAAAGCAAGAGTATCATCATTTTTCAGCTGTGCTGAGGGTTTCTGCATTATCTGCATTCTGCCTGAAGTTCATCCCATGCTTCAGTCCTAGAATTGAGCCAGTGTCTTTTCTTTGTTTGTTTGTTTGTTTGTTTTTTTATAAGGATATCTTCAGATTAACTTGCATGTTAATATTAATACTAAATATATTCTTAGTGATTTTGAGACAAATTCTCTGCATTTATATTAAAAACAAACTATAAAATTTTAACTTAAAAAAAAAAAACATTCTTTTAATCATCAACCCAATCTATAGGGTTGAACCCATAAATTAAATAGATACAAACTATACAAGAAAGCTAGTTTAAATTAATGTATATTACTGCATTTAACAATAACATGTCTTTTATATTAACAACATAATTTATTGAATAAAAAATAATTTTAGTTGAAAAGAGTATTCAGAACAATTCTAATTATTTAAATTAAAGAGTAAAAATGTGTCTTTTTAATTAAAAAAAATATATTTTTTAATTCATGTATTTTGTTTATGAAAATATTTTTTTATAAAAAATTCATTTTTTAAATAAAAACTTACTATGATAGAGAAAGCACGTTTTAATAAATAAATTTGAGAAAAGTATATAAAAAATTTGTAATAGAAATTAAAAAAAAATAGATATTTTATCCTTGTTGAATACCAATGAGAAATTGTTTTTTCTCCCGGAAAAAAAAAAAGCATATTGGATTAATACATAATTATTTATAAAGTAATTATAAATATTACCATAAAAGCTCTAATCTTTTTTAAAATGATGATATAATTGTATAATTATTTTAATACATTTATTTAAAGATAATTTTATTCAAGAATTAAAAAAATAAAATAAAAATATTAAGAGATATTTTAATATCGGGTCAGTATCTTATAGTGTAATAATTATACAAACTCGATATTCTGCAAAATTAGTGAAAAATATGTGAGAAAATCACCTTTTTTTTGGAAAAAAATTTGGAATTTTTTAATATTTAATATTATAATATATATTTAACTAATTCATGTTGACCAGGCCAACCCTGCTACCTGGGTAGAGATGATCTCAGCCTAGTGGATTCTAGGCCGAGATTGGCCTAGAAAGGAGTTGGGGGGCTGAGGTCGGACCCATATTACCTGGGTTGCGCCTCAGCCCTGAAGGAGACCTTGGGGTGGAGGAGCGTTGGGGCCAAGACCAAACCCAAAAATCTAAACCCTAAAAACCTAAAACCAAAACTCCAAAACCCTGAACTTTAAAAAACCAAAAACCCTAAACTAAAAACCATAAACCCCAATGATGTGCCTTGAATGATTAAAAAATCAGCAACAATGATTCTAACAAAAATGGATGAAGGATAGGTCTGGATGTGTTGTCTTTCTTTTGGTATTTAGGCTGGATTATAATGATTTTAAGGTAAATAAAATGGAAGATAAACTAGAATGATATTTTGATAAGTCAATCTAAACGCCATAAAGATCAATCTAGGATTTCGACACCACACTCTTTGTGATTGAAGAGTGATAAGTTAGGTAGGGTTCTTCACAAAATCAATTTGGAAGAACAACTCTTAATTCTTTGAATTAAGTTTCAAATCTTGACCAAAAGTGTTTTACATATTCTGATACTATATTTATAATCGGAAAATCCCTCCAAAGTTAGGAAAATTCAACATGACAGAAGTCAAGTGTAATAACCAGGCTTTTAATAAAGTAACTAGACAAATTTAACTAACACATGTTTTTTTGACCTTTTTGAAACATAAGTAGACCAAATTTAAAACAGCTATAACTTTTTACACAAAAGCCCAATGCAATCATGGTTGGACAATCTAGAAAGATCGCGTTCTGAACTTGAATTTCACCTAAATAAGTCTTGTTATCACATGCAATGGATGACTTCAAATTCGGGTTCAAATCCATCTACTGTTCTAACCGTAGACATCATCAATTCCTTCACTTATTCGCATTATCAATCCAAATTCAAGTAACCCAACATCAAAAGAATCATCAAGGGCTTTTCCCATCTCCAAGTTCCAATTGTAGGCAAATAAGCACCCTTGAACCAATTTTAAACTGATAAATAATTTTTAACTCCGACGCAGCTTCAATCATTCCAATTTGATTCGTGAAGGCCCGTTGTAGTTGTTTCGCTCTCGCTCTTGTCATTAGACCATCTAAATCCTCTTGCATATTAGATTCAGCTTTACAAGATGGATTATAATTCCTATGATACACTTCACCCAAAAACCCTAAACCGAACTTAGAACCGAAACCAAAAACCCTAAAAAACCAAAGATCTTAAAACCTAAACCTAAAAAATCCTAAACCCCAAACACAAACCCAGAACCCAAAACTCAAACCCCTGTAACCCAAGCTTGCATAACCATTTTTGTTGCCTTCATCTTTTAGAGTTCGAGTGAGGTGCAAGAACATATGCCATGACTAAGCATTGAAGGTTTATACTTTGGTTTATATTATTTTTTTAAGTTAATTATTTATTTGCAAATTCAATTGAGTTCTTGGATTTTCTTTCATTTTGGTTCTTTGATGCCTAAAGGTGGGAAATTTATGATGAGAGTTAAAGACGCTGCCTTGAAAAGTTAAACCAAAGAATTTGAGGTAATGCTTCATTATCTTTCTTAGCTTGGCCTTGATTGGATAAAGGTTGTTGGCTTGTTCCAACTAAACAAAACAAATTCTTATTCTAGGATCAAAACAAAATCTCATTCTAGGATCAATCGTTTCAATTTGATTTCCCAAAAACACACGGCCAATAAAATGACCGAGCATCTCATTATAATCATCTTTGCCATCTGATTTCACACTTGCATGACCAAGTATCTTCAACATCGATTTCACCAAGTTAGCGCAGCAACAGCAAAACGATTTATGTCTAATTTTCCAAAAGGTTGGCTGCACATGTAAAGATCAAAATCGAGCCTTCCGTTTTCGACCAGTGTATCTTGTGTCAGGAGGCACTGCGTTTCCTTTTCGTCTCAGTTGCTCTTTCTTTTTAAATATCCAATCTCTGCCCTTCCCTTTCCTAGTTATTTTCTGTTTTTTCTTAGGTCTGTTCCTGTCTGAAATGCAAACCTGCATTCTCAAGGTACATGCATATATAATAATAATTATTAGTGACTTGCAGAATCCAAATTGAAAAGAAAAGGATACCATGCTTACAAAGAACACAGTTAAAGCTTGAAAAGAAAAGAAAAACGCAAGACAAAGCAACCCACCATCTGATTTTCTTCACTATTTTCATCTTCAGAGCAGCTTTCTCCATCTTCGCCTTCCCCCCTGGGAACAGCAGTGCTTAAAGATGGTGGTCCACAAGTAAGCACGAGGTATTCTTTTCTACTCTTGGCACTGTGACAGAAAAATAGTTCAATCAGTGAATGATGAAACTCTGAAGAGGAATATGAAACCAGAGGATGATTAATAGCAAGATTCTTTTTTCTGGAAGGTGAACTTAATTGATAAAGAGAGAGCAGGGTGAATATACTTGCATAATGAAACAAAGAATTAGCAGACAGAGCATCTAGCACATCAAGCTCTCAAGGTTCAGATTCTTGAAAAGCTTGCAACCTTTTATGTGCAAGCTTTTATTCCCAACCAGAACATTCAGATTAAAGGGTTGAAAAGGGCAGGTGCTATTGAAGCCAAGATTTCTAATTAGAAGCAAATACCAGTCATGAAAATCTGAGCATAAGATTTCTAATTAGAAGCCTAGCATACCTGTGTGGGTAATCAATAACAACACCACCAGCAAATCCAGCATGCATTGCAGATCTCAAAATTAATTCACGCTGGGCTATGTTTTCAGGATACACCTGAAACACTGCTCTTGCTCCTCTTGCCAAGCATCTATATAATGATCCAAAGAAAGCCCTGCCACAAAATTGTCAATCAATTTACAACGAGAAAAATACACATCAGTGATTCAAATACACTAGAGTAATATCAAATGGCCAATTTTGATCACTATCTAGTGTTGATAGAAATCTAATAGAATGCAACAAAACTTGTTCAAAATTGCGGGTTTAGTCAAATTGAGTATTCAAGTTTCTTGTGAATCAGAACATTACAGATATTAGAGGCATCAGCTCACACTTTCAGGACTCAACTTTCAGCTTCAATCCTCGACAGGTTATGAAACTTAGCTCGTTACCTAGCTCACAATACATCAGTGTGCCAAGAGAAGTCTTTTATCTACAACATTCCCAACCCTACTTCTGAGTGATCTGTTATGGATGTATTAAACTTTAATGCTTTGCATTAATGAAAACCAGTTTTTTCTTGGGAAAAAAAAATTCAGAAGAAACCAAGCGCAGAACTGAATCCCAAAACAGATTGAGTGTTGACGGACTACATAAACCTAAAGCAAAAAAGAAAAGGGAAGGAACTTACTTCAATCTTAGTCTTGGTTCATGGGAGGACTTATCTGCATTGCATAGCCACTGGGATCCAAATCAAAAGAATAAAGTGAGAAAAAAGCACTCACTAAAGTGTTCTACAACTTAACATTTAAGAATCAACCCCTACAAAGGATATGAAAGAAAAGATGGAAATTTATGAGGCTAGGAAGAACAAGCAACACTTGGACCAAGTTACAGGCTCCAGAATGAAAAGAAAAGAGAACAAGGAAAGCAACTGTGTGAAGTTTGACATTTCAATTGGAAAAAGATGTCGAGGTTTATATATTACAAAATTAAAAAGTAAAGCAGCAAAACAAATTTGGTTAGTAATTTTGGCAGGAAAACCATTGACCCCTAATCTCAATATCATAACATTTCTAAAGGATCCTCTCTGAAATCTCTTTTTTGCTCATCTAACTTCTGAAAGATTAATTGTTAAATGTCGGTCAGGTTAAAAATTTCCTGTCATCTAGAAAGGTCCGCCTCTCTACCTTAATTTACTGTTTCTATAAAGATCTTGGTACAAGGAAAAGCTAACATGTAAGCAAGCTTTGCCAGGCCTTAGCTGAAGTAATGAATGGGTCGGGTCAGGGAAGAAAGATAAGTTCAGACCTTACAACCAAAATGCAAATTTAATTGTCCATTAAACCTTTTGCCTTGAAAACCAGCAATCTTCTGTTTATTAAGGGAAGGTTGTAGAAAGACAGAGCACAATCAAGATGGGAAGGTTGTGGAAAGAGAGAGAACAATCAAGATGGGGAAAAAGTAATTCATAAATAGACATTTTGGTTTCCTTTAATAAAAGACATGTTCGTCAAAGAACACAAGGAAAACGCAGGCAAGCCTTAACTGAAATAATTCAAATAGGCGGAACATCAGAAGGTAGAAGCAGAGTAAGAATTAAAAGAGATTCATTGAAAATAACTACAGGAAAAACAGAATTTTTTGGACTTCTTCTAACACAAAAAACTTGCATACATGCAGAGATGCATGGATGTCTACAGCATACAAGAGAGCAAAACCTGAACAGCTGAAATACTGATGGCACCATCAATAATTCCAGGTCGAAGTGCTAGGCCCTGCAACATAAGCTAAAGCATTTCAGCGATAACTAATAACTGAAAACCTATTTTGCAAGTTTAATTGCATATTCTATAGTAATAACAACGAAAAAAGGACTTGTACTGAAATAGCTTCCAAAAATACAAACATTCACCTATGATAACTGCACAGAGCATTAAGTATTAAACCTTAAGTGTCATAAGACACAGAATATTTGGTCAAAAGTGAAATAAACTAGAAGATTGCATAACCTTGCATCAGTAATTAATGTTTAGCTCATCATCCTGCTAAATAAATAAAAAATTAAAATTCATATTGGCCAGGAAATTGTATTTTCCCCACAACCTTGATTCTCCTTTTGTTTTTTTATTTATTTATTTATTATTATTATTGTGTCGTGGAGCCTATAAACTAAAACTGAATCTTAGTTGGATACCTGACCCATATCACCAAGTAAAAGATCACCCTCAACCTCCCGCTCCAAAGCAATATCTGGATTTGATAAGAAAGAAAAATGTTAAAGTTCCTATATGCAAAGCAACCTAACATGAACCTTTGATGAAATATTACAAAATTGAACAAACTCAAGCAGACATACTAAGCATTGATTGCGAAATATCTAAGCCGATCCATTGGTGACCATTTTCAGTTAATGTCTCCCCACTAAGTCCTGATCCACAGCCTGAAAATGCCAGAACAATTACTGTAAGCATTTAAAAACTTTAGAATTGAATTCTGCACACAAAGACAAGAATAATTAACAACAAAAAAAATATAACAAGTATCAGAAATTCAAGGTTTGCAACAACAAAAGTTTGTTGTATAAATAGCTAATGTCCCACACCTGCATATTGAAAGGACAAACACCACATCTACAAAATAAATTTCTAATTCCATAGTTAATTCCATTTTAAGTCTTACTGGCGCAATGTTCAATTCCAACACAATCAGAATTCTAAAACAATTAACAAAACCAATGGATTAGCTATTTTCTAATTGGTCAACAAATCATAAGCCATAAATTAATCACATTTACAAACAGAGAAGAGAGAGTGGCTTCATAATGTAATTGTGATGGAAATGTAAAATGCAACATACCGATATCAAGGAGTAATCTAGGGATTCCATCATCAGGCAAAGCAAGAAGCTCCAATGCTCTTTCTGATAGCCTAGCCTATTAACCAACCACACATCATCATCAGGTAACAAACCATTCAATAAGAATTAAAGCATTTTCTTAAAAAAAAAAAAAAATTAAAAAGAGCACCTGAATATCGATAATACGAGAAGAGGAAGTGTATTTACGAGCCTCTGAATCATCATAAAAAATCTCAGGTGGAGCTAGTAGCTCTGGCCGATTCGACATCTCAAGTGACTCAACTTAGCTCAGCTCAGTGAATAATTAGGAGCTGCAAAACATCAAAATTTATTGAGAGAGACAACTAAAACCCTATAAAGTGGTTTTTTTTTTCTTAAAGTGAAGGAAAAACCCTAAAATTCTGAGTGAACTCCCCTGCTGTTCAATTTTGTTAGAGAGATGGGTAGGGATAGCAATGGGTATCCATGGGTCAGGTATTGCAATATCCAAACCCAAACCCGATCCTAGATTTTATACCCGACCCCAACTCGAACCCGACCAGGCATAAATCAAACCCAACCTGATCGGGCTCCTTTCTGGGCCAATCTCGGCCTAGACTCCACTAGGCTGAGATCAACTCAACCCAGGCCGACCCAACCCACATGTATTAATAACATTTAATTATATATTATAATATTAAATATTAAGAAATTCCTAAAATATTTTTTTTTAAAAAATGATTTTATCGCATATTTTTCCATTAATTTTGCATAATATCGATTTATATACTTATACTGTAAGATACTAACCCGGTATTAAAATACAAAAATCTTTAAAATCTCAAATCCTAAAGTGGTTTCCAAGCATATTTTCATAAAAAATGCATCTTTCTCATGTTTTGAAAATCCAAGAAAAATGGATATCATAATCAATTTATGATCATCTATTAGGGTTTGGCTGAAATATCAAAAAACTTTTTTCCAATCTTTTTTTTAAAGGTCTAGATGTAGACCAGGTTCTAGGTTGACCCGCCTGGCCAGGTTTTAAGACTATGAAGGTTTCACCATTTGCTTTTGATTTCTTTTCCTTATGCATTGCGTTTGCCATTTTAATTTCCTAGATGGTTAGATTTTTGTCTATAATGTTGGCTAAAGGAGAATAAAATGCTGAGCGTAAGAATGGACAATCTACTCCCTTAAAGCAATCAATCAATATGGGATGGTTTTGATATGCTCCGTTCGTAAAATATACGATGTATTTGTGACTTTGAAAGTTTTGATTTGTCATCTCTGTATTTGATTTTTAATATGAGAAATATATGCTTTGGCAAGATGCAACTGCGTAAACCATTTCTCTTTGGATAATTTCAGACATTGCATTTTTTTTCGCCTTAAATTTTAAGATTTTACAGCCTTTTCTTTGTGGGGTTTCACATACTTGTGTGATCATATACTCATTTAATTGTATGGTCTTGAATAATTGGTTATGATTATTAATGAACCTTAACTCATGGGTTGATTATATAGCTTAGTGTGTTTGTTTCTGCGGTCAAAAAACATTTTTGAAAAAAAATATTTTGTTTTTGTATCAAATTAATCTTTATGTTTTCTGATTGTTTTGATGTGGTGATATTAAAAATAAATTTAAAAAAATATTATTTAATGTATTTTAAATATCCGAGTTCAGAAAATCTTGTATATAGGATTCTAGATTTGCTTCCCTAAATCTTGTATATATTCCTCGAAACAGATTTATTCTTGGTTAACAATCCAAATAGATTGATTATGCACCAAGGAAAGGAAGATAGGCATGGTCAGGAACACAAATTTAGATTCTACTTTATGCAAACAAATGTTGGAAAACAGATATCCTTTAAAAGCCTTCTCATAATATCTCGAAGGAACATTTTCATCTATAAATACTGGAAGCTGGACAGTGGATGTCAACCTGACTTACAATGCCTTCCTAACAAGAACTCATAAAGAAGACAACTTCATTCCCAAGGCCAGAAGAAAAACCAGCATAAATTAGCATTCTTAACTAGCATTCTTAATTCTTAATAAGCTGGACGGTGGAATTTGATCAATAAGAAAAATGATTCATTCGTAAACTAGCATTCTTAAACTGGTGTTCAAATGTTTTAGATAAGGGCTTATTATACTAGGAAAAAAATAAAAATCACTGTAAAGCAATATTCTACATAAATTAAGCTTTTTTGAGTTTTTTTTTAATAATAAAAGATAAATATTATACTTACATGCTAAGAAATTGTCCAGAAATTAAGCCAGTTCTTCCATCTCAAAAATGCCAGGTGCTCTTATCAAATAAATTAGCTAATGGTTATTCTCTACAATTATTTTCAGTGGGCTTATTTACTTATTTCTAGCTTTATGCTCTTAATTCTCCTAACGTAAGAACAAATATGGATTAGCCCAAGCTCCGTTTCGTATTTGAACCCTAACAACCAAGTTGTTCAGTTAATTCATAGTTTTATATCAACTAGGCAGAGTCTTGAAAATTGCAGGGGCAAGAAAGATTTAAATGACCTGAACTAGACAGGAAAACTGCAGGGGCAAGGAAGATCTATGGTTCTTACCTTGGCTTGAAAATTTCGTTAAATCTCCGCTTGTAGAAGTTGGATGAGACCAGAAGCAGAAATCTATGATCTACCGATTCACCACTGAACGGCTTTGGCAGTTTGGCTTTCTTCTTCTACTCGAACAAAATTAGGGCAGAAAACTGTTAGTAAAGTTTATATATATAGATGCCGGGTCTCGCCCGGGTTCACCCGGGTCGACCGGGTCTTTCCGGTTTTTTACATTTACCGGTCTTTCTCCTAACCCGGACGAGAAGAGTGTGAATTTTACATGCGCACAGGCTCCTGTGGATATGGAGGGGGTTACTTGTAGATTCCATCATCCCGTTCCTGTAGCTGCTGAAGTATCGAAACCTTTCAATTCAACTTGTAGTGGTGCGTATATGAGAGGCCATTCTCTGGGAATCATAATTTGGAATCCTTTACTGCACAGTCAAAGCGGCCATCAGTGTCTTCAGATAAGATATCTCTCAAAACTGTTTCCTGCTTGAGTAATCACTCATCTCAGGCTCCTAGGATGCATCCGCTTCCAGAACAAACACCTCTAAAACCTAAATGGAGTTGTCAGCTGGTAACTTTGCTGTTTGATCCAATCAGTATAGATGTGATAATTATAATACAGCTGTTGTTACTCATTTGTTTCTGTCTGGCTTTCACAGCCAAAGAAGTCATCAGTGCCCAATGCAGCACCATTTTCTTCAGATAGGATATATTTTAAAACTGTTCCTCGCTTGGGTAATCATTCATCTCATGCTCTCGGGGCGTATTCGCATCAAGAACAAATACTTCATCAACCGGTAACTTTGATGTTAGATCCAACTAGTAGAGATGTGATAATTATGATTTTAGCCACTGTTCATTTATTCCTGTCTCGCTCCCTTTCTGATAAAATTTAGTCTCTTCGATTCTGAATCCCTTCCCAACCTCAAACCAAATGAGAATCCTCATTTGCTTTAATTCTTTTAAAATGGTGTTTGATTAGATTTATAGGAGCTTGCCAGATAACATTCTTCGTGACGTGATTGTCTCTTTCTTTCTCTCCGGAGAAAGAAGTATTTGTTTCACTTTGGGTGTCCCTATAATTTACCTGACCTGCCATTGTTCTTAACTTCTTTCCTTATTTCTAGTTGTCCCTCATTGTAGCTTCTTTTGATCTGTTTGATCTTCTGCATATGAACACTTATCCACAGGAAAAGACACGCATCCTAACTTGTCTTCCTTTGGGGAAAAATTAGATGAAGACAGCAGATGTCTCTACAAACAATCTAGAACAGATTCAATGTGAAGAATTCCCTCATCGACTGGGCCAACCAGAGTGCAGTTATTTCACGATTACTGGGAATTGCAAATACAAATCTTCTTGTAGGTATCACCATCCAAAGGACTTTTCTTCAAAATCTCATGTCTGCACTCTCAACAGCAAGGGCCTGCCTCCTAGACCTGTAAGTTCTTAACGCATTTTGCCTAGTGAAGGCATGGTCCTCTATGGTATATGCGTGCACTTACAAATGCCAACATTGCTAATATCAGCTCGGTTACATTATCGACAGGCAAATTAGCTAGTTCATGCGTTCACTATTGATTATTGTGACCCTGTATGATGACCATTAACATGCCTTGAATGTTTTTGTTGTTCAGGATAAAAGAATCTGCCGGCATTATGAGCAGTTTGGCATATGTAAGTTTGGCCCGAGGTGTTTGTATGACCATCCAGAAAACTACAGTTCATCAGCTTTCCAGTTGGACGCTTTTCCAGAGCCTTCATCAGCCAGCAAATTAGTATAGTGGGAATAGCTTGGCTGACCGTTGAAATGGTATTGTCTACTCCAGCAATTTGCCTGGAATTCCGGGTCCTGGTCAAGATATCAGCAGCTTCATTCCTTGCTAAGAAACATGTTTTTAACCTTTTCTATTAAGGTCAGCAGAGAGGCTTTTTGTGCATCGGATGGACCTTTCCTAGCAAATGTGGATGGGTTAGTCCTTTTAGTTCATAGCATATCTAGTCCTATGATTAATAGTCTTTATTTCTTTCCTTCTTTTTTTGTTTTTGTTTGAATGGTTAAGGAGTTGATAATCTGACTGATAATTACCTGGTTGGCAGCTAAACTAGGTAGGCCTCCCATGATTCTGTGCAGTCAACATTTCTATTTCAAAAAATTTAGCAGGAGCATAGCGCATCACATGAATGCTGTTATAAGATTTACTTGACAGGAAAAGTGAGTTTCTTTGTTAGATACATGTTACTACTCTATCCATTCTTGTTCAACAGGCAGCAGCATTATATTTTTTTTTCCTTGGAGTATCAAGGCATGAAAATCCTGTTGGACCGGAGATCAACATCAAAAGAGTGCCTGGTCCTAAGAGTTTCGAAAGTAAATGCTCATACAGAATTATTTAACTGAGAATGAGAAGCCATATATATATATATATAGAATACTTTTCTATGAATCTCCAACATTAGTGAAACTCATTCTTTAAGGTTGACAGATAGCTGATTCATCAGCAAAAGTTGTATGGAAATAGATGAAAATAAGAAACTACAGCTGAAGTCGTTGTGTTTATCATCAATGTTTTCTCCTAAAATACGTACATAAGCGAGCAAGGGGCAGCAGTGGAGAGAAAGGGAACAGCAGGCACTCATTCCCCACAGTCAACCTGAAATGCAAACTTAGAAGAACTTCCATAGCACGATGATCAAATTGCACGACCTGATTACCCCCCAAATCCACCATTGGTCTCAGAAACAGCAAAACCTTTTCTTCTGCAACCAGAAATCGTAGAGCATGAAAAAGTTAAGAAATATGCGTGTGTGTGTGTGTGTGTCTCTAATATTGATTGAAATTCTGTGATGGCAGATTACAGGGTTACATACCGGTGGGGGATACTGACTATTTGCTTGAGATGAATTAGTTTTCCTTTGCGAAGCAGCACCAGCCCCGGCTGCAGCACCCGATTTCTTTTCATCTCTGGCTTTGCTAAAGATGACAGTAAATCCTTCTGCAGACGCAGGATTGTTCACGTCCCACTCACCAAACTTTGGCAGTGGCCTTCCCTGGTCTTGCTGCTTACAAAAAATAATGTAAGACATAAGCATGCCTGGTTTAACGTCAAATTTGCTTTTCGAGCTTGCTGTTTTAGCCACAACCTATTGCATGCACTGATAATCACAAATTTTCTTTACCACCATTTTCTTAACAACAAAATTTTTATCACCATGCATAGGAACTAGATCAACTGGTACATGTTTAAATGCCTAGAAAGTTTAAATTTGGATGGATTCATGATTTGAATTGCGTGTATATATATATATATGGTTGATCAAACAATTGACTAATACTCAGCTACCAGAAATTAAAACTAGCCTGAGCTTTGGCAGATAAATTTGTAACAATAAGAAAGAAATATATAGGAAATTAAAAAAGAGATTTAGATAGCACATAATTCATACAAAAGAATAACATGAATTACAAAACAAAGCATTGACAAATCCAGACAAATTTGTAAGAACAAAAACGAAGAAAACATTAATTGGAATGGATTAAAGGTAGAGCAGAGATGGGATTAATCTTACCGACGACATCAAAATCTAATGGCAATTGGTCCAAGAAAAGAGCCTAAATATTTCAGGAATCAATGAGAAAGAGAGAAAAGGAAAAAGGATAAGGAAAACCCAAAAATGAGAAAGAGAGAAAGATGCGGGGTGAGGAAGAGGAGGAGATATAGCGAGTATTAAGGCAGATTTTGATAGACATGAACGGATATTAGTAATAGCCCATTGTTGCCTGTTGAGCTACCTAATTCATCCTTAATTACACCTCACAAACCGCGTAGGTTCAGTTTTTTTACCATTTAAATATCCATTGATCTTGATGGTTGGTATATAAACTAATTCCAAGTTATATATATATATATTAAAAACAACATGAGCATCATATTTTAGAGCTGTATACTTGCAACATTATTTATATTATTGATGTTAAATTCTCAAAAAAAAAAAAAAAAAACCTTAAGTCAAAAGGAGAATTGACATGGTGGTTAAGATTTTTGTACACATGTATATGTCTTAGAGGAATTATTTAATTTAATATATTGAGAATTGTGCCTTTTCTTTTTATATATAGATAGGATTTGTGAATATTTTTTTTATAATGGTGTCCTAAATTATTATCATATATGTCTACAAAATTAAAATGAGTATACCTATTTAAATCTACCTAATTATTGTAATAAATATTTTTATTATATCTATTATTTTTATTTTTCAACGAAGTTAGTGATATCAACTGAGAAAATAAAAATAAAATAACATATATTAAAATTATAGTTATTAAACCCGATTTAGGATTGACTCAACCAAGGAGCCGGATCCGGTTCAAATGGGTTGACTTAGGTCAACCAAAAAAATTAAAAAATAAGATGCTTGAGGTTTTAATACCTCAATTCATATATGTTATGGATAATGAAATTTAAAAAATTATTTCTAAAGGTTTTCTATTTTATATTAGAAAGATATTATCTTCTATTTTTAAATTGTATTTAAACAAAAAAAATTTCTTATCTCACATTATAAAAAAAACACAATATTCTTCTTGTGAACATATATATATATATATATATTAACAAGTTTCCAATCTCACATTAGAAAAATAAAATATTCTTCAATTATTTATTTATATAATGAACTTTGATATGCTAGTAATCCATAAGGAAATGATAGTAAGCTTGGGGTATTTTATCAAACTAGCATAATTTTATAGAAGTTTGTGGAAAATAGCACACAAAAGAAAATTATTTGAAAAATAACATAATTCTTACTCAATTGCTATTGGGAAACATAATTTTATTAACAACCATTAATAGTAATAGTGGTTGTAAACAAACGCTATTCTCATTAGTGTTTTTTTAAACAACTGCTATTGTTATTAGTGGTCGTTTAGAACCGCTACTAAGAATAGTGGTTGTACCTAAACCTATTTTCAACAAAATATCAAACAAGATCTATAAATTATTAAACCTCAAACTCATAATTCAAAGTGTGATATTTTTGTCAAAGAACCAATTCAACCCAAAAGCTTAAGTTGTTAGGTGAGGTCCTAGGATATGATTTATATTATTCTCTAACACACCCCCTCAAGTGAAAGCTCTTTGGGCTTGAAACTTGCACAGGCCCATTGCCTTGTGCTTAATTTTTTTTATCAAATAAATAGGGATGGTGAGATTCGAACTCGTGACTGCTTGGTCATCAAGGCTCTGATACCATGTCAAAGAACCAATTTAACCCAAAAGCTTAAGTTGTTAGGTGAGGTCCTAGGATATGATTTATATTATTCTCTAACAATTTTAACATCATTTTTATTTGTTAATTATAATCCTAGATTATATGTGTTTTTTAAACATTATTTTTATTTTTGCATCATTTAAGTTGTCAATGAATGTTTTGAAATTTTAAACAACCTAATCATATGTTTATTTGCTTTTTGATGATATTAAATTATGCTTATGTAAACAAATATGAAAATGCATAATATGTATGTTAATTTTAAAATTAATATGACAATTAACAGAAATAATATTACAAAACTAGTAATAATAAAAATAACTCTTAACTAGAAAAATAACACAACATAATAATACATTTGAGTTTATCTATGTCTTCTGCGACGACGGGTGGATGAACCAGTTTCATCAATAACAAGATTTTTTACTTGTCCGTATAGCCTCATTCTCTGAAACAACATCATCTAGACTCAATGTCTCTCCTAACATGTCAAGTGTAATACGACATGTCTCAAGTCAGGAAAATGTATAATAACGAGCAAGTCCATCATCATCAGAAAGATCACGAAGATCAACTGCGACATGTTGACCATCATGTAGAAATTATCCAACATAATATGAAGTAAATAAAAATTATTAATTCATAAATAAAATATAATAATTTTATCAAAGCCTATAAAAAAGTAACAAATACATAATATTTTAAATTTATTGTGCAAGTGGCTCATACTTAATCTTCTTACATCAAGAAACTTACAATATTTTTTTTCTAAGAAGCGGTTGTTGAGTATTAATGAGAGCTCAAAGAAATGTTGATGAATTGAATGAGAAGAGAGCACCTTTATTTGACGGACTTGGCTTTATATAGCCTGTTACATTGTAATTGAAATAACAAGAAAGTAACAGAAAAATAACAACAAGCTAACAGTAACAGTCAAGCTAACAGTAACAATCAGTTATTCTAACTGTTTCTTAACCGACTTTCTTAACCAACAGTTAGTTATTCTAACTGTTTCATAACCGAGAAGATCCCTTCATTCCCTCCCTTAAACTAAATGCTATATAACGCAATTAGTTTACTTCCATATTCTCTATTTCACAGATTCCCATCAATCTCCGAAGTTTGAGAAATCTTCAAGCTTTAGTGGCTTAGTCATTATATCTACGATCTGATCTTTACTCCCACAGTGTAATAATGCAATCGTCCCTTCTTTGGTAAGATTTCTCAAGAAATGAAACCTCACATCAATATGTTTACTGCGACCATGCATCACTGGATTTTTGGACAGTTTGATAGTAGAACTGTTGTCACACATTATAGTCATACAACCTGTATCTGCGTGACCCAATTCCTTCAAGATTCTCTTTATCCAGATTCCTTGGCAAACACATACTGCCGCTGCTACAAATTCAGCTTCTGTGGTTGACAATGTCACAATGGGTTGTTTTTTCGAACACCATGAAACTGCACTTGAACCCATAAGAAATACATATCCAGATGTACTTTTCTTGTCGTCCATGTCGCCAGCATAATCGCTATCTGTGAATGCTAACACTTCTCCATCTTCTCCCCTTTTGTAATGAATTCCATAGTTCACGGTTCCTTTTAAGTATCGTAGTGCTCTTTTAGCCGCCTGTAAATGAATTTCCATAGGTTTTGCCATGTATCTGCTTATGAGACAAATAATAAACATCATATCGGGCCTAGTGGCAGTCAGGTACATCAAGCTGCCCACCAATTGTTTGTAATACGTCTCATCAACAGGATTTCCATTTCCTTCTTTGCTCATCTTAGAACCTGGGACTATTGGATTCCCCACCGAATTACTCTCCATCATGCCGAACATTTTCAAGACTTCCAACGCATATCTTCTTTGACATATATAAATGCCATCAGACTTTTGTAAAACCTCAATTCCAAGAAAGAATCTCATCTTTCCCAAATCGGACATGTCAAATTCTCTCAACATGGAATCCTTAAACTCGGACAGCATTACTTCATCATTACCAGTAAATATTAAGTCATCGACGTAAATACTTACAATGATGATTCTCCCTTCTTGATTCCTTCTTGTGAATAATGTCTGCTCACTTTCTCACCTTTGAAATCCTTCACCGATGAAATGTGCTTCAATTCGGCTAAACCATGCCCGTGGAGCCTGTTTCAATCCATACAGTGCTTTGTGTAATTTGTAAACCAGATGCTCACTACCTTTCTTTTCATATCCTCTTGGTTGCTCCACATACACATCTTCGCTTAGCTTTCCATGAAGAAAGGCTAATTTGACATCTAGTTGAGAAATTACCCAATTTTTGTGCGCCGCCAAGGCAATAATCATCCGCACCGTGTCCATCCTTGCTACTGGTGCGAAAACTTCTATATAGTCTACTCCATATTTTTGGGAGTATCCCTTCGCCACCAAGCGAGCCTTGTATTTATCAATTTTTCCATCCTCATTGTATTTCATTTTATAGACCCATTTTACCCCTATTTTTTTTGCTCCCGCAGGTAAGTTAGTGAGCGTCCACGTGTTATTTTTTTCAATGGACTCAATCTCACTGTTCATGGCCATTCTCCAATTGCAATTCTTTATGGCTTCTTCATAAAACCAGGGGTCTGTTGATACTACAAATGCCATCTCCGTTTCATCTTCTTGCAAATCCTCACCACTGAAATAATCACCCAACCATGCTGGAGGTTGTCTTTCCCGTGCTTGTCTTGCAATTCTCTCTTCACGGCCTGTTTCAGCTTCAGCACCGTTCCTTACTGTCTCATCCTCAATAGTAATTCCTTCTCGTCTCCCTTCATCAATGGGATTTAAATCTTCATCTACATCATGCTGACTGATTTCTCTCGCATCGCATGGTTCCCCATCAATTCCTTCTCTGTTTCTGTCGTTTCCTTCTTCTTCCCCATTTTGATCGCCCCATTCCAATTCAGCCACTGGACCTTGTACAGTGTCCTCGTCCCACTTCCATTTCTCCTCTTCTTCAAAAATCACATCTTTGCTCACCATGATTTTCTTAGCTACAGGGTCAAAGAGTCTGTAGCCCTTTGATTCATCACTGACTCCCAATAGAACGCACATAATGCTTCTATTATCAAGCTTGGTTCTCCTTTGTTCTGGAACATGAACATGTGCCCTGCAACCAAAAACCCTAAAGTGACTTACTGAAGGTTTTTGTTCAGTCCAGGCCTCCTCTGGTGTGACCTCCTTTACAGTTAAAGTGGGACACCGATTGAGAACATAAACATCCCAATTTACTGCCTCTGCCCAGAAAATTTTCGGCATGTTTTTGTCAGCTAACATGGATCGCACCATGTTCATCACCGTTCTGTTTTTCCTCTCTGCGACACCGTTTTGCTGTGGTGTATATGCAGTTGTCATTTGTCTCTTGATCCCATTGTTTTGGCAGAAATCGTTGAATTCATTGGACACAAATTCTCCCCCTCTGTCAGTTCGAAGGCATTTGACAGATAACCCTGTCTGTTTTTCTACCATTGATTTAAAACTTTTAAACCAATAAAAGGCCTCTGATTTCTCTGCCAAGAAGTATACCCAAGCTTTCCTGCTGTAATCGTCTATAAACAACAAAAGGTACCTTTTATTGCTGTTTGATGTGGGAGTAATCGGTCCACAGATATCGGCGTGAATGAGTTCTAATTTTTGTGTTGCTCTCCAGGTACTCTGCTTTAGAATTGGATCACGATTTTGCTTCCCCTTGATGCACTCAATGCATGCTGAGTCTGAGGCTGAAATATGAGGGAGACCGTGTACCATATTTCTGTATAACAAGGTCTTTAGACCTTTGTAGCTTAGGTGCCCATAACGTCGATGCCAGAGGGAACCCAGGTTCTGTGTTCCTGTATGAAGGCACTGTCCAACTTGTTCTTGAGAGGAGGATTCATTGTCTGGGAACAGGATGAACATTCGATTGATACTCATTGTGGTTTGAATTATCAAACCTCTTTTTGGATGAAATATCTTGCATTTTCCATCCTTGAACAAAATGTCCAACCCCCTTTCCTGTAGCTGACCTATACTCAGCAAGTTATTCTGTAAATCTGGGACATAATACACCTCTGCAATGGTGTGAATTATTCCATTCAGTAGAAGCTTCACACTCCCTTTGCCCATCACGTTTATCCTTGTGTTGTTTCCCAATTTCACAAACTGTCGAAACTTTTCATCAAAGTCACAGAACATTTTCTGATAACCACACATGTGATTCGAGCATCCCGAATCAAGAAACCATGCGTCTTCTCTTCTGGCTTTATGTTTCTCCACATAAGTCATCAAGAGCATCTCCTCCCCGTTGTCAAGCTCTGTATATAGTGATTCTCTGTTTCCAGAAGAACATTCCCATTGAAAATGTCCAAGCTGTTGGCAACGATAGCACTGCACTGTTGCCTTATTAAAATTTGTTCGTCCCCTTCCTCTTCCTCTTCCTCTGTAAAAGTTTCGACCACGGCTTCTACCTCCTTCATATGCACCTCTGCCCCCTCCTTCATATGCTACTTTCAATGCTTGTTCCTTACCCTTTCTCCTTTGAAACTTCTGTTCATGAACAACCAATTAACTCTGCAGTTCATCAATACTAAGAGCATCAATATCCTTTGATTCTTCAATGGAACATACAACATAGTTGTATTTCTCAGTTAAAGAACGTAAGATCTTCTCTACCACTTTCACATCCTGCATATCTTCTCCATACGTTCTCATTTTATTTGCCACTGTCATGACCCTAGAGAAGTATTCTGTAACTCCTTCACCAATTCTCATTTCCAGTGTTTCAAACTCTCTGCGAAGAGTCTGCAGGTAAGATCTTTTAACTCTTGCATTCCCTTCGAACTTCTTCTTCATTGCGTCCCATATGTTCTTGGCAGTATCCTTTCTAAGAATAGTGTCAAGAACGGTTCGGTCGATTGCTTGAAATAGGTAATTCTTTACCTTCAAATCCTTTAGTTTCATCTCATCATTCTTCTTCTGTTGTGCATCAGTTTGCACTGATCCCTTTGCCGGCTCAATGTATCCAATCTCCACCAGTTCCCACATTTCTTTGGATCGGAGAAAATTCTCCATTAACATACCCCAGTGATCGTAATGGCCATTGAATCTTGGAATGGCTGGCTGAACAAAGCTGCTTCCTTCTATCGTCATGCTGCTGCAAGAGTTTCAGATGATGAAGGCTCTGATACCACTTTGTTGAGTATTAATGAGAGCTCAAAGAAATGTTGATGAATTGAATGAGAAGAGAGCACCTTTATTTGACGAGGACTTGGCTTTATATAGCCTGTTACATTGTAATTGAAATAACAAGAAAGTAACAGAAAAATAACAGCAAGCTAACAGTAACAGTCAGTTATTCTAACTGTTTCTTAACCGACTTTCTTAACCAACAGTTAGTTATTCTAACTGTTTCATAACCGAGAAGATCCCTTCAGCGGCAACGATGGAGAAAAAGAGTTGTGCTTTTATATTCATCGTAACAGTTATTCTAAATTACAATTTATTAAATAACTGTTACTCTAAATAACAGGCGATTAAGAATTGTGGCTATGTAGAAACTATATTATTTTCTCATAACTTTTTAATGTATGTTATTTACTCTTAACTTCTTTTTTTAATTTTGTTAGTTTTTTAAAAAAATTATATGCTTGCAAGCAAAAAAAAAAAAAAGGTTTTCAGTAATAATTTGTTTTTGCCTCGTGGACTGAAACTGCACTTTTTGTTTGGCATTGAAATTCCAAAATGATTTGAGCCCCTCTCCAGCGGTTGCAAATTGCTATTACAGGTGGAAGCATTATGGTGAGCACACGCCTCAGCAAATCACATACGCAAAGCAAATTTGGCTTCTCCATTCCCTTTTCTAGGGGCAAAACCAAATGACTGCTCCGCAACAAAACCACGTCACGCCATTAATCACTGGCCCATAACTCGCCACTAATCACCGGCTCATAACTCGCCACATCATCACCTTCGTTGAAAAGTCCAGCTAATCCACGACACCAGATTAAGGAAAGAGGTAAGCCTCAGATTAGTCCCCACTATATATCGTTTCTCAATTAAGTCCCCAAACTCATGAATTATATCAATTGTGTCCCTCATCTTCATGCACCATCTCCTTAATCTCCCTTCTCTTCAAGTAAGTAATTAAGACAAGACAACTTTTAAAACAATGCATTTGTCACTCTATGTAATTTCCTAATTAATCGTATTTTTTTGAGGTTTCAAACAACAACTTAATATATTCTTAATATCGTCTTCAATTACTTTGCAGAAGGATCCGACGGATAAGGGTATAAGGATGGCAAGTCCGTTTGTGAGGGACTTAATCGAGGAAATATATATAATTTGATGGCTGATATGAAGTGTTTACTAAGTAAAATTATTAACCTCTAATCTCCCACTTTCTCAATCCCTAAACTACCCTTCTCTAATATATTCCCATCCGATAGACAAGCAGGTGTTTCATTTGCCCGGTAACAATCTCGCAGCAGGAAAAAAAAAAGAGCAAAAATGGCGACTGGGTTGCTCAAGAGAGGAGCCATTTCAACGGCTAAGATCTCATCATTAACCTCAAGATTTATACTATCTCGCCTCCAAGCCACGGCGGCGGCGGCGGTGGCAGAAGCCAAACCAGTTGAGCAGCCAACAAACCCTACTAAACCACAACATCTGAAAACATTCCAAATCTACCGATGGAACCCAGACAACCCAACCAAACCAGAGCTCCAAAACTACGAAATAGACCTGAACAAGTGCGGTCCGATGGTGCTAGATGCTTTGATCAAGATAAAAAACGAGATCGACCCAACGCTGACATTTCGTCGATCATGTCGTGAAGGAATTTGTGGGTCCTGTGCAATGAATATGGATGGGTGTAATGGGCTTGCTTGCTTGACAAAGATTGATAAATCTGGACCGCCTAGTATGATCAATCCGTTGCCACACATGTTTGTAATCAAAGATCTGGTTGTGGATATGACTAATTTTTATAATCAGTATAAGAGTATTGAGCCTTGGTTGAAGAGGAAGAATCCACCACCTGTTGAAGGGAAGGAGATTCCGCAGACTAAGAAAGATAGGGCTAAGCTTGATGGGATGTACGAGTGTATTTTGTGTGCTTGTTGTAGTACTTCTTGCCCTAGTTATTGGTGGAATCCTGAGTCTTATTTGGGCCCTGCTGCTTTGCTTCATGCTAATAGGTAATTTCTCTTTTTTTCCTTAGATTTTATCGGTTCCTTTTTCTTTGTTTGTGCTTTTATATGTGTTTTCTTTATTAATTTGTTGGGTTTATGTGTTTTTTTCTGGTGACTTTGATTTGTTTGCATTATGGGCACGCTTAAATCTGAATTTTCTTGTTCCAATTGAATAGTGATTGGTGATCACTATTTTGTGTTGTGTTTCGGATTCTGTCTGTTTTGGGTGTTATTTGCTCTTAGCTATCTTATTTTTTTTGAGTGGTTGATTTTTGTGGATTAGCATTTGTGTTCACTTTAGAATTTACTTATTTATTTAAGTTATTGGTTTCGTATATTAAGGAATAGGATTGAGATTTTGGGGATTGAGTGTTTTGTTAAATTGAGGGATGCTAATTTGAATGGTAAATGAAACTGTTTTGGAGTAATGAGGGAACGATGAGAATACCATTGTGGATTAGCAAGTATATTGCTTTTTTTTTTTTAGCAAGAAATGGGAATTAATAAAACCTTATCTTTGATGATTTAAAGTGCGGAAATTTGGTTGAGTTCCTTCAGAATTTAAGGATGGATTTTTAGTAATTGAGATATCAAGGTGTTTGAAGATGGAGACTCTGCAGCTATCAATATGGATTTTAATATGGATGCATGCATTTAGTTTTATTCAAGATTTGGTTTGTTTTTTCTAGAGGAATTATTTTGTCGAGCATGCATAATTTACCATGCTACAACCTGGAATGGAGGGTTGTGTTATAGAATTTTTTACATGCCTGCTTTTTGTTTGCCTCTCCATTTGCTTTAGAAACAATTTCTCTAATAGATTTTTTTTCTTAACTTGACACACTCATTATGATCGATTTTATGTGATTGTGTATTCAGTCTCTGCACAACAATAGTTGCATTCATAGATTCTGTTCTGTGCTTGGAAAACCTCCAATCATGATTCATTTCTTTATTGTTTGCTGAACGTCTTTATTTGTTACCCTTGGTGTTTCTTTATTCTCATTCTTCAAAGGAATCGGTGGTTGTGTAAATGCTATCTTCAAGTGTTGATGTGCGACAAATAAGTTTAGCATTAGAAAGGAAAGTTGAAATGGCTCCTCTATAATAAAGACCATCTAAACCCTTGTATGAACTTGAGTTGGTCAAAGATGGAATATATTTGTAAGAACATAATATGAAAACTTAATTCTTGGAGAACATTAGTAGAAACTGGTGTCATGCTGACTGACTGGCTGGTAATCATGAGCTGATGCCCTATGCCTGTTTCAAATATGTTGTTTGCAAACATGCTAGTAGCTAGTAGGCCCAATTTAAATTCCTACTTCTGTTCTTAACTTTTAAGTGTGATTCGTGACTATGTTCTAATTGTGAGTTGAAGTGATGATGTCTGTTGACTTCATTCAAACTTATTCTTGATCTCCAAAATCTGAAATAAATGAACTCGTCGCTATCTGTTCCACTGATTGTGAACTGTGTTATTTAAGTGTGGATGCAACTTAACAGTCATGCTTACAAGGAAAACTATCTTATTCCAAGACAGTAGGAAAGTGCTGACTTCTGCTGTAATTCTGCTGGTACATGCAGGTGGATCATGGATAGCCGTGATGAATATACCAAGGAGCGCCTGGACGCAGTCAATGATGAGTTTAAGCTCTATCGTTGCCATACCATATTGAATTGTGCCCGTGCCTGCCCCAAGGGATTGAACCCTGGGAAGCAGATCCAAAATATCAAGAAGCTTGAACGGAGCTAGGAGGTGGTGCATAAGTGTCCTGATTGAAGAAGCTTGAGGATGTGCGCATCTGACCAAGTTATTCTGAAATATTCTTCTAGGGACCGATAAACGTTGTGTTTGGATTAATAAAGATATGCACTAATTGTATTGTTCATTTTTGCGTTTATACTTGGAATGAAGCGTGTTGTCTCTCTTAAAATAAATGTCTTTAGAACGTCTTGGTTTTATGTATGGGGCTATGGATTTCAATTTTGTTAAGCTCTGTGCAACAGATGACTTTTATTCGGCAAATGAAGTGTTCATTGCTTGGCTTGTTAGAGATTTTTGACGTTATACGGTTGGTTGACAGGCTAGAAGGTTTAGAACTGTTGGGAGATTAATGCTATTGCACATAGTTTTCAGGTAAATACTGTTTTTGCATTTTAAAAAAAAAAAATTTAAAAATTTATTTTAAATTAATATTTTTATATTATTTTAATACATTTTAATAAAAAAACCGTAACTATGCATTCAGATGTTTACGATGGATGATTTATCTGTTGTTTTTTTGAGTTTTCTACTCGTCCCATAACTATTGTGTAATAGACGATTTTATTTGATTAAAACTAAAAAGAGAGACAATAATAACGAATGGATAATTTTTTTAAAAAAATAAAAATAAAGACAATAACCATAGAAAAAACCCTTAATACGAGAGCAGTAAATAATGATATTTAATTTTCAACTAATATTTAATTTTCAATCAATTAAATATATATATATATATATATATATAAAATAAAAATCAATGTGACTCAACCTAACTAGCATAGTAGATATATGTAATTTGGGGTTTAAAGTACGAGTTAATTTTGGTTAATTTGTCAAACTCATATGCTAAATTATAATACTGAGATAACCCAATATAAAAGAAATAAAAAAAAACTACAAAGCAATTTTTTTTAAAAAAAAAAAAACAATGTCAAACGAAAAAACTAAGAAAAAAATTAAGCCAAAAAAATGATGTCAACCCTCGTTGACTTTTTTAATCAATGACCCGAGTTATCAAACCGAAAGTATCATTCATGGAAAAACTATGAAGCTTAATCCTCAAGAAATGAGATGTTGAATGATAAAATTAGATAAAAATAAATAAATCACACAAAAAGATTCAAAATACAAAATAACAATTAAAAGAATGAAGGTTAAAATCGAAATAAAAAATAAATTAAAGGACAATAATAAATTTTTAATTTGATGGTTAAATTGAAAAGAATAATAACCTTAACAAAAAGATTTTTAAAAATATCTAAAGTATCAAAACCAAATTGTAATAAACAATATACCATAAATTTGGATTGAGTGATGAAATTAAAAACCAATAAAACTTCTATATAAAAAAAATTTACAAATCAAAAGAATAAAGATTAAAGTGATAAAAAAAATGATAAAAGAAGTGAAAAAAATGATATCGACCTGTGTTAACTTTCTAAACTTGCAATCAAGATAATAAAATTGGAATAACTTGACATATCATTATTCTAAAACCCGACTTTGTGGTTGAACCCGTGATCCAGGTGATTCGGGGCCTAAGCTTGACTGAGTTTTAAAAACAGGGGGAGAATTGACTCAGTATGATCTAGTCAACAAGCCGTGTTGATCCACAACCTAATTAGCCTTCGAAAAACCTAGTCAAAACTCACTGACCTTTTTCTTTTTAACTTTTTTTTTTAAATGATGTCATTTCTACATGTTTATAAAATAAAAAAAATTAGGGTGACTTGGGTTTAACCGGGTCGACCCATTTGATATGCGACCAAAGACTTACCGGGGATTAACCCATGAGTTGGGTTTGAAAACCATACGATAGATAACTTTTAAAATACATGACACATTTCATTAGACTGAAAGCATTATACATGGAAAAACCAAGAAGTCTAGTCCTCCACAAATTAAATGTAAAAACAAATAATCAATTGCATGAAATGATCAAAATAAAAAAAAATGAAAATAAAAGAAGAATGGTGAAAATCAAAATAAAAAAATAAATTAAAGGGCAAGAGCAATCCTTTGATTTGAGGGTTAAATTAATAAAAAATAACAAAAGAAAAAAAAATCAAAAGTATGAGGATCAAATTAAAAAAAAAAACACAACAAACTTGGATTGAAGGTGAAATTGAAAACAACCAAAACCTTGACAAAAGAACCAAGAAAAAAAAATAAATTAAAAAAAGAAGGATCAAATTGAAAAATATTATATTTAAAAACTTAGAACCGAGGATTAAATTGAAAATAAATAAAACTTTTACAAAAAAAAATAGAAATCAAAACAATAAGGATCTAATTGAAATGAATAAAATATGACAAATTAAAATTGAAGGACTAAATTAAAAAAAAACTTATAAAAGAGCAAAAAAATAAATTAAAAGAATAAGGATTAAAGTTGAAATTCCAAAAACAAACAGAATAAACCTGTATTTTTAAGGGAAGAAAGAGAAAAGAAATGGAAAAAAAATAGCTCACTGATAACAAACTACTTCATTGTTGTTTACACGTGCTATACCAGAAAGGAAAAGGATGAGACAACATGTTTAATAACACAACAAAATACCTGGTTCAGTCAACGAGAGGTGCCATATATGTCAACAACTTTTATCTTTTTAAAAAATTTATTAACTGACATTAAAAGATCAAATTGTCCTCGGTTGTCATAAAATTAGCATAAAAACTAGCTTGAAAAGATTGAAATGACCCTGCACACATGTTTTAATTTTTTCAACCTAAGAGCAAACCTGTCTTTTAACTCTTTTCCAAGAATTGAAAAGAAAAAAAAAACAAGCAAGTTAAAAAACATTGTGCTATGCAAAAAAAAAGAAGAATAAATATACCCTCAAATAAAGATGTTAAATGACTAATGAGTCATAAAAAAAGATAAAAATACCTTTAATATCAAGGCATAATGTTTTTTAAGAAGAGCAAAAGTGTAACCACATTATTATAGTGAATAGTGATTTGTGAATTAGCATTCAAAGAAATCTCCTTGTGTTTTAGTTGGTTTTTTTTTTTTTTTTAATGTTATGAGGTGGTGATTGGTTGCATTTCAAATAACATGAATTTTTTTTAATTGAAAAATAAAAAGATGGTGTTTATGCTTCATAAAATAAATTAAAAACATGAACTAATAATTTGAAAAGAATTTGTTAATACTAATTAAATACTAAAATAAGAAGTTGGTTTTCATAATAAAAATAATAGATAGATTCACATACAAATGTTTTACTCATACTTTTCATATGTTTTCATAATTTCTTTATTTTTTTTTATAAATGGATTATATAAATAAAACTTATTTATATAAAATATAAAAATAACAAAATTTAAAGAAAAATTAAAATAATATCGTTCCAGTATTAAGAAATAAAAACACAATTAAAAAGATTAATTTTTTTTTTAAGTTAAACTAAATAATTTCAAAATGAGAGATAAGGTATTAAATAAAATTTAATAAGAATAATAAAAATAAAAAATTAAATAACAGAGAGGTTATGTAATGTTGGTCCTAGACCCTAGCCCATGTTACTAACTAAGCATCAAAAAGTCCAAACAGTCCTGGTCCTTAAAGTCTAGGCCTGCAAGCCTAGTTGAATTTTTTTTTTTAAAAGAGTGAATGAAGTGTTATCCATTCTATTTTTTTTAATGAACAACACATTGTCTATTAGACAAGTTCCGATCATCTACATTGAGTTATGACTACGATACCAAGTTATTTTTTAACACAAGATAAGAATATATTAGCAATATGAATGTGTTTACTGGTATCATGAATTTTCTTAATTGAAAAACAAAACAATGAATTTTCTTAATTGAAAAACAAAACAATAATATTTACACTTTATAAAATATAAGTCGAAATAGGTTCAGTATTGTTAAAAGACTTGCCTTTAGAAAATATTTAAAGTAATAAATGAAGAGAAATACTGTTAATGCTAATTAAATATTAAAGCAAAAAACTAATATGCATAATAAAAAACAAAAGATAGATGCATAGATAAATATTTTATTTTATCTTAGCGGTTAACTTTAGTTGCTAAGAACATAGGATTTTTATTTTTATAAATGTATCTTACAAATACAACTTATTTATATAAATATAAGAGAAAACATTTAGAGACAAATTATAATAATATCTTTGAAGCATTATAAAATTAAAAATAAATAAATAAAAGTATTAATTACTATTAAAAAAAATTAAACTAAACAATTTAAAAGATAAAAGAAAAATTATTAATTAAAATCTAAAAAACAACTAAGGAAATGTTAAAAAAAAGAAGAGAAAAGGTTATGCCCACTCGCCTGGTTGAATAAACTTTTTTAAAGCAACTCTACTTTTGTTTAAACCATCCGCACATCATTTGTTATGACAAATAACCTATCACCTACTGGATAATTTTCTAGTCATCTTTGATGATCGAGAAATTAGAGTTTAAGTTTTAGAGTTGAAAAACCTATTTTTCAATTTGATTTCACTTGAAAACACCTTAAAACATCATATGAATTTCAATAAACTCATTTTAACCCCAAAACACACCTTGTAATCACTCTATAAAAGTAACAATTAAATGAATAAAAAAAGAGTTTACAGTGACTTACTCTTTTTTTTTTTCATGATTAAAGAGAAAAACAACCTCAATTGAACTCTTTTAAAAAAAAACAAACTTATTGACACTAAGATTGATTTTTTTAAAGTCTGAATAATATATAAATTGCAACTTTAGGGATGAAAGTGAAGTTTCTATGCCAATATGAAAATGGGATACTTTTTTTTTTCTTTTTTAATTTGGTTATTATTTTTTAAAATTCTTTTTTACGACAACCTAAAACTCTATTTCATAAAGTAAATCTTGAATTTATCATTATAATACTCCTCGACATTTTGTATATGTGATAACCACTTTGTATATGCGATAACAATCAAGTTAAAAGATATATATATATATATATATATAAACACACACCATGTTAATGTAACTTGAAAGGATGGAATTACAAAACAAAAAAAAATTCGTTATATATATAAACATTGTAGTCCTCAGTTAATTGAGTTTAGTTGAACAATAATTATTATTGTTCCTTCTCCCCAACTCTTCTAGTTTATTACAGGATGATTGGTTGTGCTACATTGCTTGTCAAAGCAAGATTTTCTTTAACATAAAAAAAATGCCTAACTAGTGAGGAACTTTTTAGTATGCTCCTTGAACCTAGTATGGTGGGTGAACTTGAAAACTCTCAACTCGATTGCTTACATATTTTAGATTTTAAATTAAATCATATAAGAGTTGTTTCAGTATAATATCATCGATTTGACGGGTCCAAATAAAAAAAAATAATCTAAACAAAAATAAACAAATAACCAAAAAATAATGCCTAGATGTTCAAGTCTAAATGTAACATGGACAATCAGTAAGACCATGATTTAGCTTTAAAAAATATCTCAAGTTGATATTTTTTTAATATTAAAATAAAAATATATTAGATTAATTTAAGTCAACTTGTTAAATTTATAATTCAGGTCATGGACTCAATTAAGTATAATAATATATATTTTTAATTTAATTATATGATAATAAAATATAAAGATAGTAAACCCTGTGATATTTATGTAAACCCTGTGATATTTGTGGAAATTAGAAATGTAGATATGTATGGTTATATGAATTTCGTGATTGGTCGTTAATTTGGTAGTGGGAACATAAATTCAAGAATTTAAGTATGATTAAACTTCAATCGAAAAGCATGGAAATTGGATAAAGATGCGTTATAATACGAATAATTGAGAAATTGGGAAACAAAGAGTGGCATGAACATGAAATTTGGTATAAGAAATGGTTGATGATTAAGATGATTAATTATAACTAATTAAGTTTAAATAAATTTGGTGTTGATTTAAATACCCTTATAGATACAAGGAAGACATCCGGAAAGAGACTCGTTTTCATGGGAGCATATATATATATATATATATATATATATATATATTTTTTTTTTTTTTTTTTTTTGCTTACGGAGTAGGATAAATGATACTAGTAGGAATTACATTTTTAGGACGAAAATGAAATAAATTGGACACGATGTCAGGCGCTAGGCCAGGTCCTTTTGTATCTTCTTTTTTTCCTTTTGAATTTTAATATTTTTTTCAATTATTATCTATATGATATAAAAATAATAATACTAATAACAATGAAAAATCAATTCAATTCAAATTGTTTTTTTATATTCTTTAAATTATTAAATTGATTTTGAACATGTTATGATATTTTTTTAACTTCTAGTCATACATAAAATATAAACATATTAATTATAAGTATATTTTATGCATGGATGAAAGTTAACAAAAATTCATAAATATAATAAAATCATGTTCAGAATATTTTTAATTTATTATATTTACAATAATTTTAAACCTAATTTCATTTGATTAGGCTATAGAAAGATTTAATTGAAAGAAAAAAAATCTTAAAAATAAGAAAATGATAGTTCAACGTTTATGATAAGTAAAGCATCATACAAAAATACTCTAGATCTATTAGGTAATAACTACTACACAGAAAGGGATAAAAAATGTTTTAAACATGAAAAAAAATTCTACATCTTAGAAAATTCTTTGATATTATTATTAAATCTAAAATTATAATCGTTTTGAATTTTTATCATCATAATAATTTTTCTTATTAACATATCAAACACAAGGTTTTTAATTAGAATAGTTTTTTTTTTCTTTCAAAAAAACATTCTGTAATTTTTATAGCAAGTTAACCAAAAAAAAAATTAAAATAATATATCCATATTTTATGTGATTGAAAACTAAAAAAAATCATAAATATGATAAAATTATATTCAAAATCTATTTAGGAATTTTAAGAATAAAAACAATTTGAATTGAATTTTCATGAACAATTTATTATCATCATCATTATTTTCATATCATATACATAACAATTAGAAAACAAAATACTAATTCAAATAAAAATTTATAATAATATTTAAAAATCATGTCAAAACTATAAAGTAAATGAATCTGATAAATTTATTTAGAGTAAAAAAAAACAAAGAAAAAGAAAACTAAAAAAATTTCGAAATAGTAAGTACACTCTTAATAAATTTTTTATTATTATCAAGTGGTTTAAACAAATAACAGTGAATTACCATAAAAAACCTCAGATAATTATAATTATAGAATTATAGAGCTCATACTTGCTTTTTTACTTGGATGGACACCTGATAAGTTCTCGATGTCCAATTTCTGAACGGAAACTTCCTAGCATCATGAATTTTCAACATGTACAAATGTTGTCGGACCTTGGGTAAACGTGGCAGGGAGAGAACCACAGCCATGAAAAACATGATGCCAACGATTAGGTGGCATGACAACATTTTAACAAGAGAAAGATTGACAGGTCCTCTAATGGTTTTTGCTTTATTAAGATAATAAAGATACATAAAAAAGTCTGCTAGTCACGCACGATTGTCATGATTCATTTTCTATCTCTGGAAAGGAAATATAGATGTGGACGCAGAACAAAATATAGCTTTTATAATCAACACAGTTATGGAGTGATCTGTTCATATATTCGGAAACACTTGTATACAAGAAATATTCATGGCTTCCAAGTCATATCATAATAGGTTAGGTCTCTCATGCCTCAACTTGAACTGCAGATCATAGGCCTATATAAACCTTGTAAATCAGAGAACCTCATCTACTAAGCAGCTAATCTTCTGTGGATCATTATTGCATCAATGGAGGTCTTGGGAATAACTTGGATATTAGTCTTCATAATGATTCCGAGTGCAGACTTTGTCCAAGCAAGCTCTCGCATCTCGCTTCTCCTCAGCTCCGTCGACCTTGGGCCGCCAACACCACAGTTTGTAACTGTAGCAGGTAATTAATGTCTTAGTGTAAGGTCCTTCTTTCTACTCTCCCTGAAACACTCCGACTCGAGTCCAACAAGTAAGAGCTGGCATGTGAATCGTGTAAAATGGAAAGATGTTTGCTTTAATTGACAGGAATAAGACGTAGATCTTGAATGTTCTTCTTAAAGAACTAACAGGATGTAAACGTTTAGAGATAATTGAGTTTCTAAAGTTCGAAACAGGCTACTAATAATGGACTTGATTCTTCTGCAGGATGTAACAATGACTGTGATACTGCTTGTTGCAATTGTGACATCAAGAAACAGCCGCCTCTGTGTGTGCAATGCTGCCAAGAAGACCCTTAATGAGATTCTTGCCTGCTCGAAGATATGTGTTGCTGTTGCCCAAGGAATTGAAGCAGACAACCAAACCCTGTCAGGATTTTTTTGTTTAAACAGTTGTACAAATGCAAATCTTATGCTTCCAAGGAGATTAAGATTAGCCATAGTAGAGCGTGCAAATGAGAAATCTTACCTCTACTATCCGCAAGCTGTCATGGTGTGCCTTCATTTACCATGACTGGAGGGAAAGATCTTTCACCAATATGGATTTTATGCTCATACGACTTACCTTTTTTTTAAAATAAAATTATTCACTCGACGTTGAACTCAGTTAGAACCTTGCAATCCGATATTAGAAGCTAGCACTGATGATGCTGAGAAATCTGTTTGTGAAGCTTGGAATTTGTTAATTAGTTCTAGTTTTATTTAACTTTAATATTTTGTTAATATGGAAGAGGATCTTACAACCTAATTAACAGCATAAAAAGAAAAGATTAATAGACAAAAGTGGAATTGATTGCCACAAAAAAGGAAAGAAAGAAAAGGAAAGACCCAACCCTCCAAGAACAACTTGAATAGATGTCACCAGTCCTGATCTTAATGATATTTAAATCATTTTTTCCTTTTATTTTTAGCATAATATATTGGGTTTCTTTTTCTATTTAGTACTCTGATTCACTTAGCTTGTAAAGTTAAGTTTGCGGCCTATTCAGGGAGTAATAAAACCAGACCATATGAAAATTATAATTTCAAATCTGTCTTTTCTGTTTTTGTTCTCCGAGTACGTCTGCAGCCTTCCATGTGCTACCCCTATTTCTACCGGATTTTATTTATATTTACTTAGGAAAAGATACCGGCGTGGTGGTTCCTTCAGCATCAACTTACAGTAAATTAACTTCCCAGTTTTCACAGAGTGTTTGTACTTTGTATCTCTACTATTAACGGTGGAACTTGTCCTGTTCAAATATTTCAACCATCAAAAAACCACACATCAAACAGGGAAGCAGCTGGATAGAGCACAGAGAATCACATGAATACGTTGAATGCAGGAACAGATACAAAGGGAATTGCCAGCGATTACATTTAAAAGCACTTGAACTCTAAAGTCAACTTTCTGGTTCTCACAACAGAACCAAAACCATGATTCCGTGAGGCCTTTCACAGATCTGCTGCTAATATTGTCAACTATGGAAAGCATATGATAAATTGCACAAGTCAATGGCTACTGAAGAAGGCAGAATAGTAGTGATTGTATAAGCAAAACTTCATTCTTGTTGACCATGATAAATAGTAGTAATATACTATTAGCATCATCAGTTCTCTTGATTGCATAAGCAAACGACACAATTATTGCATCAACTACATCTCAGCAAAATCACAACAAAAGTTCTTACAAAACCTTGAGAGTTAAATGTAGATCTTTGAGATCTACAGCTAAAGATAATAGTAGCAGCACTGAAACTAACAATTGAGTTTAAAAATATCAACAGTGTACAGAGGTCATTTCCTGGAAAGGCCCAGGAAAACAGCAGCAGAGGAGATTTGTACCCTTAGATCAGCAATATCAATGTCATGGCCACCTTCAACCAAACCCCATGTGTCAACCTGCAAAGCAAAAAACAAGGAGAAATCCATAAAGTTTCTCAAGTGTTTTTCTCTGTGTGAGAAAAGAGGGGAGGATGAAGAGGAGAGATAAAGAACGAGAACCTGAAAATCTTCTTCAAGTCTGATAAGCTCAATAGCTTCCTCAATATCCAATTTCCCCTTAACGATTCCAACAGCAATTATTAAAGAGTGTGCTGCAGATGCAATTGCATCAATAACCGCCAATTGACAATCATCGGTTTGTTTTAGAAGGTTTTCTATTGCTTTCACTAGACCTTCCTCCTGCTTGCCACCAAAAAGACACGAGTACACAACAGGCTTAAAGCCAAATTCTGATTTTATCCAACCAATTAAGGGATCAAATTTCTCCACCTGCCGTTCTGACAAAGAAAAAAAATAACAGAAAAGCAAGTTGTTACAGATATTTAGTGTTATTTAGATTAAACAAATATCCATGCATAAGATTACTACTGTTTACAATAAGTCAAGAATGCATTAGGTGGAGCAGAAATAGGATGACGATTGCACCAATTCAACTCTAAAAGTACTTTCTGGATCACGGATAGTTGCGCTTTATGCCAAAAATAAAAGCTCCATGATTCATAAGCATTTCACTGAACACATCAAAATTAATTTTAGGATGTATTTTCTTGAGAAACTTCAGCAAAAATATCTTCCTAGACAGTACTGGAAACAGCAAAAGAACAATAGGATTTTCATTTTGATGTTTTGAAACAAACTAAGATATATACATCCATGCTATTGATGTTGAACAAAATGGAGCAGGTTATTAAACATTGGCAGAAAGTACTAAATAGAAGCACAGACAACAACTCTATCCATAAAGAATTACAGCAATAATGAAACCGTTAAGTTGCTCTGTGATGGTGGAATATCTACTTACATTCAATTGAAAAAGAAAACATATGACAAGAGATGGAGCTCTAAAAAAAAAAAAAAAAAACTTACATTTCATGAAAGAACATGTCACCTACAGGAAATTGAAGAGACCAATTCAAAGAAAAAGCACAAACAATCAAATGATGAATCAAAACTGAATATAGCATCAGACTTGTGGATGAATACCATACCATAGACACCACTAGTGAGAACATTATCCTCAGGAACACGACAGAATACTAAATCCTGACTAAATTTCTTCATCAAGTGTTCAATAATCTTCGGCCGGGTGAGTGGGACTCTGTCCAATGCAGTGCATGCAAGTTTCATGAGAGGCATTGTAAAAGGTCTGATCCCATCTGTTTGCTACAACAAGTAACATTTCATGACTTCATCCAATCATTCATACATCACAAAATCAAAGAGGGAAAAGAAATGCAACTTTTGAATCGTTTCCATTTGACTTTTGCTGCCAAACGACACAGCAGAATCCCAAATAAAAGGAGCATATTTCATATCCAAAAACAATTCAAAAAGATTGAATAAACCCCAAAAATCAAAGGCTGGAAATTGAATCTTGTTAAAAACCCAATTGAAAATGAATATCAGGACTCCAAATCGAATCAATAAAAAGAAGCCCTTTTGAACTACTATAATCCACAAGTCAAGAAATAAAAAAGAAACCCAATTCAGCTCTTACAAATCCAACAACACTCAATTGAAATAAAGCAAACCTGATAATCCCATTCAGCAGCAATAGCCTTAGCAAGAGCTAGAGTGGGCAACTTGAGAGGCCTTTTAGAAGGAGTTTTAAGAGTTCTATAATCAAGCATCACATTCCATCCATTCCCGTCATCGGCTTCTCTTGTTGTCACTTGCTTATAAAACCTCTTGCCCACAATTGACCCTGTCATTGATGACATCGGCATTGTCACCGAAGATGAATCCTTCTCGCCTTTCACATTACAATTTGGAAGTCCCTTCTTCATGTATATATTGCTGTCATTACAACTGCTAGTGCTATTGCTGTCGGAGTCAGCGAAAGTGAAAGAGGAAGACGGGTTTTCGGATTGGACGGTGGCGATTGAGGCGAATTGGCGGGTAAGTGGTCTCAAGAGTTGAGGGTTTTTGATTGAGTTTAGGGTTTTGGCTATTAGTGAAGTTGCCATTTGATTCTTCAGCTGGAAATGGAACTGTGATTTCTGGTTAGGGTTTAGGGCATCGACTTTGGAGAAGCAGGGAGATTGAAAAATTGGACCGTTTTGTTTTAGATGACGCCTTTTTTATTTGGTCCCTATATTTGTAAACAACCGACAATCTCACCCTCATTTTTAAGTTTTGGTCAATTTTGATCTTAATTGATAGGGATGTAAGGAATCGATCCAATTAGCTTGAAATTGGCTCAGCGTATAAGAACATATTTTTTAGATTCGTTGGAAAAAACACAAGCCAAACAAAAAGGTTACATGTAAGAATAAAAACTCACTTGTGTTATCATTATAAATACTCTCGCTTTATTCTTCACCTGCTTTCTTCCCATTGACATGTCATCAAAGCAAGCAGGAAATTGGATTGCTTTTTTCAACTTCCAAGTCCCTTCTTTCGGTGCAGAATCTCTTCTAAGTCAATTTTTTTTTTTTTTAGGATTGTTTGGTATTGTGATAGTTTTTATAAATGTGGTTTGAATAAAAAATATTTTATAAAAAAATATTTTTGATTGAGGTTGATTTGATATTTATGTATGATTGGTTAAAACTGTGGTTAAAATTGAGATTGAACAAAAAATAGTTTAATGTGTTTAATTAATAATACTTTTGAAATTAAGGTTATAAAATAATATATATATATATATATATATTAATATTGATGGTTTTTAATTTAAATATTATAGATTTAACTATTGCTATTACATCATGAAATAAATAATACTTTATATAAAATATTTTTTATTGTTCCATTAAACTGCTACAATTTCATCACGTATGAAATACATCCTACAAGGACTACAGTTTTCTTGGTTTCTCAAGCCCGCAACGACATTAGGTAAAATATAATCAAGAACAAAATTGAGATTGCAATCAAATTCTGCAAATGCTACGTCATCGAGCGATCTCCCATCTAATTTATGTAGCATCATTGAATAATGTTAAACACTAATTTTTCGAATAAAACACAATTAAAAAATAAAAAAATATATTTTTTTTATTTTACTAGATTGGACCGGTTCAATATATTTTGAATTTTAAACTGAACTCAGTATGACCAAAACAGTGAAACATGCCTCAACTATTCACGTGAAGAATGGAGGCATACTCCACTATTCAATGAATTTCATCAGCGCAAGAAGCAATATGAAGTTGCTTTCCTTAACTGTTTTTTATCCTTAACCAAACATGCCCGATCTTTAATGTAAGATATTTCCCGATCTCATAGCTCATTAACTATTAGCCAAAAAAAACCTTAAACGCCCCGCAGTGTGCACAATGCACTATAGATCTCCTAATGTGACACCGTGGACAAGCTACGTGCTTTTTTCTTCTTCTTTCTTTTTTGTTACATGACTTGTATTTTGAAAAATAAAGTAATGGGTATATAGGCACAGTCAATTTTTTTCTTGTATATATTATTTTAAGAATAAATAAGGGTCATTTTGAAATTTGTTACCATGAAGATTTAAATTAAAATCTACAAAACACATTAATAAATATTATGATTGGAAAATCAGGGGTGGCGTGTGGAGAGGGTTATACCTAAAAATCTATTTTTCACATATTTTTATTTAAAAACATCAAAAACTTTTATAAATCAATTGTCAACCTTAAAATACCCAAAAATTACTTAAAAAATAAAAATTAACAAAATAAAAAAAAAATTATATTATGGTCCTTTTACTTTTAATTTTGTTAATTTTGTTATTCTCTTGTAATTTAAAATTTTATATCATGAAATTGGATTATAAAAAAAATTAAATAAAAAAATAGTTTAAGGATGAAATTTAAAAAAAATAAAAAGAAGTGCTTTACTGTTTAATTGAAAAGTAAAGTATTATATAAAAAACAAACCTAAAATATTGTATAATAATGCTCTCTCTGGCCGGCCACTCGGAACCTCTCCTCCGCCAAGGAGAGAGAGGAATATTTTGTATTCAGTACATTTAAGAACGTGGGGATTTCATAGCATGCTTTAATTTGGGCGTTGTGTTTCGTATTGGGGCCAACGGTTTAGATTAGATTCAAAATGATCAAAGGGATGAAAATCATCTCCTTTAATTTAATTTAATAACAAAGTCATCTATATAATTAGCTTGGTCAACACGATCATCTATATAATTACTCACCGACCTAAACACCTTGCTGCCTAGTTTTCTTTCTGATACAAAACATTCCTTGCTCCCCAAGCTCCTATCACCAACTCAACTTCCTATAAATTGAGACAGACAACACCTTGCCTTTCATCATCAAGACAGTTTTTTACTTCTTTTTCTTCCAAATTCAAGCCAGCAATCTGAAGCAGGCAAGATGAAGAGAGAGGGACGCCCACATGGAATGGTTAAGACCCACACGATCTCGCCGTCTCCATGGAACTCTAAGCCTTCAGACAAAAAATTCAACAAGTTCGATGCACCTCCAACAGCCGGATTGTTCACCAAGGTCCCATCAAAGCCCACAAACCACTCCAAGTTCACAGGAAAATGCTCTAAGCGACGGTGCACAGGGTGTCACATGCACCCACCTTCCAAGTCCAAGGACAAGACCAAGGGATCCCATAAGGTAAAGTCACAGGATAGGGTCATGACTTGGGGTGCCGCATTTGAATTTTCTGGGTTTTCTGCGACGGCGGTGCTAGACCAATTGGCTACTGGCGATGAAGTATTCTGGTAATAATTTGATCCTGGCTTTTTGGGCGGGCGCTTTCACATTGGAGGGGACGTCGTGAGGGGAGATATTGATTCACACTTGAAGATTTCAAGAAATTATAGACTTGGATTATGACGTTAAAAGCTTCGGTGCTGGTTATGATAATATCAATATATAATATAATGAAGAAGAAGATGGCCGTGTTTATATACGAGTTTTTGTGACGATGGATTCTTGTTGGACCAACATCATGTTGAATCAAGGTTGTAATACATGATATGATCATGTATTAAATGCTATCCTTTTATCACTAAACTATCCTTTCAGTTTACAAAAATCTTATATGTAAACCTACATGCAATAAATGGTAATTTAAACTTGATGATGTGTGTATGTATGCACCTTATCTTACGCCCATCACATTTAAATTTGAACCAAAATTTCCTCTCATTTTCAAAGAAAATAAAAGATAAATTATCTTATTTTGAAGAAATTGTTCATTTTCCTATGATAGAAAGCTGATTTTTAAGTTGTTGAGCTTATCGTTGTTCTTGAATGTTGAAATATTAAACTACCGAGTTATAAAATTAAGAACACCAGATTGAATACATAACTTTTATCTAAGAATTCTCTAATATGTTTGCATTTTTTGTGAGAATATTTTGTGGATATATTTTATGGCCATATATTTGATAGATAGATACTCTAGTGTTAATGATTTCTTCATATTTTTTTATTAGTTTGTTAATTTTCTAAGTCCAAATAATCATTGTGATAACTCAATTTTGAATCTCATTTTTGTATATATTTTTTCAGTAAATTTAGTACATTTTAATCATTTTGTTATTTTTATTTAATTTTTGTGTGTTAAAAAATAAATCCTAAAAATACAAAAAAGTACAAAAATTGCAAAAAAATTTAAAAGATAAAAATAAAAATATAATTAAAGTTGAAATTAATTGGACCACCAATCATTGAGTATTACGGGTAAACAATTGAGTTTGGATTATTACGAGGATTTAATTAAAGAGAAATTGAAGAAAAAGGATTTAAAAAATAATTTATTTAAACTTAATTGAAGAGAAAAGGTCAAAATTAAGTTAGATAAGTTACAATTGCATAATTTTTATTTTATTTTTATTTTTGGTAATCCAGGGTGTCTGGGTCAGCTTATGCGCACCACAATTAATCCCTGAACCTACTGAATATCTTGTAAGCCTAGTAGGCAAGTAAAGCACCGCGAGGATGGCAAGCTGGTGCACAAAGAGAATCGAACTCGGAACAATCGCAAGGTATTACCTTTCAAATGACCACTTCAAATGACCACTGAGCTCCTCCCTCACAAACCCTCAGTCGAAACCCACCGACCCATTAATACTGGAAATTCTTCTTAGTCTTCAACCACCATTTGAAACGCAATCCTAGGCGGTCGTGTACTTGGATATAGGCCACCACCCTTTTCTCGCACTTGAAGGACAGTACTACGATGCTTGAATGGGGAGGTGTGATTGTAAACTCAAAATCAGGTGGACAACACACAACTACTGAAATGGGAAGTGGTCATTTCCCTCGAGAAGGCTTTGGAAAAGCTGGATACATGAGGAATATTCAAATTATTGATCAACAATCTCACGGAGCCTATGATCCTTGAAACTTCTACCTCCCCATCCAATTGCTATGATATCCGAGAGGGTCATGTTTGAGAATGGGGGTTCCTGGTCGAAGCCCTCGTTGCCCATCTTTGAAGAAATGATTTGAGTATCAATCTGTATGGTAGGGGACTTGATCAAGGAGAAAAAAAATTAGTCCTGGACCTATCGATGATGTCCCTAGAGACTGGAGACTTTTTTTAGGTTTGTCCAAAGAAAATCGATGCTCTTTAATATCCTCAGCCAGTAACTTGTCGTCCAGAGTTCAGCGGAAGCTTCATTCTTGCTGCCTGCATTAGCTATAGGCATTCATTCAGCTATGAATAAAAAGATGAGTTAGTCCCATACCATTAGCTCTAACAAGCACCTCAAACCCCAGACCACTTCCACCTGTTAAATCCCATCGTCTGCTGTTAGTTGATCTAACAGGCTTGCCATAAGATCTATAGAACAGAGTTAATTCCTAGCTTGATGCAATTTCAGATTAAGGTAATAATCTAACAAAAATCATAAATAAAACCAAAGAGACCAAATCTTCAGCAAGTAAACTCTTGAAGGATCACCTTGCTTTGCACCAACAATGGCCTTGTTTTATGCCAAATGCAGGATATCTTTTCAATCGCAAAAGCAAGTCCCTTCTCTCCTATGATCTCAAAACAAAATGCTCATATACAAACAAAAATGCAAAGTAAAAAAAAATCGGCCTAATGGTACAACAACAAAATTTCCTTCTTTGTTTCTGTATTACCCTTCACCTGTTAGCAAGATCACTTCCCTTCAAAGATTGCAGGCTTATTATCTGCAGAAACTGAATGCTCATTTCAAGCCACCTCCCATCACAAATGCTTGTACAAGATGTCTTCTAAGATTCTGATGCTTTTTACATGTCCTCAATGTCTATGAGAACGCTTTTTTCTGCCAAAACGTGGCTCTCCCTTCTCCCTGCTCCTCCTATATAAGATCCTCATGGCACAAGATATGAAACCTATAGCAGCCATGGCATAAAATACTCTGTATGGCACCAAGCCCAAACCAGCAACATAGGAATAGTAGCCGGCGAGCAAGTAGATGAAGTCCAATCTCACTTCCTTCCCAAATATTTCTGGGAAGGAAAACATGGAGTTGAACTCAGGCTTTGAGTTGAGGATACCATGAAGAATGACACCAATGCAAAGAGCTGAATCAAGGAACCATGGAAAGCTATGACCCATGCCTATTCTCTGCAGTCACACAAGTTCCGCTATTAAGGGCAGATCATGTTCAACCAGAAGTGCAAGAAGCACAGTGCATACACTATGAAGATCTTGGTGCTTTAGTATCCTTGTGAACTAGAGATGAATTTATGTAAGGTACGATATTATGCAAGCACACACAGAATATGCAAACACTGTAGATTGAATATTGTGCAACAGTAACCACACAACTACACATCCATAAACTATTTCTAAATTCATGTGAAGCACATTAGATATTTTATTTTTTACTGAGAAGCAAACAAATCTAACATATCACTGAGGAGCAATATATTTCATTTGAAACCATGCATGAGAGAGGGAGGGAGGGAGGGGGAGATGGAGAGAGTGGGAAAAAGGGGGGAAGGGGAGGGGAGCTTTTAAACAATTATACCATTCATTTCTAAACTTGGAAATTTGGACGCAGCTTATAGTGGTCATAAAATAATGTCTCAGCTTGAGTTGCCAGATCTATGGGTTATATTGACTATGTGCCAACGCAAAAATGCAAAGCAGATGGTCAAACTAAGTCGTTGCAGAAGTGATACATTAAATACTCAAGGCCAATAGAGGAAAGAACACGTATTCATACCTGCAACCAAGCCACAAAAGCGGGGACAAGCATTAGCGCTGCAAGAAGATGCAGAATCAATAAACCATGCCGGTGATGGAATATCTCTAATTGGGTGTCCCCAAAACTTCTTGAAGAGTCAGGACTACTGGAGCTGTTCTCTTCCAGCTGGAAATTCTGGTCGAGTCCAGCATCATTTTTAGATGCAAATTGCTGAGATCTTTCATTCCCAACATCTTTAAAATCAAGCAACTCTTTCATTCGTGAATGGCTGCGAAAGGAAGCCGTAAAAAAACTGTTACACAAACATGGAGAAATGCTTAGGACGGGTATCACTTGTTCTGAAAATGAAGTGAATGCACAACAATGATAAGTACAAGGAATTCAAACTTGAAAAGTACCTGCACAACGCATTATGACAGCATAAAGCATGAGACAAGATCAATATGAATAAACCCAGTGCTGGTTGGACAAAGCACCCCAAGGTAATAGCAGTCAGTGCAGTAACAAGTAACGGATTGACTCTAAGAACCCTCACAACCTGCTTTATGAACAAATTAGATCAGGTGAGCAAGCTAAAGCACAACTTGTGCCCATAAATTTGGGGAAAACAAATATAAAAGGAGATAAATATGCCCCGTGACCATGAGAGAATAAGGAGAAATCAGCACAAATAGACTACCGAACAAAGTTCTCCCGGCTTTCTGTAAACTGGAGTGGTTTCCAGTCCGAAGGACTACTTAAGGCCTGTTTGGAAGTATAGTAGAGGTTACTTTTCAAAGTGTTTTTCGCTTGGAAATGCATCAAAATAATATATTTTTAAAATTTTATTTTTTATATTAGAACATCAAAAATATCTAAAAACACCAAAAAAAATTGAAGCTAAAAAAAAGAATTCAAGAATTTTCAAAAGCACGGTTAGACTGCAATGCCAAACAGGGCCTTAAACTTTTGTTATGCAGCTGATTATGCCATTTTACATCGAAAACGGAGATTACACAACGATTTATCCCAGTGTACCTTACCTTTAATGAAAAGAAACCAGAGGATAAATTAATAAACCAATGAAGAAATGCCAAGCAAATATTTCCTTCACATTCTTGCCACCTGCAAAGTATAAACTCTTGCTGTTCAGCATCAAATGTGATACTTTAACATATTAATACCAAATGGATAACTCATTTGAGGTACAGGAAAGAAAGTAGGAGCTCCATTATGCTATGATAAAGAGAGAGAGAAAAAAGAAAGAAAGGAATCCCATCTTAGATCCTGTGTGAATCACATGATTATCAGTTCCCATTGATAATCTGCAGACACCTCTAGGGTAAGGTTGTGGATGGTGATGGTCAAAATAAATTTAATTATGCAAAAGAAGTTAGTTATGGGCATATAATATATTCTTTAATAGGAAGGTCACTTCTCAAAATGTTTCCAAATGCACTTGAAAAATTGTGAGACCTTCTTGCTTTATTTAAGCAAAATAATAACCAATCAGATATGGAATGATAAAAACAGCAATTTTCTTTTGTTTTCACTCTCTCCCTTGCATGCCGCCCCTCCTTCCCCAGGGGGTTCTTTGGCTAAGACAGTTGAAACATTGGTAAACATGTCATCCATATCCACATAGTATGGAGCAAAGAGAGGACAAGCATACCAACCTTGACTTGATGAAAACATGTATGATTGCAACCCCATAGAAAACCAATTGTGAAACCAGTACCAGAAGAATCACAGATCCATTTGCAAAAACATAGCAAATCGTTGATACAAATACGAAGCTTGCCAATGGTGGAAGTGGTTGAGACTTTAGCAAGGAAATGAACAAGGAAAACAAAATGGGTACGAAGCCTAGAAGTAAAAATGGCCATGGAATTCTCAAATTGGACTCAACAGCCACCAGCATTGAAGGCATGGGCAGATCAAGATCCCATGCATGTGCTTGTCGCATCAGAGCAAAAAAGATAACCGCAATGGAGAAGCCAACTATCTGCATTAAAGAAAATTCATGACATGATATAACTTTGGTTTCCCAAGAAGTAACACTAAGAATCATTAATATGAGAAAGTCATCATAACAGCATTAAGCCATTCCCATCTCTTGGGGCATCTGATTTGACAAATCACTACTTTTCTTTTTTCCTTTAACAAATAAACCCATGCAAGCATGTCTCCAACAAGACATAATCCCATATATGTAAAGGCTCAATGTATATGGATAAATTAACCATGAAGGAAAATAATAATGCATCCATGTCTCTATCCAATTCAGGTGTTTCTCATGGTTAGATACTCCCATCTTAAGGACCTTTGGATGACTTAAAAGTAATTCTTTCTACCTCTGCATTCCATATTAATCCTGCAACTGCAATTCTTTTCTTTTGGCCTTGTGTTTTAAAGCAAAAGGTACCACAACACCATTGCAACACAGAAGGTTGTAAACATTACACCACATCCTCCTCCTAAACTCAGGTCTGAATTTTCATTTTATTACTCTGGTAACTCTTCATTGATTTAAATCATACCAAAAGGCCCAACAATATCTAACCACAATTGCATGCTTAAGGAATTGCCTTTAAATGACATGTTTCAAAGAGAAGCAGTCAAAAAAATAGCAAATTATAAGAAAATGCAAGAAAACAAAGGCACTTTCCAAAATTAACATTTAAAGTAAAAAAATATAAAATTGATATTATGCAGAAAATTCACAGGAGGCTCTAGAATCACCTGTGAGCTATACAAAAGCAAAAATCTGCTAGCAGCTGCAGTTTCTGAAACAGCAATTCTTGCTTTATACGAACAATGAGGATCAACCTGAAGAAGCATACAGAGATAAAGACCTCTACTGGTTAACAATTAAAGCTAAAACATTACATCTATATATCTACAGTATAAGAGTACACATGCAACCACTGTCATAAGAGTTCACACACACACACATGTAAACACCATCATACCAGTAACATAATGGTGGTTTTTTCAGACCCCTGGGTAGAACTCCATAGGGCAGGTGAGGAATCAACCATAATAGTTTCACTGAACAAATTTGGAAGGATGTGAAGACCTGATGTATGATCCCAGGCAAGCGCTACTGGTGGAAAACACCGCAGTTTACAAAGCCCTGAATACCAGGAAAGCTAACTTAGTGGAAAAATGACACATGTGTAGGAGAACCTTTAATTGTAAATAAATCCACATAGAATGTGATAAATGATAGCTGTCTACAGGTTTATATCATCTAACCAAAGGGATTTGTATCCAAGTCAAAATCAAATTACTGAAATGGGAATGGAATGAGTTCACAAGAGTCGAAACCCACAGTTCAAAGTGCAGTATTGATAAATCCATCAGTGAAACTAATTTGGGCAGTGAAAATGAAGCAGTGGGGAAATCCATGATATCTTATAGAACGCCTCAAGACAGATTTGTAGCAATTATGCATGCTTGAGAACAAGAGGATTACATGTAGATCCATAAATATTAAACAATTGGCTGACTAGAAATAAATAAAATTCCTTACTACTGTTTTCCATGTCTCCAACCTCTTCTGCCAGAAGGCCAGACCTTTGTATCCCACACCCTGTGGTCGTCAAAGATAAAGAAATGGGCAGAAGGCCTAAGCTAACAGTGAATGATAAATTGAGAGCAAGGGGATGATCCTCCTTCAAAAGTAATTCCTGCACAAATAGAAGTTATGAAACTTTCAAGGCCAGTTGTCTGAAAAGGCATGGTTTAACTAACCCATTATTTTAAGATTCCATGTCTTACAACCCTAAGAAGTATGCATATATAAAAAAACATAACCTTCTGAGAATGGCTAGATAGAAGCATAAACTGAGCAGATAAATCTCTCTTTCCATCATCTGGGTTAAAGAACTGACCAACTGCCATGGAAGCTGCTGGTGGAGGCCTGCCTGAAATTGTCTGACCATCAGAATTAATCACATCAATTACCACCATTTCAAAGCATCAGTGAACAAAAGCATAAAAGCACCATTCAAAAGAATGCAGAGATGAGAAAAGTCTAATACAAACAACCTAATATAAGAAGCAGTAACTCAGCTCTTTTGGTGATTGAAGTACTGGTGGAGACCATACTCTGAATTGCCAAAAATCAAAGCATGTGATTTACATATTAGTTGAACCATTATTGGTGTGAGATATTTTTTTAGGTTCTCCAATATTTACTCGAAAGAGCACGTGTATATGGATTAAGAAACCTGTAGGAGACACAAAAGTAGGACACAAGAGGGCATCATTGGAAGGAGTGATAAGTTGTCAGTAGTAGGGGGGAAGAGGGGGACCTAAGTTAACGTGAAAGTAAGTAGTGTTGGAGGATTTAAAATCTCCCAATTTTGAGGCAGATTCGATACATGATCACATGGAATGGCACAAAGGATCCATATAGCCAGCCCCAACTAGTTCAGGATTGGTGCTTGATCGTTGTTGTTGTGTCAAACACAATAGTAGATGAAACTATTATTATATTACAAATTTATTTGCCAAGCTAATTCATAATCACTCTTCTGTTGAACTGGCAGGAGTTTTCAGTGGAAATGCAACTAAGATTTGAACGAGGTTAATTCACAATCCTGTTACTAAGCAAATCCTGAGCTGTTCGTGTACAGCTTGGTGTAGTTGCAGCCCAGAGTTATTTCCCTTCCTCCAAAGTTTATGTTTACAGCTATCACTAATTTGACAAAACAAGGCAAGGCAATGATGTTGAACACATGCTCCTAAAAAATAATCAATGCGAGGAATAGAACTTTGAGAGAAAAGTAAAAAGATGCAGACTAATTTGATGCCGAAACCATTCATGGAAAAGGAAAAGAAGCAAGAATGGCCAACAATACCGGACGAGGAGCAACCGAGACAGTCAAGAATCTGAAACCATGCATATCTTCAGGACTCAACCAGAGTACAGCAGATGGAGGTGCTTGCTCGGTCTGACTTCCGGGTTCAATCTGATTAAGAGAGAGAGAGAGAGCATATTCAGAAATAAGAGCAAGTCTATCACACACTTGAGAAATAACAGTCCAGCTAATCTCTAATAGCTAGAGAAACTAGACCTCATAACATATCATAAATTTCCCTAATACAAGACACAGAGGGAATATAAATGACAGGCAGCACCAAATATAATTATGGTAAATATATTTACATGAAAGAATGCAATAAACATATTTAGTACCTGTCTTGGTGCTGGTCCTGATGGAATCTGCACCAATTTTGCTGTAACCTCTAGAACCCTTTTACTTGCAGCCATTTCTGATGCAGATTTCCCCTTATCAGGCCATAAATGAAGTCTAATCCCAAAACATGGAGCGAGATTTGTTACAAACATGAAGTGTCCTTTTCCATCTGACCCCTATGCACATAAATTGCAGACAAGTAACTCACATTTTTTAGAGCGGTCTATCAGAAAGAAAAAGTCGAATATTTAAAACCACAGACCTATCTTTAAATGCACAAATTCAGAAGCTTGAACTACAAAGCCTAGAACATTATTCAACGTTTGTAGATTATTTACCAAATTCCAGGACAGTTAAATTGGACATGTATTGAGGCTCATTTACATACCAAATTTAAATGAAAATGAAAGGAGAAATAAAACCAGGTGCCAACCTGACTTAAAATGGGAGGTAAGGCTTAAATCAACTCTTGAGAATCAGAAATTAAAACATTTACATGTAGGAGTCAGGTTGAAGAGAAAAAATATACATTAAAACGTTTTGGAACTACTAATGAGAAGCTTTAACGAAGCTAACCAATTTATGTATATCCAACCATCGTCTCCTCCCATCCATTGCCAAAACAGTCATGGTAGTTGTCTGGATATATAAATCCCTATCAAGGCCATCATCATTCCAGTTAACATTGTTGGGGCAACTGGAAAAAGGATGCACTTGAGAACCTGCAAATACAACATGGACTGTCGCTTCAAATTCATAATTAGTCAAAATAAATCATTGACAGTTTGAAAAATAAAGTCATTTAGTTATAAGAAAAACATTGTTTTACACATTATGCAACCTAAGAAAGAGTCCTGCCAGCTATAATCCCAAAACCAAGCGCACACACTCTCCTTGTTCTTATACTACTTATTCTGCATTCCAGCTGTATTTCACATGATAAGCCACTTTTAAACTGCTTGACTGTCATCCAGTGGTCAAACAACATGGAAGAAACCCAAGGATCTAACAGGTTCCAAATCACACTTATGGAATTTATCTGGAAAACATAACGCTGGTTTAAAGAAGTTTTTCATTTCTTTTTCCTTGCCCTTTGAAAACCTGTTTCGAAGATGGCACCCATCCTTTAATTTTCCCGAACTCAAATGCTTGGTTAGTACTCGTAGTGAAAAGCACCACCTCTAACATGGTACAAGAAAAAAAGAAAACAAAGCACAATCACTAACAAAAGATGGCATCAGTAGGGTATATGTAAAGGTGATGGCATCAGTGGATGTGAAGGTGATGACAGCACAATGTGGATGTGATATCATCTCCCTTTACTACAGTACTAACAACAGGCATATATCTAACTATTGATCTTTAATTAATCATTCACTTGTCTTTGTTGCTAATATATTTGCACTCGTGAATTCTTTCTCTTTCTAGTTAATTCTTTAGTTCTTTATCATCTCAGTGAACAGGAAAAAAATTGAACATTTTAATCCATCAAATTTCTCGCTACTGCATGTCACAAATATTTATACATTACCTAAATGATTTCACAGAGTTTGAAAGTAGTTCATAAAACACAGTCATTTATTTTCTTCAGCGAGCTTTCTTACAGAAATTATAAAACTTCAATAGATGTCAGCTGATAAAAGATAGAGTCAAGATAGACAATACCAGTTGCATTTTTCACATCCTTTAAGGGAACATATGTTGATCTATGAGATGACATCCAGTTGAAACTCTGTGGTATCCCACTACGAAGCATCCTTGCAAATACTGCAAGTCTCTTATTAGCTTCAGGAAATGGCTGGCCTGTTTTGGAGTCTATCAGACTAAGGAGAGTATGTGACACCTACATGGAACATGTACATTTCAGCAATGTTTGTGGTACAGGCATGTATTCTGGTAGATAGAGACCGCACACTTACTTGCACAACTAACTGGTTGCACCACAAAATAGCCTGATGTTCCATTGACAACCAAACATTTTTCATTCCTGTACTACTTATCAAAAAACCATTGGTGGGTGGCACAATACCATCGAGGGACTCTAACTTCGTTCTAACCTGAAAGTCAAAATGTAAAAAGTTTTACCATATGATGAAAAAGTAAGAGCATAACAAAAAAGTAAGAATTATGTCCAACGCAAATGATTGATATATTGTATGTGATAAAAAGTAGAGCAAAGTTCAATTTTTCAGGTGTTAAGTTTGATAACTATATTTGAGAATTACTGGGGACTTTACCATATGCAGAACATAGGGATAAACAACAATAATCATACATATGAAACTTCACATCAATTTGACATTCTTTAGCTGTCATAATTTAGTTTAGTGCATGTATGAAGGGTTTTGCATCAACATCAGCAAAAACAAATAAAGTGCTCAAAGAAAACATCTGACAATCCTTGTTCAATTTAAATACTCCCACCCCTTCAAAGAAATAAAATAAATGCTCCTGTAACGTTCTGTGTAACTTCACACAAATTAAGAAAACTCAATAAATATCATGCCAACTCACATTTTTTGCCCACCTTTTTTCCCCAAACAAATCATTTATTCTGTTAACGCTGAATGGGTGGTTAAAGTCTTTTCCAAATGAGGGGATAGTATGAAATAAAGCGATTAATTATTTGACAGGACATGCATTTTGAGACAAACCAACATAGAAACCCAGAACCCAAGTGGGTTTGGTCTGGCAGAAGCAAGCTAGGCTTGCAAGTGGGGTGCACGCTGCTGAGATTCTCCTGGTAATAGGAGGTCTCAGGTTCGAATTCCAGCTTGTGAAAAACAACCCTCAGAGAGGGGACCCTACCCAAGTTACTCTCGGCCCCGGAGTGGTAGCTCACTCGGCCACCATTTTAAAAGAAAAACAAAACATAGAAACCCAAACACTCTATGGAACAAAGGGAGTGTGATTATACCTGATAATCATTATAGCCACCGGAGATGGAGACAACAACTACACGAGAGAGTAATGGATCAGACACATAATGTCCAGTCTGAGTGGTTTGGACCTCATATCCCTTTTTCCATTCCTCATTCACCTGGGAAAAATAGTGACCCAATGATGGCTGCAATGCCACAGGAGGTGATCTGGATAAACAGGTGAATTAAGTGAAAAACTAATTGATGAATGAAATTTCATACAGATACATGAATGAAAAGGCTGCAAAGCTCACTGGTGTGGTGTTGAAAGAGTAAGAACAGTCTCGACAGCTGCCTTCCTTAAACGAGGGTGGATGAGTGCAGCTCTAGCAACAAAACCACCCATTGAATGTCCAACTAATATGACACTTTTTGGCAAACTACCATAGGCAGCAGCACCTTCTTTTTCTCGGGCAGCACGAGATTCTTCATATTGATCCAGAATCTGCAGGCGCAACCACTTAATAAGTAATTGAGGAATTGAGGTTTCTAATTGCGAGAAAGCAGGATATCGTAAGATAACATAACCAAAGCTGGGTATCGTAAGATTACATAACCAAGGTATGATTGATGAAGTTCAAGTATAAGTAAGGATGTAGAAAGAGAACCTAAACAAGGAACAGTTAGTGAAACTAAAACCTTCAAGATTGATAAAAGGTACTTAAATGCATCAACGACATAAATTGATGGAAGTTCAGCAGGTTGTAAAGAAGAAACAGCTGGATGATTAAACTAATTCAGTGTGCTATTTGCAGATCAAAATGTAAACACAATAAGCAATACCCTGTGGATGGCATAAACAACATATTCTGTGTGCTCTTCCAGTATCCGACCATCCATTGCAGAATGTTCACCTTCAAGGTCTACAGCAAACCAATCCAGCCTTCTACTATATTGATTAGGTAACTGGAAGCCAGCTATATCCATATCTTCCCCTCCCTCCTCGGGAGTCAGGGAAGCCTCTTGATAAAATGCCTGTTCAAGTGGACCTCCCTGATACGCCCTATCACATTCTGCAGCCAGGGATCTAACCTGTGAAGAGACCAGCATAAAACTATAGCTCAATATTTCAAGTGTTTGAATGTGCAGTGCAAACAATCCTTCTTACACCAAATAAATGGGGCTGTCGGGTATGATATACATCTAATCTTTCCACTTCCATTTCTATAGGTTATAGAATATGCAGTTTCTTCTGCCAAAAAGAAAGGTACCATAAAGAAACTCAATCGACCAATTGTTAACCCATTTTTACAACTTGTTGATTTACATATAATTCAACAGGTTCAAGATTTTTCTATCCTTGCTAGGTAGGACATTCATTTAACATCCGATGACCAAAAATGGATTTTAGACCAGAATCTTCCACTCGTAATCAACATTATCTAAGTACGGCAAGGCAAGAAACTAAAACCCCATTTCAACAACTCAACATGACCATAATTGAATCCGATAGTCAAAAAATAAAAAAAAAACTTAAAACCCATTTATATTGTTTCAGAACACAAACAATCACACAGATGAAATAAGAACACGCAGAATTTACATAACCCTAGATCAAATTTTTTTTAAAAAAAGTAGTTCAAGATCTCATTAAATTAATGCGAGCTGGAATTACTCATTGCAAGATCTCTTAATAAATAAAGAAAAAATAAAAGAGCAAGGTCTCATTTAACTAATGCGAGCTGGAATTACTAATTACAAGATCTCTTGATAAATAAATAAATAGAAAGATCTGTTTAAAAGAAATTGAAATAAAAAAAGAAAAACAATTAAACAACAGCGAATCCAAAAATAAATAAATAAAAAGGAAAGCTTACCTGTTTGTAACTGCCACCATTTCCAGGAATAAAAAGAAGAGGAATTCCATTAAGCTGCTTAAGATGCTGATTAAAATCAATCTTCTTCCAACCTTCATGGTATAAATACAATCCATACTTAGCAGACGACACGCCGCCATTTGTAGAAATAGGAACGTAAGTAGGATACATGTAAGTCATTACGCAGCCATTGGAGATCGGCTTTAATAAACCGTACAAAGCAAGGATTCCGATCCATGCTGATACTATAACTACTATTGCTACTCTGATTTTGGATCTCAATCCTTCCATCATCTTTTCATATTTGAGGTTTCCCAAATTATAATATATTTAGCTGATCTGATTTGGAATGGGAGGGTGATCGGAGGGAGATGCACCCACCGGAAAGATGCTAAATACGGTAGGAAGAGCAGATAAAGTACTAAGCTATAAGATGGTTGAATTGAAGTTATTAAACTACACTGGCACTGCGAGCTGAGTTGTAGGTATACAGTTTTATGAACATCCTTCTACTCTTGAGATTTTCTTAATGCGACCTCTTAACTTTTTATTATTTATTACATCCCTCTATTCTAGACATTTTCTTAATTTGATCCCTCCAATGAGATTCTGTCCAATTTTCTCGTAAAGTTGCATGTCATGAGAGGTAAGATCGACATGTGGAAAAAACTTAAATTTGAAAAATCAGAGAAATTTGTATAAATTAATAAAATAAAAATGAAAAAAAATTTAAAAGATAAAATTTTTACCTTAACTACCCTGAAAATTTTTATGGTGCTTAAGTTATAACTAATAATATTTTATTAGTTACTTCTTTAAAGAAAGAAATTGACATAAAGAGAAAAAACAAATAAGTTATGACCCACCAAAAATAATAAAAATATATTTACCTATGATTTCTTTTCTACTTATATCTATCAATTTCTTTAAAGTAAAGCTCAATAAATAACAAATAAGATATCATTATTCTCTTTAACATATTTATTATGATTTTAAACTCAAATCTAGAAAAATATCTATTAATATCAAGAAAAAAATCCAATAAAAAATGAAATAAATATAATATACAACAAATCACCTACATCCCTAAAACATACAACAATCCACACCTATTTTCTCCTCTTTTTTCATATAAAATCTTACATTCAAATATTTTCAAGATTTAAACTACTATTGTACAAATATTTGAAATAATCTCTTAACTTCTAGTCATTATCTTTGAATGATGCAAAACCATGTATTTTACCATTATCAAGTTTTAAATTCCTATAATGAAGATGAGAGAATTCTCATGGAACTTTAAAAGTCCAATTGTGTAAACTCCTCTTTTCTAAGGATTTAAATGCATGCCTTCACATGTTTGTATTACTTCTAATCAAATTGAACTTTCAAATTATAAAAATCTCTAACTTCAATTCAAATTAATCATTAAAACTTTCTTAAAAATAAATAGACCTAGTAATATTATTCATGCAAGGGTTGAACAATCAAATTTGAATTTTAGCATAATGTTACCTCTTATCCAATTATACGCTAACATGCATAACTCTCAATTTGACAATCTAGTAAAAAAAAAGTTTACTAGAAATTTTCAAAGGTATTGTTTTATATTGGGTTAAAATTTCAGGTTAATTGGAATTTAAAAAGACATCACGATAAAGGCTAAAAGGTGTTGTATGGATTTTGTTATTTGTTATCTTTTAACTTGTGAACTTCTTATAATATTCCAAAAATTTTCCTTTTACCTTTGGCTATTTCAAACCAGTTTAGAAAATGATTCATAATGATACAAGAATATCCAACAACATATTTTTTAGAGTTTTCTAGTTCTATTAGAATCTTTAACGGACAACAATATAGTTTTCAAGTGTGGCAAAGATTGTTATAATATTTAAAAATCATTTCCTTACAAGAATTCCTTATTTATCCTATCTATGCAAGAAAAGGATGGATGGTGCTATTTAATAGCAAATTACTTTGCTTATTTTGGGCAATTTTCTTATTAAAAAAAGAGATTAAAAGAGGCGACAATAAAGATAATTAATGTGTCATTCTCTTTCCATGAATTGCAAGGATTTTATGATATATATAAGGAAGTTAAAAGGTGGTAGAATAATGGATCTAATTTAGCAATTAAAATAAGAGTTGTCCTAGCTAATTTGAGACATTAAGGGGTGGCTACAACTAACCTAAGCCTTCTAGGATGTTAAATTCAACCATAGAGGATTCTAGATAAGAAAAGCAATTATTTTGGGCTATTTAATCTTGTTTTATGAATACCTATATTTATTATTTAGATTTTGTGTTAATTTTATTATTTCAGACTTGTTTCAGTTTCAATTTGGACTCTTACTTTAAATTGGGTTCATGACAACCTATTAGTCATTGTTTATGGTTTATTACGTATGTTGGGCTTTAGTTCTTCTTCTTCTTCTTCTTCTTTTTTTTGGGGGGGGGGGGTTGATATATAATCCATTAGAGTTATTAAGGTTGTTTTTTTAGTCTATTTAAATTATTTATTGTTGTCAAATTTGTGCAGCCATGGATTATTGAATAAAATTGTTGGTTTGCTTAGTGCAAAATATTTTTTCTTTATTAAACAAAGAACAATTGAACTTATCAAAGTATAAATGACTTTTTGGTGTTCTTCGCATACTTTGAGTTTCTAATTCTCCATAATCAACGGGGCCAATTCACTTCCAATACTTTTTGTTCTCTAATACATCGTTATCTTTGGGTTAAGGTTCTATCTCAAATTTGATTTTTAACTTTTCAGGATTATGTCAATCTTGCTTGTGAGTTTTTAGATCTTAAAGAATTTTAAGAGTCCAATTGTGTAAACTCCTTTTTATTTTCTAAGGATTTACATGCATGCATTTTTATATTTGTATTACTTGTAATAAAATTGAACCTTTAAAATAGAAATATCTCTAATTTTCATTTTATTCATATATAAAACCTCAATTCAAATTAATTAAATAGACTTAGTAATAATTCACTCAATCAAATACCAAATTATTATAAGCCCATCATTTATTCATCCATAAAAACCATAATTCTAAAACCTTGACAACAAAATTTAAGGAGTATTCCATAGTGGCAAAAATAAGAACGAGGAAGCGAGATGACATAGCTAATGATGGTGATTATATAAGTAGAGAACATGAAGAAAAAGATACGAGAATGTAATGATGGAGTCATGGAAAAAAATTGAAAATGAACTATTGCAACTAATTAGGGGATTCATAAGATTCTACTGTTTAGGTTAAAAAATTAGGAATATTTAGGTTTTAAGGGTTTTTTTATTAGTTTCAATTGAAGAGTATGAATTATTATTTTAGGTTCAATTGTTTGTTTTTCTTAAATAGTTGTGGAAAAGGGCTCGATTGTTTTTTTTTTTTGAAAAATGTTAAGATTAATTAATCCAAAAAATGTACAGTTGAACGAGAGGCATACCTCTCAGGAAAACAAAGGGAGGGAAACAGAAAAGAAAAACCAATACAAAATAAGCAAAAAATTCGAATAATTAGAGGGAGGCTACTGTAATATCTAATAACCCTCACAAGCAAACGTCTACTTAACTCATCTCACATGCTTGTTACATTCTTTTATGTTTTGAAATAACCAATTTTTTATTTCTACCTTTATTTCTCTTTAAGTGGAGGAGGTCAATGAAGAGAAATCTTGCTTATGATAAAAAAAAAATGTCATACTCCTTTAATTGATAGCCCATATTATAAAGGCATGTGGAAACCTCAAAATATCCAAAACCTTAATTACTTTAAGCTTAAAAAACTTAGTTTTAAGCCCATTGCTATAATTGGTGTTGAACTTTAGACCTTTTAGTATGATAGTGGTGAGAAAGTCACAGATATGTAGAGGGAAACAACATGTAAACTTAAGTTTAAAGTTAACCCTGAGGGGTGTCGCACGTCACCCGCACAGCATTGGCTGACAATTTTTTCGTTTCTCATTTTGCTTGGGTTTGGTTCGTTGGGAGTCGCCACCTAATATTTGATTGAGGGCTACTAGGAAACCCAGATATACTGGTCTTTGTCAGAAATTCGAGGGTAAAAAACTGGTTGTGACTAGGGAAAGTATTATCACCTCTAGCGCACCCTATATGTGGTAAGCTGCTTTTGCGGTTTGATGTGATTTAAAATTTTGAAATATTAATTAAATTCTAAGGTTTTAATAAATCAGTTATTAAATCCAGAATATATGTAGAAACATTTCTTATATTTTTATGGAAGATATAACATGATTTTATTTATCCTTGAGATATTTGCCAATATTCAAATTAAACACTTAATTCTTTTTTTCTTTTTGTCTTTTTATTTTTTATAATTCAATAACATAAATAAAAATTCAAACACACACACCTCTTTTCCATTATGTTTCTTTTATACACCCACATTTACAAAATAATATAAATAATAAAAAAAAGCTAACAGTAATTTAAATACATATTCAAACATCTAACAATTACAAAAAGGTCCCTAAAAAGTCCAAGAACTACAGAGGCCCTCTGGAACTGTAGGAGCGGCGGCAGCGCGTGGATTTACGCACCGTCGCAGAAAAGACCGGTGATAGGGGAGATCCGAAATGGCTTCCTTCCCTCTTCACCCTCCTGTCGGTTGTGAACAACGCTATTACCTACAAAACACTAAAAAACACACACAAACAAGTCTGTTTTAGCTTTTTCTTTCACTATTTTCGGATTTACTTTTATTTTATTATCCATATGTTGTTCTTCCTTCTTCTCTGGTGGCCGACTGCTATGGAGTGAGGAGTGGCTCACCGGCGATTCGCGCGGTCGGATACCCGCTGGATCGGGTCGATCGTCGACCCCTCCTTCTTCTTTGGTCAGCGGTGAGGCAAACAAGGGTCTAAGGAGGGGGAATGGACCACATTAAGCTCAGTCCCTTCTCCTCACTTTCTCTTTTAGCTGGCGTTGAGGCAGCAAATGACTGTTGGTGATGCAGAGGGACGATCTATGAGGTCTGGTCGGGGCAGGAGCTAAACGCAAGGCGGCTCTAGTGAGGCCGAGAGACGGGGACCGTGAGAGGGTCTGAAAACCACAACAGGGGGGAAATGATAGCTATGGCTAAGTTGTCGTGGTTTGGAGAGGGGAGCCGCCAACGAAGAAGAAAAAATGGTTTCTTTAGGTTTTTTGGTTCCCAGCCTCAAAGGGAGAGGGGCCGGCAGCTTGTCTTTGTTTTTTTTTTTTTGCTAGTGGAGGGGGCCAGTGTTTTGTGGGGTTTTAGGAGAAGAAAAATCATAGAAGATGGGGGCGGTGCCCCCCCTCTAGATGAGTAAAGTTTTTAGGGTTTATTTGTGTTTCCCTTTTCAAAATCCTCCCCCTTTTTTTTCTCCTCCTCATGCCTCTTAATTTTTCTCCCCCCTTTTTTTCTCCTCCTCCATTTGTTTTCACTGTAGCATGTATTTATAGGAGAAATGTGGCTTGGCCAAAATCACACTGGCCCCTCAACTTTTCTTTTTTCTTTCTGTTCTTTCTTTTTTCTGTAAATTTTGGTTTTTCTTATATTTTTTTGTATTTTTAAAAACGAGCAATATCAACGTCGACTTAACAAGGAAAATTAGTGATAATAAAATTTACGCGTTAAAAGTTGAACGCGTTCAAAATACCTTTGAAAATTTAAATTCTTTTGAGATGACGTTGAAAATGCTAAAAACGATACAAATATATCAAAATACATTTTTTTTTGGGTTTTTTGTTGTTTTTTTGCTATTTTTGATTTTTCTGAAAATTTATCAAAAATATGGGTCAAAAATTGGATAGCAACAAGGGGTAGCTCAACTGGTCAGGTATTGGGTTTACTCCCCAATGACCATGAGTTCGAGTCCCCTCAAAGCCATTAGAGACTTACATGGTTGTTAACTTCAGAGCCCGTGAGATTAGTCGAAGTTTAAAGCTGAAAAAAAAAATATAAAGAGTAGTTGTAGGATATGACATCTCTAGCTTCAAGGTAATGACTTCATTTCAATCATACCTTTTTGTTTTATGTTTTGTTATTTGATGTTGGTAAATGAATGTGCTTATATATGATTATTTCATTTCTAACAAACTCATTTTATTTGTTATTAAATGAATGTGTTCATCTTTAAAGGATATCATCAATGACCATTGGTACCTTTTTTTTCTTGGGGTTTTTTTTCCCTTATTACACTATCAATGACCCAGGTGTATCTATATGAGAGCTTATGCTATTAAAAATTTTATGCCAACAAAGTTTAATAAAGAAGATTTCCATTCTAATTGCATTTATTGCATGTTTCTATAATTTATAATGCAAGCAATATTTGCCTAACATTTTGTATTTATAAGATATTGAAGGTCCTTGTTTTTTTTTCTATCATCTATGCCCTTCGTTATAAAGTCAATTAATTTTACTGATTACGAGAGTGCTCATGTGTGGATTGTGTAGAAGCAACATATGACGAGTATTTCTTTTATATTAGGATTTTTTTTTTGCCTTTGTCTACATTAGAAACCTTTTTTACAATATTGGTATAAGAGTCAATTAGGGTAAAGTTTTAGGCATGTCTTATGATGATGTTACTTGACATATTAATATACTGTACTTTTGCCTTTACTTTGATAAAGTACATTTTTTATATTATTTTTCTTTCATCGCATGTTGAAAGAATGATTACTCTGTACTCTTAATGTTATAGTTTAATCCTCTACTATATTTTAACTAGTAGAGAGTTTTGGAACATTTATTCTATCATTAGTTGGGGTGACATCCATTGCTTTATATATTTTCTTGTTTGATTACATGAAATAATATGCTCATGGTTTATGTTGATTCCAAGTTTCCCTTATATTGTAAAGTTTATTATTTTCTATTTTTTTAAAAAAATGCTAATACATTTGGTTTGGACAAGTTTATTAGAGATTTCATTGAGGTTGGAAGGGTGGAGATGTTTGAACTATAATCTTATAATATTCACTCTACAGTCAGGTTGTTATTACAATTCCTTTGTATTTGTATAATATATGATTTTAAGACTAACATGCCATCTTGTCGACATGATATTCTGGATTAGTTGTGTATTTAGTATGTCCAATGTGGCAAGAAATTATAACTACTATTTGTGTATCTTCTAATTCATCTCCAAAAATTATAACCTTAAAAATCAATCTTCTTCATTTTTTTTATTTGCATTGTAAGTTTAAAAATGTTTCTATTAAGAATAAAAATTTTCATTTATTTTTATATATAACCCTACATGCGTGATGAAATTCATCAAAGTGGACTCTTCTTTCTTCTATTTCTACTTGCCTTTTTTCTTCTTCTTATGGTTGCCATCATACTAATATCAATTTAAGTTCAATTGCATTTTAAAATCATGATGTTTTAATTGTTTCTCTAAGATTATATATTGGTGAATTGGGATTTTAATAATTTGGATCATGTTTTCAGGAATGCTACTATTTGTTAATGTTTACATTTGTCCATGTTTCCCTCCACTTCTTGCTGGTGTTTGTATTTTAGATCTTGTCCTCGCCCAATTTTTTAGAAACCTTTCAAACAACAAATTCTTGTATCTTTGAGACATTACAATATTAAGAGCTCAGAAACCTTCTAGACAAAGATATAACAAATCTTGCAACCATTATGTTGTCTTAGATGTTTTATTAGATCTTAAACTAGAAAATGGTTTTGACCTTGATAACTAAATTTTGCTACACAATTTAGGAGGTAGCCTATTCTGTAATGCAACCATTTTTATTAGACGTGTCATGCCACCTATCCTTTGTTACTAAAAACTTACATGGAATCTCATAAAAACAAAAAGCCATATTAAAAAAATGTCAAAAGTGAAGGGAAAAATATGTGCTATTAATCCAAAAACATTAAATATTATAACTTATTTCTTTTCATATGTATAGATTGATTAGCTAATATGAGAGTTGGTTGGGAGTTAGGAGTTGTTTTATTTTTTCCTTTGGTTTCTTTTACTATACTTATATATTTGTTATGTGGAGTAAATTATATATTAGTTTCTCTAGTTTTTCATAATAATTTAAAATAGTTGTTTTCATTTTAAAAACATTTGATTAGTGTTGGTCATGTTTAATTTAATATTAAGTTGTTTAAAATATATCTTCTTTTTTAATCAATATTTTTCTATATTTTTTTCCTTTTTCTATTTCTTAAAGTAAAAAAAAAAAAAGGGAAAATAAAATGAAATGGCAAAAGTGATATAGTTACAAGTAGATTTAAAAATATAAAGATTAATTAATTAATTTATAAAACTAGAGTGACTATTTAATTATTTTGTAAAATTAGATAAACTCTTTCATACTTTACTCCTTTAAAACGACATGTTATACAATGTGTTTTGACTAGTTCTGTTGTTAATTTTTTGGACCTTTAGGTAATGTTTGGTTACTATTTCAGAACAGAAAAGACAAAGACAATAGAGACAAAGAAGACAAGATAAAAAATAAGACAAAGATAAAATTATGTGTGGTAGTGATATACGTGACAAAATGATTGTCTTTGTATTATGTTTGGTTATAGTAGACAAGACTAAATAAAGTATAAAATAATCTATTTAACCTTAATATGTATTATTGCCAGACTTCCATAAGTGGACTTGGTTAACCCATACTGACCCTTCTGACCTGTGAACTTAGCCTTACCCCAGTTGAACCTCGAGTTAAGTTGTAAAACTATAATAATAATAAATTTTATTGTTACATTGACCCGAGTCAACCCAAGTTGACCCTTATAATCTATGTCTCGAGCCTTACCCTGGGTTAACCTCTAAATCAAGTTTTAAAATTATAATAATAACCAATTTTATTTTATATTGACCTGATTAACTCGGGCTGACCCTTCTAATACGTGACTCGGGCCTTATATCAGGTCAATTCCGAGTCAATTTTAAAGCTAAAATAATAACCACTTTTGTTTCTATGTTGACCTGGGTCAATGGTCAACCCCACTCATGACCTGGCCCTTGTCTCGGTCGACCTTTGAATCAAGTTTTAAAATATGATAATAACTTTTTTTTATTTTTATGCTAACTCGGTCAACCCGTGTCAACCCAACCCTTAACTTGAGCCTTGACTAGTAACCTGCGTTTTACCCTGGATCAACCCTCGAGTTAAATTTTAAAATTATGATAATAATCATTTATATCCTTATATTTCTTCCTTAAACAATTTGAAATTGAAAGCTTTTTAAAAGGATGTTTTAATAACAAAAAATAATAAATATTATCTTTTTTGTTATAGAAACAGTAGCCAAAGACCACTTATAATCCTTTTTTGTACCATAAAAAAACAATAATTCATTAATTGATTTTTAATCATTTTCCAAACAAATGCTCCATACTTTAGACTTAGTTTTTAAAAGCCTAGTGAATAGCCATATCTATTAATATTTTTTTTTTTTTGTAAAATTTGTTTTTGTTTCATCCATGCAAAATGACTTCAAAGTTATGACTTGATATTTCATGTATGTTTTTATTATTAAAATTACTATTATTAAGGCTCGATGAAAAAGAAAAAGTGGTATTTAATTTGACCTTGCATAATAAATACATAATTATGCAAAAACATATTACCCAATGTTTAACCTTTGTTTACTCTAGAATGATTAATAAAATTTAAATGAATATTAAATATAAATAATGTCTTTATAAATAAGAATACATGTTTTACATGAATAAAGTTAGTACCACACGTAACCACTTGATTGGCTACAAACTATATACACTAATATTAACAATAACACTAAATAGTGTTGTGCACTTTAACACTAAGCCTAAGTGAACTTAAGAAAATTGACTCACTTTTTCTTAATGTCAAAATCATAATAAAAACAAAAATAAAAATAAAGAAAAAATTATTCCAAAAGAATAATTTCTTTTTGTTGATTTCAATAAAATAATAAAAACCTTTATATATATAACTTAAAAGAGAAGAAGAATTTCAATCTTCTTGATATAGGAAAAAGGCTATAAACACCCACACACACAAGATTTAGAAAAGGAAGTAAGAATTTTTATTTGATGTAGGAAAAAGCTTTATGGTTGGGTTTTTTTTTTTGCCAACTTAAAAAAGGGTTTTTTAAGGTCAATTTGCCATTTATCCATAATTAGTTTTAGATATCTTAATATTTCATGTAATAGTACTTATTTTAGAGAATATTTTTCAAAAATATTTTAACCTTCAAAAGTGGTTGTATATCATTTTAATTAGGCATCAAATATGCCCAATAACTATTTGTAGAAGTTAATTTTCAATAATTCCCTATGTGAATGGAAATTGATTGACCAATATACAAAGACATGCAAATTTAAAATGAGAGAGAGTGAATTGGTAGGTCATTATATCAAAATAGGTAACCTTTTGGCTTAAAACCTTCTCTAGTTCAATACTGTCGGATTTACTCAGCTAATTAGTGAATGTAATATCTTAAACTAATATATATATATATATATATATATATATATATATATATATATATATATATATAAACTAAAACAATAATATTCACATAGTTCTCTTCTTAGATTTTTCTTTAGTTCTCATAATTGCATTCATCATGGCCCTACATAAATCTTAGTTTCTTAAGTACTTTAAATAATTTATCATTAATGAATTCTTATAAAAACAATTATATTTCTAACTCATATAGGTAATCTCTCATTCAGAGTATTCTGGCACCCTTTGTTTTAATGACGCCTCAGCTATATACATCACTAAAATTCCACTTGACACCTATCATAATGATAAGCAGATCGTCTCACTATGATTGTTTTTAAAATTCTTAAAACTTGTGTCTATTTATCATCGTAAGGGAAAATAACTTATCATTGTCTTGGCTATATTACTAGAGGCTATAAGAAAGTTAAAATAAAAGAGTACTAATCTTAAGATGGGCTTACAACTTAGATGCTTTCAGTAGTTACTCGCTACTCCATTTGATAAACCAAGATAAAAGAATCATAAGAGCACAACTTACCCTTGTCACTCTAAAACCAACACTCTTTTTGTTATTGAAACATATATATAAATTACAACTTTCTAATGCTATCAAGAGTACCATATGACTTAGTTTTTCCTTTACTTTCTAATGCTATCGAGAGTGCCATATGACTTAGCTTTTCCTTTAAACCTAGATTTTAGGATCTTCAATCAACTATATAGAGTTATCATCAAGATAACTTTTTATCTTTAAGGCTTTAAACACATTACCTTGATAAACTATATATGAATTTATCTTGTTAAATCTTTAGTAAGCATATTTGTATATTTTTGTTTGAGCTTACATAGTTAATGAAAATAATTATATTCAAAAGAAAATGTTTAACAATATTATATCTACAATGTATATGTCTAGACTTACCATTAGATATACTATTTTGTGCCTTCTTAATTTTTGACTAGCTATCACAATGGACAAATATCACTACACTAGCTTTGTCCAATATGGAACATCCTTTAAGAAATTTTAAAGCCACTCGACTTTTTCTTTAGCTTTATCTAGAATAACATTATTTGATTCCATTATGGATCTTATAAAGCATGTTTGCTTAGAGGACTTTCGAGATATAAATGCTCTACTGAACATGAAAACCTATCCAGTAGTAGATTTTGAATCCTTATTATCGAATATCCAATTCACATCACAATATCCTTCAAGTACCATCAGATACCTAATATAGTGTATCATATAGTCTAAGGTATATCTTATATTTGAGGGTCATATTAATAAGTGCAAAATATACATATGTTTTTATTTCTTTTACACTATGCTATTAATGTGTTTTGAGCTTATTTGAGCTTATTGGAAGTTATTTTATGAGTTTGGCATGCCAAAGAGACTTTGTGTGAATTAATTGCTAAAAGATAAGAATTTCTACATTTTATATTTCAAACCTTGCTTCTTGTGACAAGTTTTTCACTGTGTTATAATTTTAGGATGTGGACGTGGGCTTATTCAAAGTTAAAGTACACATATCAAGATTTTCAAAAATATATTATGGGCAGAAATCCAAATTTGTTTGGACCTTTAATCAAACCTGCAAAATCAAGTTGAAATCCTACTTGTAGCAAGATTCTTTACTTTCACATTACAAATTAAAACGGGTATATCTTGAGCCTTAGACACTGCAATCATGCAATTCAAAAGCCTAAAATCATCTATACATCTAGGACTACAACGTTTATGAATGATTCTAGGTTAGATAAAATCATTTTAAAGGTGAAAATCCGGATGCAATCTAAAGGACGAGATTGGTCTTCTGATTTGATGAGAAAACTAACGGTGCCGAGCATTCTACTACGGTTGAGAGTTTGACATAGAAACGGTGGGACTTAAGATCCAAGAATGGTGTAAATCAATCCTAACATTTTATGAATGAAAAGAATAAAGCTGGAATAGTTGGATATTACAAAAAACTAAGTCAGAAACAAAGTCTAAGTTGTAGCAGAATCTAATTTACAACATAGTCGGTTTTTAACACAAATTCTGAAGGATTTAACCAACCTTAAAAGACCAGATAAAGAATGGAGGAATTAAGTATCATAAGGACTTCTAATTAGCTTACAAATCCTGAAGAAATTCGACAGCCAACGAAGAGAATAAATAGAGCAGAACATGGCTAAAACAGAAGCTCTACAACATTCCTTTATTTTTTGTTTATGTCAATTTTCCAACAACTATGAACTAATTCCTAATTTTGGTTTTAGAGAAATAAAAACCATCTCTATTATTAAGTTATAAGAAGTAATGTTATCATTGTAATTCTTTCATATTCAATTACTTATTTATCCTTATTTTCGAATAATGTTATTGATTTATGTTCATGCTTATTGAATTGTTTTGAGATGGTATATACGTGCTTTCTAGTTTCTTTCAATCCATAATTGTTTTTAGGGACTATAATAAAAAACAAAGGAATTAACTTGATTGGTGCAATAATTACTTTAATTTATTAGGGAGGAATATACTAAGTTACATTGCTCAAGCTTTTGAACGATTGTTTAGAACAAATTTTACAGACTTTACTCCTAAGGCTACTACTCAATGAATTAAAAATGGTTTTTAATATTAATTCTCTTGATGGTAACAAATTGACTAGATAGCATTATCTAATTAATTTACTCAAATCTCCTCGACTCCCCTTAGTTTTATGGGACTTCGAATTTATTTGCTTGAATTGAAAGAATATTTATTTTACTTTGAGGATCAACAAATTTATAGGAATTGATGTTTAGTGAAAAGGTTTATGAAACCACCGTGTCTTTGTCTGGTGGTGCAGTTCTTATTTATAGAGTTTCTCTAACACTATTACAACAAGTCATTAATTACAGTGTCAACGTATCCTTCTATATATATAGCTACTGTCAACGTAACCTTCTATATATAACTACTGTCTATAATCAAGGAATTGCCTAGAATCATGAGATTGAGTTTTGATAACAGATACAATATTATTTGAGGAGAATCTTGGGGATCCTGATATATTCGTAATACCCCCCGCAAGCCTAGTATCTCAGAATCAGAGATGCGAAGCTTGGAACGGAAGAAAATAAATGTAGGGTGACCAAGACTTTTGGTGAAAATGTCAGCAATTTGTAAGTGAGTGGGAATATAACGAATAGTGAGGACGCCGGAGGTCACCAGCTCTCGCACAAAATGATAATCTAAATCGATATGCTTAGAGCGCTTATGAGAGACTGGGTTGACAACAAGAAAAATGGAGCTTTGATTGTCACAGAGCAGAACCGGAGGAGATGAAGAAGATATATGAAGGTCCTTAAGAAGATGTCGCAGCCACTTAACTTCTGTAGCAGTATGAGCCAATGCCCGATATTTAGATTCACAGCTGGACCGAGAAACCGTGGGTTGTTTCTTAGAACTCCAGGACACTAGAGCATCACCAAAGTAAATAGTATAACCAGAAACTGAGCGACGGGTATATGGACATCCAGCCCAATCAACATCCGAATAAGCAGTGAGTTCTTTAGAAGAAGATGGAGTGAAAGATAAGCCGAAGCGAAGAGTCCCCTTAACATAACATAGTATCCATTTAACAGCCTGAAAATGAGAAGTAGATGGCTTATACATGAACTGACTAACAACACTTACAGCGTGAGAAATATCGGGACGAGTAATTGTAAGATATTGAAGAGCCCCGATAAGCGACCGGTAAAGAGATGGATCATCAAAATCAGTTCCAGCCATGGAAAGATGCTGAGCAACTACCATGGGAGTACCCATTGGTTTGGAGTCAACCAACTGTGCACGCTGTAGAATCTCATGGGCATACTTGGCTTGGCTAAGAAAGAGACCAGTAGACGTGCGATGAGCTTCCAACCCCAAGAAATAGTTCAAAGAGCCAAGGTCCTTAGAGGAGAATTCATGAGTTAGTTTGCCAATGAAGGAATGAAGAAGTGCTGAGTTGCTGCCGGTCATGACAATGTCATCAACATATAATAAGAGGTATAATAAGTCATCACCCTTGGAGAGCACGAATAAAGATGGGTTGACAAAACTACAATTGAAGCCAATGGCTAAAAGAAAGGAGCTGAAGCGATGAAACCATGCACGGGGAGCTTGCTTAAGGCCGTAAAGAGCACGACGAAGCCAACAAACATGTGTAGGATATTTAGAATCAACATAACCAGATGGCTGATCCATGTAAACTTCTTCCTGCAAAAGTCCATTAAGAAAGGCATTATTGACATCAAGTTGCCGAAGAGGCCAATTATTTGAGACTGCCAGAGACAAAACAACTCTAACGGTGGAAGCCTTGACAACAGGGCTAAATGTATCGGTGAAGTCAATGCCCGGTTGCTGCGTGTAGCCCTTTGCGAGAAGACGAGCCTTAAGACGATCAACAATACCATCAGATAGATATTTGATGTGGAAAACCCATTTGGAGCCTACAACATTTTGGTTGGGTGATCTAGGCACTAGATCCCAGGCGTGATTTTGATGAAGAGCCTGAATTTCTGCATCCATGGCAGCAATCCAGCCGGGATGTTTAGCAGCTGACTTGAAGCCTTTGGGCTCGCGCATGGTGAGAAGAAAGTGAAATAAGCTGGAGTGAGGAACGATGCACACATAGGAGCGGTGAGAAGGTTTGAAAATGCCTGATTTGGAGCGAGTCTGCATCGGATGAGTGCCAGTCTGTATAGGATTGCTGGGGGAGGATGCATCAGTGACAAGATCTTGGTCAGCGGACACAAGAGACAGGGCAGGCAGAGACTCATGCATTGAAGGAATAGTGGAGTCAACAGTAGGAGCCTGCAAACCTGAAAGAGGCACAACACTAGCAGATGGGTCAGTTAAGCAAGATCCACATGCACGTGGTATAGGATTGAGTTGTGTTGGTAGGTCAGGCACTGGAGTGAAAGCGGGCTTAAGAAATGCACTAACAGGGGAGTTAGGCAGAGATTGAGAGCAAGAGGATCCTTGAAAGGGATACTTAAGCTCATCAAAAATAGCATGTCTGGAAATAAATATATTGTTAGTAGAACGATCAAGGCAACGAAAACCATGATGAGACATACTGTAGCCAAGAAAGATACATGGACGACTGCGAGGACTTAATTTGTGGGGAGCATAGTCATGTAAGTAAGGAAATACAAGGCAGCCAAAAGGATGAAAATTGGAATAAATGGGAGATTTACCGTACAGAAGCTCAAAAGGAGACAAGCCATCAAGAGTTGGTGTGGGCAACCGATTGACGATGAAAGCAGCTGTGCTAAAAGCATCAACCCAAAATCGTAGAGGAACATGTGAGTGAAAAAGCATTGCTAAACCAGTTGCAGTTATATGTCGATGTTTTCGCTCGGCTCTGCCATTTTGGGCTGGTGTATAAGGACAAGACATTTGATGATGAATGCCACAGTTTAATAAGTGATCCCGAAATTGATGATTTGTAAATTCAGTGCCTCCATCGCTTTGAAATGCTTTGATTTTAAGTGAAAATTGTGTTTCTACAAATTTCTGGAATTGAATAAAAATGCGAAAGAAATCGGATTTAAATTTTAAAGGATAGAGCCACGTAAATCGGGAATAATCATCAACAAAAATAACATAATATTTTTAAACCTAAATTGGATGGAATAGGAGATGGACCCCATAAATCACAATGAATAAGATCCAGAACATGAGATGCTCGTTTGTCATTATGTTGAAATGGCAGTCTATGACTTTTTGCGAGTTGACAACTAGAGTAAATAGTGGGAGTAGGCAGTAAAGAGGTAACACATAATTGACGCTTTTTATTTAAAAGAGAAATAGTAGAGTGTGACACATGGCCCAAACGTGCATGCCAAACATCAAATGAAGCTCGAGGACAATTATTTGGAAAAATAGAAAGCAAAGAGTGATGTCCACGCTTAAGCACATAAAGATCATTTTCACGCCGCCCGGTTGCCACCACCTTTCCTGTGACTAGATTCTGTATAACAAAGCGGTCATCAGTAAAGGTGATAGAGAAAGGAAAATCAGAGGTAAGTTTTCTAATGGAAATCAAATTTTTGGTTAATCCAGGCACGACTAAAACATCCTTTAAAGTAAGGGAAGAAGTGGGAGAAAGGATACCAGTATGAGAAATGGGAAGAGTGGCACCATTACCTACAACAACACAATCCTTACCTGTGTACGAATCAGATTTTTCCAACTAAGCAACATCATTAGTCATATGTGCAATAGCGTCGGTGTCTGTATACCAATCAAAGGCTTGAGTAAAAGACTCCACAAGGTTGGCAGATTTTGAGGAATTAGAGTAACGATCATGACAAGAAGTAGCATAATGCCCTTCCTCACGAAAAATCTAGCAGCGAATAGGGCGGGTGCGTTGAAAGCGACCATTTCCACGGCTACGACCCCCACGAAAGGGACGATTAGCACCACGAGCAGAGACAGATTTATTTATGTGGTAGGCAGTGAAGGCAGTAGAAGTGGATCCCGTGGAAGACATCTCCAATGATTTAATAAAATTTTCATAACTCTCCGCCATGGGAACAATCTCCGTAAAGGAAGAGAGAGATGGAAGAGATAGCTGTGTAGTAGAGAAGGTGGAGAAAGCAGAGCCAAGTCCACGTAAATACCAATGTATTTTGTCGAGATCATCTACAGGGTGACCCATTGCAGCAAGCTGGTCACAAATAGATTTGAACTCTCGGGAATATTCAACAACAGATCGAGTATCTTTCTTCATGTGCTGTAATTCATCTTTGAAACGTAGCTCCCGGGATTTGGAACGATGACTGAAGGTTGTCTCCAAAGTAGACCAAACAACATATGAAGAGGTTAAGCCAACAACAGCAGACATGGCTTCTTCAGTCAACGAGGTAAGAAGGAGGCTTAGTATGAGTTGATCGGTCTGCTGCCATTTAGCAAATGCTGGGTTGATAGTGGCAGAGTCATCAGAACCGATGGTTGCGGAAGGAGGTTTAATAGAGCCATCAACATATCCAAGAAGATGTTGGCACTGCAGTAATGGCATCACTTGGCTACGCTAGAGGAGAAAGTTGGAAGAAGACAACTTGATGGTTAAGAGATGGACCATGGTGTTGAAAGACAGAGTGGAGGACGGAGTTTCAGAGGCCATTTGGATCAAGGGAGGTGAATCCTTAGAGAAGCTCTGATACCATGAAAAGGTTTATGAAACCACCGTGTCTTTATCTGGTGGTGCAATTCTTATTTATAGAGTTTCTCTAACACTATTACAGCAAGTCATTAATTACAGTGTCAACGTATCCTTCTATATATATAGCTACTGTCAACGTAACCTTCTATATATAACTACTGTCTATAATCAAGGAATTGCCTAGAATCATGAGATTGAGTTTTGATAACAGATACAATATTATTTGAGGAGAATCTTGGGGCTCCTGATATATTCGTAATATTTAGACCTTTAAACTGAGTTAGCAATGTATCAATTTATTTTATTTCATAATTTTTTATTTAATTTTTAATTCAAATCTATGTTCCTTTTTATTTTAGTATATTCTTGAATTTATTTTATTTGTGATAGTAAAGTCAAAATTATATTTTGGAGGTTTTGACAACGGATCAAATTTTAGCGTCGTTGCTAAGGAAGTTTTTATCTAATTTTCCTTTAAATATTGAACTGATTTATGCCAAGATCTTCTTATACAGGTGAACTAGTTTTTAATCTAGAAGTTGAGAGAACTGCAAGAGCAAATAAGAAGGAAAAAAGACAAGAGGAGAACCCGTTAACCTTAACACTTTCAACCAGTAATTTGAAAAGTGAAAGAGAAGCAGAAGTCTCTATAACATTGCAGAACATAGAACATCAATGGAGTTAGTAACTCCTACCGTGAAGCAATAACCTTTGTGCATTAAATTTTCAAATATTGATGTAGCCTTTGAGTTAAAATCTAGTTTGATTCATATAGTACTTACTTTCTGAGGTTTTGCAGGTGAGGGCCCCCATAAGCACTTGAAAGAATTCCATGTTGTTTGATCAACCATGAAGCCACAAGAAGTGAAAGAGGAACAAATTAAATTGAGAGCTTTCCCGTTCTCATTAGCTGACAAAGAAAAGGATTGGCTTTACTTCCTTTTTTTAGGATTAATAAGAACATGGATTGTCTTAAAGAGAAAGTTCCTGGAAAATTTCTTTCCAGCTTCCAAGATTGGAACAATTCATAAGGAGCAATTCAATATTCCATTGTTAGATGCGACCAAGCAAATTCCACAATATGCTAGATTTCTCAAGGAGTTATGCACCAACAAAAAAAAGCTAAAAACTGAAGAGAAAATTAGAGTGGGAGAGAAAATATCCACAATGATACTAGAATACAAGGATCCATGTATGTTTACTATACCCTATGTGATTGGCAATCATAAGTTGGAAATGGCTATGCTTGATTTAAGAGCATCGATTAATCTTATGCCACTATCAATTTACATGGGTTTGAATTTAAGACCTTTTAAAGAAATAAAGGTAATAATTCAATTAACGGATATGTCTAATGATTAGTACTTAAAAATGCATGTTTATCAAGGTTTTATATCATCATTTTGCACTTGAAGTATCAATAACTCCTTAACTAAAGCATTGTTTATAATAACAAGTTTGATATTATAAGATAGCTTAATTTATGGTAAATGGTCATTTTAAATGCAGGACTATCACATAAATAAAAGGATTGATTGATGAGTTTAAGCATTGAAAGTGAAAGGACAAAGAGATGGCCAAACTTAGAAAAGAGATGCCGGTGCAGTCCAAACCGGAACATTGCTCGGTAATTGGATCATATCTAGAGCTCTAGATCTCGGATTTAGGTCAATTTTATATGGATGGAAAGCTAAGACATAGGCCTACAACTTTCATGCGGAACCCAAGAATTAAAAAGGCCGTTTTGAAGTCCAAATTGTTGGAACAACGAAGAAGTCCGAAGCTGTCCTCCAGCCCAGACACTATTTAGTGTTCAGCCCATATCTTGAGTTCTAGAAGTCCAAATGACCTCATCTTTTTTTTGTTGGAAAGCTGAGACAATTTCCTAGAACATTCTTAAGAATTCTGGGCAAATTATGATGTTAGCAATGACGTTTTGTTCAGACAAGAAGATAAGGATTGTCACCAAGTCAAGATGTGGCCACCCACTCATCAATTAGTCAACAAATCAATAGTTCCAAATTTTGGCCTATAAAAGGAGGCACTTACCATGTATTAAGGCATCTTGGTTTCCAGATCAAGATCATGCTCTTGCTTTCTCTGTTTGTATTGCTTATGTCTTGCTTTCATTAATATCAAGTTTATGCACTTCATTTCCTTTCCTATACTTAGTTAACCTCTTTCTCATTTATGTTCTTATCTTGTTCATTTATGTTTCTTTCTTTCATTATGTTCAGCTAAGTTAATTATGTCAAGGTGAAAAGGGTACACTAATGGTGTAAGAATAAGTATAATATAAACTTAACATGGACCTTAATGTTGGATACTAACATGTTTTATATTTGTTATCTTGTTCACTTTTAATACTTTGCTTGTTAAATGGTTAATCTAGATTTATGTTGTATAACACTTGGTACAACAAATACTTGGCACTTTCATAGCTCATACTGTATGGTATAACCGACACCTGAGCTATGAAAGGAACTTGATTTGTTGTTAACATAAGTTATAATCATGAATGCCTGCCAACATTTACAAGTATTAGCTTTATTCGAATAAGATAACTAATGTAATCATGTTAACAATTTATAATCTGATTGGAACCTCCTTTATGTGTGGTTTCCAATTGAGTAATAAGAGTTTATATTATACTTGTTTGAAGTACCATTAGTGGATCCTCTAACCTTGACATTTGTTTTTGTTATTGTTTAATCCTTACATTAATCTTTAATCTCAAAGTTCTCATTAATTTCTTCATCTTCTTCTATTACCACTACTACTACTACTACTACTATTATTGTTGTTGTTATTTACATTATGTAATATATCTCTTTGATATTTTCATAAACTCAGTATATAGGCTGGAAACCTGTGACCCGATCTTTTGGATCATTCTCAGGTATAACAATGCCACGTACTGAGTATTATTATTGTTGTTGTTGTTGTCTTGTTATTTATAATTTATACAATTAACCTCTCTGTGGTTCGACCCCGGTCTTGCCGGGTTATTTATTACTTCGACACTCCTGCACTTGGGAGAAGACATCAAGCTTTTGGTCGTGTCATCTAATTTATACCTTGTAGACATTGTTGAGGATGTTCTAATTAGAGCAAATGAACTGATTTTTCCTGTGGATTTTTACATTATTGATATGGATGATAAGTTTTCTTTAAATCCAACTCATTTATTGTTAGGCAGACCATTTATAAAAATGACAAGAGCTACGATCGATGCACATAAAGGTACTTTATCTGAGTTTGATGGAAAAATAGTAACATTTTATAGTTTTGATGCTATGAAATATCCAGAATACTTTGAATGTGTTTTTTCATATTGATGTAATTAACCCCATTATGCAAGATGATTATGAGCATGATTTCTTGAAAGATGAGTTGAACTTCGTATTACAATATAACAAGACAAATACGAATATAAAGTTGAAGAATAATAAGGATATGAAAAAAACAATTATGTCTTTGCATTCACTACTTGAAATGCTAAACAGGTTAGTTAATTTTCCTTTACAACTGCCAAATTCTTATGAAAGTGTTTTACCTTCTGTTGAATAGGCCTCAAAGCTAGAATTGAATCTTTACCCAAACATTTAAAGTATGTGTACTTGGGAGATGATAAAACCCTAAGAGTGATTATTGCAAATGATCTAACGAATGTTTGAGAAGAAAAACTATTGAGAGTTGTCTAACCAAAGACAACAAAGAAAGGCACTTTTGAGATGCAACCCAAGCATGGTGTTGCACCACAACCAATAAATATTTTTTTTTGGTTGTTTAGTTCATTTTATTGCTTTCTCTATTTTCAGTATTGATTAATTTGAACTTTCCCACCATATTTTCTTCATATTTTATATTCCTTTAGTTGGAATTGTAGAGGACACCGAAGGATATATTGCATTTTAGTTGCAAAATCAGCCTTCAATGATTCAACAATACAACATTGCTCAAAACAAAATACATTCAGGGCAATTTTCTTTACTTCCCATCTTTCTTTAGTATAGTTATTAAGGACAATGTCCATATTCAGTGAGGGGGGATTTAGGGGCTTTCTATGTTGGTGGCATTATGCTTTGCTTTGGCAATTCTAATATGGCTACATCTTCATGTTTTAAAATTAGTGATTTGGGGGTTGTCTATTGAAAACATAATTTTCATATTTATGGGACCAAAATATTTTTTATGGTGGTGTTATTTGAATGTCATAAGTTCTAATATCATTAATGAATTCTCAACTAAGCTTATAAAGAAATCATAACATGATTGAATGATGATTTTGCTGTTATTTTTAAAGATTATTTAGTCAAGCTATTTTCTTTAGGACTAAAGTAACTGGATTTAGTAGACACCTCTATGAGACTTTGAGCTTTATGACTGACACATCTATATTGGCCTCTATTTTCCTTTCAGTGTGATTTTCTTCCATTGGTTTTGTTTCTCCAGAATTTGCTCTAATTCTAATAAAATAGGTTGAATAAGTTTGACCTAAATCAATATTATTCAAATTATTTAGTTAACGTAATTAATTAATACATATTGTCATCATTATTTTATATATGTTTGATATAAGTAATTAATGATCGTTCATTGATGTATAGAGATTCACCCTATGGGTTGCGGGGGATGAATTATTATAATGGAATTCAAGGTTTTATTAATTACGTACGTACTATCTAATCCAAGAAATATTAGTGGAGGGGATATTAGATGTCTATGCTAGAGGTGTAAAAATAAAAAGTTTCATGATCCAGTTGTTGTAACGATGCATCTTCTACAAAAAGGGTTTATGAAGAAATACGCACACAGAGAACCATATGTTCCTAAAGATACCATGATAGAAATGATGGCTGGGTTAACTTCTAGTTGTAGCAACATGCATGGAGTTATAGGTGACAATAATAATCTTTATAGGAATATGATTATGAATACGATATGAATGAATCAGAGTCATGCTGGTCAATGTCTAATTGTAGATAAAAAAAAATCTAATATAAACGCAATTAGGTTTTTTAAAATTTTAAAAGATTATGATGAAACATTATAGAATGGTTGCATAAATCACATTAAATTATTTGTTGTTGCATAGATGTTTGACATCAAGTTACATCAAGTTAAATCATGAGTTGAGTAAGGCCGATTACGACAGAATTGTTGAATGAAAGAAAAACATTTTACCCAAAAGGAATAGACTGAAAAAGAAATTCTATGTTGCTAAGTCCATGATGAAACCCCTCAATTTAGGAAACCAAAAATTTGACATATGTCTAAACTTCCGTATGTTATACTACCTTAAAAACGCAGAGTTGACCGAGTATAAAATATATGGGTATTCTTATTATAAACCTATAACTAGCAGGGGAAGGACTCTTTTTGTACATAGAGAACTTCGATACTTCCCAATCACGCCTAGACTACAGAGGTTATTCATGTCACCAAAGACTACTAAGCACATGATATGACACCAATCACATGATGCATGGATGGAGTGATGATACATCCTTTCGATGGTGAAGCCTGAAAACACTTTAACAATGTGCATCCTTAATTTTTAGTAGAGACAATGAACATAGCATCTTGGGTTATGTACAAATGGATTCAATCCATTCAGGTCATTTGCTGCTCTTTATTCTTGTTGGCCGGTGATATTTACAATTTACAACTTGCCATCATGGATGTGTATGAGGTTGAAGTTCATGTTTTTATCTACAGTCATTCCCGATCCTAATAGTCCAGGTTAGAATATAGATGTTTGTTTAACCATTAATTGATGAGTTAGAGTAGTTGTAGTCATCCGGAACTTTGACTTATGATGTATCGAGGAGATTTTTTTTATGAAGGCTGCTTAAATGTGTACTATCAATGATTTTCCAGCTTATGGAATGGTGTTTGGTTGGAGCATGCATGAAAAACTAACATGTCCATATTGTATGGAAAATAACGAGGCATTCACATTAATAAATGACGGTAAAATGTTTTTTTTCCTACCACCGACGGTTCTTGCCAATAAATCACAAGTTTAGAAAGAACAAAAAAGACTTCTTTATTGGTAGAGTTGAAAGGGATGTTACATTGCCACTTAGTTCAGGTAAGGAATTGTATAACATGGTATCAGAGTATGGTGATATTGTGTTTAATTTTCAATATAGTAAAAAAAAATTTCCTGATTTTGGTTTGACCCATAATTGTGTAAAGCGAAGTATTTTTTAGGAGCTTTCTTATTGGAAGACTAATATTTTCCTCCATAACATTGATGTCATGTGCATAGAAAATAACATGTTTGAGAATATTTTCTACACAATTATAGACGCGAAGGGAAGATAAAGGACAATATCAAGACTAGAATGGCTATAACTTTATTTTTTTACCGTAAAAATATGCAGTTAGTTTAAGTTGGGTCACAGGTTACAAAGCCCAAAGGCAGCTTCGCCTTAGATAAGAATGCACAGTTACTTGTCTACTAATGGCTTAAAAGTCTGCGTTTTCATAATGGACATAACTCAAACATATCAAGGTTGATGAATTTAGAGGATTGCAGATTGTATGGAATAAAGAGCCATGACTGCCATGTGTTTATGCAAACAATCATTCCATTAGTTTACTTGGATTTATTGCCAAAGAGGATATGAGATGCGCTCATGGAAATCAATCACTTCTTTAGAGATTATGCTTCAACAAGTTACAGACATAACACAGATGGAGGTAAAAGTTGGAGACCTAATCTAATATAGATGGATATATCCATTTGAGAGCTTAGGTTTACACATGCATCACAATTAAGATTTTATTATCTTTTTTTGCATATTTCAAAGCATTCATTTAATTCCATGTAGGTACTTATTCAACTTTAAAGATAAAGGTAAAAAAAAAAAGGCACATGTTGAGGCTTCAATATGCGAGACCTATATTATTAAAGAAATCTTAGCATTTATCTCGTACTATTTTGAGTCTTAATTGAGAATAAGAATCAACTGTGTTCCAAGGCATGACAATGGTAGGGAAGTGCCTTCGAGTGAGAACTTATCAATATTCTCCCATCCTAGACAATCCATACCAAAAAATGTTGTAAGGGAAAGATATTTTTCATAAATAAAATTCAGACAAGCATATAATTATGTGCTATTTAATTGTGATGAACTAAGACCTTTTATTTAGTAAGTAGACTACTTAACATGTCATTATTTTTAAATAATTTATCTCTTATAATATCACAAATGATACATTATTGAATTCCTTGTAGGCTACATTGTCAGTCTTTACTGTCGCAAAACTCATAGTTGATTAAATCTCAAATCTTTCGATTACAAGATGAACAATTTTTCACGTGATTTAGAACATATGTAAGTATTGTTATATCTTGAGATGCTTAATTTCATTACATATTTCTCATTAACTGTTCATCAATGGACATATATATATATTTCATACTAAATAATATAGGCAAGGTAGAAAGACATGTGGCAGTGAGGTTTGTGTTAAGGGATCAACTTCTAATGAGTTTGAAGTTCACTACTATGGAAAGTTGGAAGAGGTTATTGAATTGTAATATCATAGCGAGCAGAATAAAGTATTTTTATTCAAATGCTATTGGTATCACACCACTGGCAAAGAAATTAGAGTATATCCTTATCATGGTTTGGTCAAAATTAATTTAAAGGCTAAATTATGTAATGTTAACGATGTCATTGTTTTCGCTAATAATTGTAACACGTCAAAATCCATCCGCGCGCGGCATCGGCTGGCGATTTTCTCTCGTTGTTGTTCATTGAATTTGGTTCATTGGAGTCGCCACCTAGTAATTGATTGAGGGCTACTAGGAAACCTGATGTACTGGTCTTGTCAGAGATCGCAGGTAAGGGACTGATTATGGTTAGAGAAGGTATTAGCACCCCTAACGCACCCTACCTGAGGTAAGCTGCTTTGTGTTATGATATGATTTGAAAATTTAAAATATTAATTAAAATTCTAAGGCTTGAATAAATCAGTTATTAAATCCCCGAATATATGTAGAAACTTGTTCTTACATTTTCATGGAAAATACAACTTGATTTTATTTGTCCTTGAGATATTTAACCATATTTAAATTAACAATTAATTCTTTTTGTCCTTTTTTTTATATAATTCAATAACATAAATAAAAAAACAAACACACACACAACTTTCTTTTTATTATTTATTTATTTTTTCTTTTCTTTTTTCTTTTACATCACATTTATACAATAAAACAAATAACAAAAATTCAAAACAAATCAAATACAATAATATTTAAATACACACAGCATCTAGAAATTTCAAAAAGGAAAAAGGAAAATCCTCGGGAACAGTGTTGCACAGCCTTGGTGCCATTTGAACAGTGGCTGCACGTGGACCTCACGCACCGCCGCCACTGGCAGCGCGTGGGTTCACACGCCGTCACGGGAAACCGGGCAAACTAGGGGTGTATGGAGCGACTTCCTCCCCTCTTCATTTTTCTACCGGGATGACTTGAAAAATAACCAAAGCCACAACAACTAGTTGATTTTAGTTTTTTTCATTTTTGTCTTCGAAATCTACTTCGACTTTTCTTTTGTTCTCTTTCAAATCTGCTACGTGTCTTTGCCTCCTTCCTTCTCGGTTTCAAGCGAGTCGGTTTGTTATGGGTTTGTCTTCTTCTCCTCTGCTTCGGGTAGAGGGGCGGCGGCTGGTGGAGATCCATATCGGTCTGTGACGGCCGAGGGTCGTCGCTGCTGGTTGAAGAAGGCGGGCAGCTCTGGCTGCTACTGGAAGATTTGATTCGGTCTTGGTGAGCTGGCCGGCTGGAGATGAAGGAGATCGGCTGCTCCTGTGGTGGGATCCGTCCGGTGGCCGGTCTGCGGGCACTGTTGAAGCTGGGTCTGAGGCCGGCTGCTGTGGTCGGGTCTGTTTGTTGACCTAAAAAGGGAGGCCGGCTGCTGTGGTCGGGTCTGTTTGTTGACCCAAAGAGGGAGGCCGGTGGGTCAGCTAGAAAGAAAGATATGGCTGGGAGGGAGAAGGAGAGAATGGGGCTGAGAGAGGCAGAAAGGGAAGGATATTTGTGTTGATGAGGGGGAGCGGGTGGCTGTGATGGCTGCTCCTTGGCCGGTTGAGGCTTTCGGTTTCAGAGGGAGAGGGAATGGGGTGATGGCTTTGAAATGGCCGGCCTCCGGGGAGAAAAAAAATCAAAGAAGATGGGATCCTTTTGTTCTCTGGTTCTCTTTCTAGCCAAAGGAAAGGGAGGGGTCTGCGGCTCAGTCTGTTTGGGAGAAAAAATCAAAGAAGATGGTCGGCGACTGGCTTTCAGTTCTTTAGGGTCTGTTTGGGGAATCCCAAAAAAAACTTCAGCCGGGGAGGGGAGGCTGGCTTGGTTTGATGAGAGGGAGATGGAAAATCCCCCCTCTCCTTCGGGTGCAGGGGAGCAGAAGAAAATCCCCAAAGGGATTGGGGACCGTGGGTGCCTGCCCACTACTGCCGGGACCCGGAAAATGGCTCCAATCTTCCCTCTCTTTTGCAAAGTTGGGGATGAGAAGAAATAGGGGTTTTCATCGTGAGGAGGGCCTCCATTGTCGGCTGGAAACAAGGAAAAGAAGACCAACTGGGTGGGGGGCTGAGTTCCTGATTTTCAGCTGAAAGAGAGGGATCAAATGGTCTTGGGCCAGGGGGAGCGGCTGGTTTCGGGTGAAGAAAAAAAGTTCTTAGGTTGCCTCTCCCTCCAATATTAAAAATTCCCCAAAAATATTATTTGGGCCTCAAAATTGGTCCCTTAACTTTCTTTTTTTGTAAATTTTAATTTTTCTTATTTTTTTGTATTTTTTGAAAACGAACAATATCAACGTCGACTCAATGAGGAAAATCAATGATTTTAAAAATGACGCGTGAAAAGTCGAACGCGTTTGAAAATTTAAATTCTTTTTTTAAACGACGCTGAAAATGCTAAAATGGCGAGAATATATTAAAAAACATATTTTTTGGATTTTCATTGTTTTTCTCTATTTTTTGATTTTTTTGAAAATATATCAAAAACATGGGTCAAAAATTAGGTAGCAACAATAATGACAACAAGTTTATTACATATACAATCCTTCCTTTAAAAAGAATCGTTCAAGAAATGATTGTTATGCATAGTGAAAACCAAACCTAGAGGTTGTGTTAAGGTTTTTCAGGATGGAAATGATGAATTAACTGTGGGAGATGATGTCTTTTAACATGGTGAGTTAATTGATCCATATCAAATTGCTCTATCTAATGACTTGGAAGAAACTTCAAATTTTTGCATATCTAAGAATATTTTTATTGATGTTGACACTGAGGAGTTAAATGATGTTTTGAGCTCCAACGAACATACATAAGTCGATGAAGATGATAACGATGAAATCAATATACCAGATTGTGATAGAGATGAGGACGAGTCAATTGACAAAGAAGAAGAGAATTTTTATTAATTTTCACAACATGAATATGTAATGCCATAAACTATAATGTAATATTTATAGATGAAATTCACTTTAATGTAATGACAATGATGTTAATTTATTATTGAATGACAATGAAATATTTATTCTATTATTGTTATGTGAACTAGTGTTATTGTGTTGTGGTAAAGCTGTGAATTTAAGTATTTGCAGGATGGATAGATAGTGAATATATATAAAATTTGGCATTAGACACGTTTTATACCGATAGAAATACCGACAGATTGTACATTATATACTGGTATACTGACGAAACATATTTGTCAATATATTCTAGAGACTATAAGAATTGTTCTTTTTCACCCTAACATTGTTCATGGTATTCATTACATACGATTATACCGACAAAATGTGTCCATCGGTATATTCTAGAGACCATGGGAACTACTCCACTTCTCCTTGATACTGTTCATAGTGTTCATTACATACGAGTATATTGACGAAATGTGTCCATCAGTATATTACAGAGATAATAAGAATTGTTCACTTCTCAACGACATTGTTCACAATGTTCATTAGATATCGGTTGACAAGGGAATTTTTAGCATGCATATTTTCCACTATTCATGCTTGATTTTTAAATATTTTGGATATGTTGCACAAGACAATTAGAATTTTGAATCTCTTTTTGAACTATTGACCTCGTGGGAAATTAATGTGTTTTTAAATCTTAGGTTACTGAACAGGCAGAGCCTGACAGTGAAACTGAACAATGATTCATTATGTGTTGCAAAAAAAGCTATACAACTTAGTTCCAGATGTTCGTCACCATTTTCAAATAGCTGAGATGAAGGTATACAAAACATATGAAGGGCATATAACTCAGTATTGTTGTTTCGAAGCCCAAAAAGCGAGTTGAAATCGAAGCCCAAAAAGCGAGTTGAAAAACAAGGATTGAACCAGCCCGAAATTCCTGCACTACAAAGACTATTTCGGTTTATGGCCCTTATCTCAACGCTCAGAGATCCAAAAATTGCAAGATAAGTTTCGTTGGAAAGCAAATTTGATTCTCTACAATTTCTCCAGAAATAGAGATCTTTGAATTCACACGTTTTCTACCTCAAATCTGGAAGTAGAAACCCTACAACATAGAAAAGAAAAACAGAGGAGGCCGCACCAAGAAGAACAAAAAAAGAGCATAGGCAAAACAATTGAAAACCGGGAGGACACCTATCTATTCGAGGGAAATTCTCTGCTTTTGAGTGATGTTCATCGTATCAAGTGTGTTTCTCTTTAATTTAACTATGGAGTAGACTTTTATTCTGGGATTTTTTATGTAACCTTACTATGGTTATGTGAACAATTTCTTCGATTGAATTATTACATTAAGATGTTGAGTATTTCATTCTATGTGTAATGCTTGCGTGTGTTTGGCCAACATTTGCATGATTTAGAATTCAATTTGAAACTGAGAAGTGATAATTGTTTTAGCTATTGTTTGAAATACCGTAAGAGATCTATAGGATAGAGATATCTTAAGAACTTTTGTAATCGTTACAGGTTTTACAATACTTAATAAATTTCGACAAGTTCAGAACTTTCGTAGAGTATATGAAATTTGTTTGTCGAAATAATTTATTGATGCTCGAGAGAGATTAATATTTACATAAGGAAAACCTAATTATCAACATTAGGAGTAATTAATTTAATCGAGAAAGTTCATATAGGCATAGTTATGGTAAGTCAGAAATCGTAGAACCAATATGAACAATTACCAATGGCCAAATGAAAGAAGCATACAGAAGAAGACTGTTGGGGTGCACGAAATTGATGCAATCACGGCATTAATAGCTCAAGTCCATTCACTAACTCAGCAATTGAAAACCACTCAACTGTCAGCAAATGCCATCCATACAATGTGTGATTTTTGCCATAGAAATCACACAAGTGAAGAATGTCAGGTTGGGAACCCATTCTCTCAAGCAGAGCATGCTCATTTTGTGTCAAATTACAGCCGACAGAATAACCCCTACAGTGCAACATATAATCCCGGTTGGAGAAATCATCCTAATTTCCCGTGGAACAATCAAACTATCATGAAGAATCCAGCCATGCCATCTTGAAGTGAGCACATAAAAGAGAAATCAAAACTTGAAGAAGCTATGACACAATTAGCAAACAACACCAGCAGATTCATGACTGAAACAAATACCAATCTATAGAACCAAGCAGCTTCAATTTGAAATTTGGAGGTTCAGGTTGGTCAGTTAGCCAACATGCTCACGGGTAGACAACAAGGAAATCTACCAAGCACAACTGAAATTAATCCTAAGGAGCAATGCAAGGCCATAACTTTAAGAAGTGGAAAATAAGTGGAGCAGATTGTTGGAAGCAAGAGTGCAGGAAGAGAAGAAGAGGAGTAAGTGGCCATACCAATTCAGAATATGAAAAAAATCTGATCCTCTGCCAGAACCAATGCAAGAAATAATGTAGAGAATTCCATTTCCACAACATCTCAAGAAGAATAAACTTGATAAGCAATTTTTTAAATTTCTTGACGTGTTTAAAAAATTGCCGATTAACATTCCTTTTGCAGATGCTCTTAAACAAATGCCAAGCTATGTGAAATTTCTAAAGGACATCCTCTCAAATAAAAGAAAGCTAGAGGAATATGATACTGTTGCTCTTACTGAGGAATACAGTGCCATTTTGCAGAAGAAACTGCCTCCTAAACTTAAGGATCTAGGGAGTTTTACTGTACCATATTCCATTGGAAATTCTATATTTGAAAAAGCTTTATGTGATTTAGGTGCAAGTATTAATCTCATGCCTTTATCTATCTTTAAGAAGCTTGGTTTAGGTGAAGCAAAGCCAGCTACAGTAACATTGCAGCTAGTTGACAGGTCATTGAAGCATCCAAGGGGAATAATTGAAGACGTACTGGTGAAAGTGGGCAAGTTCATCTTTCCAGTAGACTTCATCATACTGGATATGGAGGAGGATAATGAGATTCTTATCTTGCTTGACCGACCATTCTTGGCCACCAGAGGTGCGTTAATTGATGTGAAGAAAGGGGAGCTGCGGTTAAGGGTGAATGAAAAGGAGGTGATTTTCAATGTGTTCAAAGCCATCAAACAACCAGATATGGGGGAGAGCTGTTTCAGCATTCAAGTGGTGGAATCCTTAATTAATGACAAAGTCAAACTTCCAACTAACCCGTTAGAAGCATGTCTTTTAAATAAGGTATGGGAGGAGGATGCTGAGATAGTAGAATATACATGTTGGATGGACTCTTTTAAACCTAACTACAGAAGATACTTTAAAGATTTGGGACAACCAGCACAAAAAATAAAATCAACTAGTGAACAAGCACCAGTTCTAGAATTGCAACCTCTGCCAGAACACCTTCGGTATGCATATCTTGGAGAAGCTTCCACCTATCTTGTGATAGTCTCTGCAAAGCTATCCAAAACAGAGGAAGAAAAATTGTTGAGGGTGTTGAGAAAACATAAGGCAGCTCTCGGGTGCGTATTGACAGATATTAAAGGCATCAGTCCCTCTATTTGTATGCATAAAATTCTGTTAGAGGATGAAGTCAAGCCAACAGTCGAACATCAAAGAAGGCTTAACTCGATCATGAAAGAGGTAGTCCGAAAAGAAGTTCTGAAATGGTTAGATACTGGTATTATTTATCCAATCTCTGACAGCTCATGGGTGAGCCCAGTCCAAGTTGTGCCAAAGAAAAGAGGAATGACAATGGTAAGGGATGCATATAACAAATTGATACCTACTAGACCAGTAACTGGATGGAGGATTTGCATGGATTATCGAAAGCTCAACAAGGCAACACGCAAAAATTAATTCCCCCTACCATTCATTGATCAGATGCTGGACAGGTTAGCTGGGTATGAATACTACTGTTTCTTAGATGGTTATTTGGGATATAACCAAATAGCCATAGCACCTGAGGACCAAGAGAAGACCACTTTCACCTGCCCTTATGGTACTTTTGCTTTCAGAAGAATGCCTTTTGGGTTATGTAATGCACTAGTTACCTTTCAGAGGTGTATGATGGCTATCTTTTCAGACATGGTGGAGCAGATTATTGAGGTCTTCATGGATGACTTTTCTGTATTTGGAACTTCTTTCGATGATTGCCTTGCAAAGTTGGCATTGGTTTTAGAGCGTTGTGAAAAGACAAACTTGATTTTGAACTGGGAAAAATGTCACTTCATGGTAATAGAAGGTATAGTATTGGGGCACCAGATTTCAGGAAAAGGAATAGAGGTTGACAGAGCTAAAACTGAGGCAATATACAAGCTTCTACCGCCAACTACAGACAAAGGGGTTAGGAGTTTCCTTGGTCATGCGGGATTTTATAGGAGGTTCATCAAAGACTTCTCTAAAATATCCAAACCGCTATGTAGTTTGCTACTAAAAGACAAAAAGTTCCAGTTTGATGAGGAATGAAAGATAGCCTTTATGTTATTGAAAGAAAGGCTAGTGACAGCTCCTATTGTAATTGCACCGAATTGGGAGAAATCATTTTAGTTGATGTGTGATGCAAGTGATTATGCAATTGGAGCAGTATTGGGGCAGCAAAAAAATAATATGTTTCACACCATATATTATGCCAGTAGAACACTTACCGATGCCTAGCTAAACTACACCACAACCGAGAAAGAGTTACTTGATGTGGTCTATGCATTTGATAAGTTTCGGCCTTACCTAATGGGAAACAAAGTACTGGTGTATACTGATCATGCTGCAATTAGACACCTAGTGTCTAAGAAAGATGCCAAGCCTATACTCATCTGTTGGATCCTATTACTGCAAGAATTTGATGTAGAAATTAAAGATAAAAAGGGGACTGAGAACGTGGTGGCGGATCATCTTTCAAGGTTGGAATTGACACAGCAGCTAGAGCCTAAATTCACGGTTATAAATGAATGTTTTCCTGATGAAAGACTCTTAGCAATTTCAACTAACAAATTCTTTCCTTGGTATGTAGATTATGTCAACTTTCTTGTAGGTAAGATCATACCGCCAGATTTTTCTTACCAACAAAAGAAGAAATTTTTTTCTGAAGTCAAACACTACTTTTGGGAGGAGCCGATACTCTATCGGCATTGTGCAAATCAAGTCATCAGGAGGTGCATTCTAGAAGAGGAAATGACAAATATATTGAAGCACTACCACACACTTGAATATGGGGGGTGATTAGTACTTAAAAGTGCATGTTTATCAAGGTTTTATATCTTCATTTTGCACTTGAAGTATCAATAACTCCTTAACTAAAGCATGTTTTATAATAACAAGTTTGATACTATAAGATACCTTAATTTATGGTAAATGCTCATCTTATATGCAGGCCTATCACATAAATAAAAGGATTGATTGATGAGTTTAAGTATTGAAAGTGAAAGGACAAAGAGATGGCCAAACATAGAAAAGAGATGTCAGTGCAGTCCAAACCGGAACATTGCTTGGTAATTGGATCATATCTGGAGCTCTAGATCTCGGATTTAAGTCCATTTTATATGGATGGAAAGGTAAGACAAAGGCCTACAACTTTCATGCGGAGCCCAAGATTTAAAAAGGTCGTTTTGAAGTCCAAATTGAAGGAACAACGAAGAAGTCTGAAGTTGTCCTGCAGCCCAAACACTATTTAGTGTTCAGCCCATATCTTGAGTTCTAGAAGTCCAAATGACCTCATCGTTTTTTATTGGAAAGCTGAGATAATTTCCTAGAACATTCCTAAGGATTCTGGGCAAATTATGATGTTAGCAATGACGTTTTGTTCAGACAAGAAGATAAGGATTGTCACCAAGTCAAGATGTGGCCACCCACTCATCAATTAGTCAACAAATCAATAGTTCCAAATTTTGGCCTATAAAAGGAGGCACTTACCATGTATTGAGGCATCTTGGTTTCCAGATCAAGATCATGCTCTTGCTTTCTCTCTTTGTGTTGTTTATGTCTTGCTTTCATTAATATCAAGTTTATGCACTTCATTTCCTTTCCTTTACTTAGTTAACCTCTTTCTCATTTATGTTCTTATCTTGTTCATTTATGTTTCTTTCTTTCATTATGTTCAGCTAAGTTAATTATGTCAAGGTGAAAAGGGTACACTAATGGTGTAAGAATAAGTATAATATAAACTTAACATGGACCTTAACGTTGGATACTAACATGTTTTATATTTGTTATCTTGTTCACTTTTAATACTTTGCTTGTTAAATGGTTAATTTAGATTTATGTTGTATAACACTTGGTACAACAAATACTTGGCACTTTCATAGCCCATATTGTGTGGTATAACCGACACCTGAGCTATGAAAGGAACTTGATTTGTTGTTAACATAAGTTATAATCATGAATGCCTGCCAACATTTACAAGTATTAGCTTTATTCGAATAAGATAACTAATGTAATCATGTTAACAATTTATAATCTGATTGGAACCTCCTTTATGTGTGGTTTCCAATTGAGTAATAAGAGTTTATATTATACTTGTTTGAAGTACCATTAGTGGATCCTCTAACCTTGACATTTGTTTTTATCATTGTTTAATCCTTACGTTAATCTTTTATCTCAAAGTTCTCATTAATTTCTTCATCTTCTGCTTTTATTATTATTATTATTATTATTATTATTTACATTTTGTTTATATTATATAATATATATCTTTGATCTTTTCATAAACTCAGTATATAGGCTGGAAACCTGTGACCTGATCTTTTAGATCATTCTCAGGTATAACAACGCCACGTACTAAGTATAATTATTATTATTATTATTATTATTGTTGTTGTTGTTGTTGTTGTTGTTATCGTCGTCTTGTTATTTATAATTTATACAATTAACCTCTCTGTGGTTCGACCCTGGTCTTGCCGGGTTATTTATTACTTCGACACTCCTGCACTTGGGAAAATACATCAAGCTTTTGGTCGTGTCAGGGGGCACTTTGGAACACAACGCACTGCAGCCAAAGTTCTGCAGTTAGGTTTTTATTGGCCCACTATGTTTAAAGATGCTCATGCTTTTGTTACTGCTTGTGATAGATGTCAGCATACTGGGAATATATCTCGACGAAATGAAATGCCACTGCAGAATATCCTAGAAGTTGAATTATTTGATGTTTAGGGCATCGATTTCATGGGACCTTTTCCTTCATCCTATAATAACAAATACATTCTCTTAGTAGTGGATTATGTATCAAAGTGGATCGAGGCAATTGCAACGCCTACAAATGATGGCAGGGTGGTACTTAATTTTCTACGAAAGAACATCTTTACCAGATTTGGTACTCCTCGAGCCATCATCAATGATGAAGGAACTTATTTTTGCAACAAGCAGTTTGAAGCACTGCTATCTAAGTATAGAGTCAGACACAAAAGAGCATTAGCTTATCATCCTCATACAAATGGCCAAACAGAGGTATCAAATAGAGAGGTGAAGCAAATCTTAGAGAAAACAGTAAGTAATTCTCGAAAAGATTAGGCAAGAAAGCTAGATGATGCATTATGGGTACGTATATCGGACAACATTCAAAACACCATTGGGAATGTCTCCGTATCAATTAGTTTTTGGAAAAACATGTCATCTTCATGTTGAATTAGAGCATAAGCCATATTGGGCAATGAAATAACTGAACATAGATTTGCAGGTTGCAGGTGAGAAAAGAATCCTGCAACTTAATGAGATGGATGAATTTCGCAACGAGTCCTATGAAAATGCCAAGATATACAAGGAAAGAACCAAGGCATGGCATGACAAACACATTGTACGCAAAGAGTTTGTCCCTGGTCAATAAGTATTACTCTTCAATTCACGGCTCCGCTTGTTTCCTGGTAAGCTCAAATCACGATGGTCAGGACCATTTACGGTTGTGAAGGTATTTCCTTATGGAGCAGTAGAGGTCACCCATGATGAAAAGGGAACATTCACAGTAAATGGGCAGCGTCGAAGCATTATAGGAATGGGGAGTCTATTGATAAAAGGGATGATATCCCTCTCACTTCATCTTAGATAAATGGAAAAGTCAAGCTAATGACTATAACTAAGCGCTGATTGGGAGGCAACCCCCAAAAAAAAAACCCTTATTTGTTTCATTGAGTTGTGCAGGGATTAATCATAAAAGCAAATAACCAGGAGCAACAACAAACTCACACCCACATAGTCAAAAGAAAGTATTTGTAAGCCTTTCTATTCTTTGTTTTTCCATTGAGGACAATGTGATATTTAAGTTTGGGGGCGACATTGCATGCTTTGACTATGAAAGACACTGCACACTAGAACCATGAAAACAGAGGGTGAAAAGTGATATGCATTTAAGACCAACTTTGACATTTTTAGGTACTTCATTATGTATCCATGATATTCCTTGTCTTAGAGTGGATAATATCTTATAAAGTTGGATTAAGTATGACTATTTTCTTTTGAATTATTGGAGTACACTTTTCCAGCACAGTCATGTGAATTGTGTAGTTATGCATAAGAGATAAGTGTGTTGTTCTTTTTTGTTATTACCCTCTAAGAAAAATATTAAAACAAGGAGTGATAATGAGTATGAAAGTGAATGAATAAGTATATGATGTGTATCTACTCCAATGTTTTGAGTTGCTTGATAACTAGGAGTATTCATCACAAATGTTTACTTTTACATCAAATGGCAACTTAAAATATGAGTATGCAAAGCATTTTAAGTTTTTGACCTGTTAAGTAACTGGGTGCATTCATCACAAATTTTTGTATTCACGTCGAAAGACAAGTGATAAATTTAAAAAAATCACCCTTGTCAAAAGACAAGTAAAAGTGTGTTATTACTCCTAAAGTTGGCTACTTTGTTTAAATAATAATAATAATAATAATGGTAGAATGATTGTGCACGGTTCAAGGATGCTAAACACATGAAACACATGGATGAGTTGGAAGTTGTACAACGGTCTGCACAGAGAGTAAGAATGCTTAGTTTTCCATTATCTAATATTGTATATGAGCTAAGTCAAGAAGTGAATGCTGCATGATGGAGCCTTTTAAATGTGAAAGTTGAACTTATCATGAGCTTTTAGCACTCTGCTTTCATGGTTTCCTTTTTGCTTGAGGATAAGAAAACATTCAAGTTTGGGGGTATTTGATAAGGGAATTTTTAGCATGTATATTTTCCACTATTCATGCTTGATTTTTAAATATTTTGGATATGTTGCACAAGACAATTAGAATTTTGAATCTCTTTTTGAACTATTGACCTTGTGGGAAATTAATGTGTTTTTAAATCTTAGGTTACTGAACAGGCAGAGCCCGACAGTGAAACTGAACAGTGATTCATTATGTGCTGCAAAAAAAGCTATACAACTTAGTTCCAGATGTTCGTCACCATTTTCAAATAGCTGAGATGAAGGTATACAAAACATATGAAGGGCATATAACTCAGTTTTGTTGTTTCGAAGCCCAAAAAGCGAGTTGAAAAACAAGGATTGAACCAGCCCGAAATTCCTGCACTGCAAAGACTTTCGGTTTATGGCCCTTATCTCAACGCTTAGAGGTCCAAAAATTGCAAGATAAGTTTGTTGGAAAGAAAATTTGATTCTCTACAATTTCTCCAGAAATAGAGATCTTTGAATTCACACGTTTTCTACCTCAAATCTGGCCCGCAATGTCTGAGTAGGAAGGAATTCAATGCAGAAAAGGAAACTTTCCTCATCACTACAGGGGTAGAAAAGCCACAATATAAAAGAAGAGAAGGGGGGGTCTGAAAACAGAGGAGTGAAGACACGTAGAAACCCTACAACATAGAAAAGAAAAACAGAGGAGGCCGCACCAAGAAGAACAAAAAAAGAGTAGAGGCAAAACAATTGAAAACCGGGAGGACACCTATCTCTTCGAGGGAAATTCTCTGCTTTTGAGTTATGTTCATCGTATCAAGTTTGTTTCTCTTTAATTTAACTATGGAGTAGACTTTTATTCTGGAATTTTTTATGTAACCTTACTACGGTTATGTGAACAATTTCTTCGATTGAATTATTACATTAAGATGTTGAGTATTTCATTCTATGTGTAATGCTTGCGTGTGTTTGGCCAACATCTGCATGATTTAGAATTCAATTTGAAACTGAGAAGTGATAATTGTTTTAGCTATTGTTTGAAATACCATAACAAATCTATAGGATAGAGATATCCTAAGAACTTTTGTAATCGTTACAGGTTTTACAGTACTTAATAAATTTCGACAAGTTCAGAACTTTCGTAGAGTATATGAAATTTGTTTGTCGAAATAATTTATTGATGCTCGAGAGAGATTAATATTTACATAAGGAAAACCTGATTATCAACATTAGGAGTAATTAATTTAATCGAGAAAGTTCACATAGGCATAGTTACGGTAAGTTAGAAATCGTAGAACTAGTACAATTGAATTCATTAATATTTAATCAATTGGTTGTTTGTTTTTAATCATTAATTTTTGTTTCATAAACTATCTTATTCGATTCCTCAAATAGATCATAATTTAAAAGACTTTGGTAATTAGTAGTAATTTTTACAAATCCTCGTGGGACGATACTCTATTTATCACTTTATTACTTGTTACGATTTGTGCACTTGCGAATTTAACCAACATCGGTATACCGACAAAATGTGTCCTTCAGTATATTCTGGAGACCATGGGAATTGTTCACTTCTCAATGTAGTGATAATTAATAATCTTTTGATTGTTCATTTTTTTTCCGACGGAATCACCGATGGAATGAAAGCCGTCAACAATATTTGGAGGGGCTTTCTGAAAACTTTTGTGCAAGTTGAAAATTTTCATTAGACTTTATAGACAAAATTACCAACGAAAATATTAAAAATATTAAAATTTAATTGCCCGTCAGTAATCCCTTTAGTGAAAACTAAAATAAAATACTAGAATCATGATAGATTAAGGCTTCATCTTCTTCTCTAACACATTCGTTTCTATCTCTTTCTCTTCTCTTCTCTTCTCTTTCTCTTTCTCACCCGAGATCAAGTATTCTCTTCCTTTATCATCCTAAGGTATGCTATCTTTATTCATTTTTCTTCTAATTTTTTTTGGCTTTATTAACAATTTTCTTTTTTTGGTTTTTATTTTATGTTAAATAAGAGCCAAAATAGAGCACACCATTAAGATAAGAATTTTTCATTACCTTTTCTTCTTTCTTGTGTTCTTTTTGCATTATTTTTGTTTTTTTTGTGATTATTTTTGTTCAATTTTGTGTTCTTAATAATTTTATGAATTAATAAATTACATGAATTTTAGTTGTTATTGAAATAATTGTTGCATTATTTTGTTGAATTTTTGTTATTTGTTTTTTGAAATTCAATTAAATATGTAGGATTACTTTTAATTATTATTTAGTATTTATTCCATTTAGAATATTTTTTAAAAATTTTAGGATTAAAAATATTATCACTTATAAATAATTATGTTAAATTTTAATTGTTATTGTAATAATGTTTGCATTATTTTGTTGAATTCTAGTTGTTTTCTTTTTCAATTTTGTTCTTCAATTTCAAGTAAATGTGTAGGGTTAATTTTAATTATTATTTTGAATTTTTGTAAATTTTGAATAATGTTTTGTAAATTTATGATTAAAAATATTATCAATAAAAAATAAAAATTTTATACCAAATTTTGATTAAAGATTTGATTTTTGGCACGATGCTCATAATCAATTCCAAATGTTCAACCTTTAGAGTTTGTGGTGATATTAGACAAACGGGTACAAGATCGAATGGTCCATTTTAATGATAAATATGAATGACTCACTGCTAATTATGAAGAACTTCTCCGATTGGTAACGAAGATATGGTTATAGATGAGTATGTGCACCCTTTAATTGGCCATTATGTCTTGACGATGACTAGCATTTTCCCGTTCCTTGAGCGCTGCCTCTGTTTTTATATTTATTGTATTGAACATACAAATGTTTAAATTTGTAATAAATATTTGATTTTTACACTAATTTATTTGATTTTAATTATTTTTCTACTTTTATTCAATATATATTTTTAAAATATTACTGACGGGGTTACCGATGGAACTAGACCGTCGATATATTCTAAAGAGTCGAAAATGAATTACTGCAAATATCACTGCTACTATTAACGTACCAACATAATTACAAATAGTATTCTATCGGTGATATATTATATTTACCTATGAATATACCAAAAGAATAAAGTGGATAATTTTTTTTTAAAACGCGTTGTCCGTTTGTAAATTTATCAGTATATTTATTATTGACAGTCCATAAATTGCCGACGAGAGTTTTTCTGACGGATTGTTTCCATTTGTGAGTCTGTCGGTAACATATATACCGATGGATTGCTAGTATAAATACTAACAGAAATTTTCGTCGATAAAATTATTAAATCTAGTAGTGGTAGAATAAACACAAAAGATGAAAGAAGAAGAAAAATAATTTCGAAAGAAGTTCTTAGAATATTTCAATAAACCAACAAATACCTTTATATATAGGACGTGGAAGAGATAAAGAAATTTCAATCTTTTTGACGAGAAATAAAGGATATATATATATATAATAAAATTATAACCCAAAAATCACTGATCTATCCCACTTTATGAGGACTTCAGAGTTCCCTTTAACCATATGAAAGCCAATTTTCCCAACAAGCCAAGACACCGACCATCCCTGGTAGTGCCACGCACCCTAAGAATCTCTGAAATCCTGTCCGGCACACCTGCTTTTTGTACTGGGAATCAACATAACAGAGCCCATACCAATGTTTTATTTTTGTTTGTTTCCTTACCGATGTTAATCTGCTGCCTTGATTCAACTTCAGTAAATCCTAGTATGTCAACAATATTATTAGTTGAAGGAACAGAGGCATTTGCAGACAAAAGATTGTTGTCAGCAGAAAATAGATGGAAGATACAAGCCTACTACGACTCTGCTCATAGCTATGCCCGACACTAGCTAGCTGCTCTCTTCATATTTCTAAATTAGCATTGAGACACTTTCCGTACATCAAATAAAGAGGCAAGGAGTCCCTTACATGAGCTCATAGGTCAAAAATCTGACATCGCCCTTTGACTCTGGGAATGAGAACAGCATGCGAGAAATTACTTTTTCCTGGTAATGACAGAGTTTTTATGTCCGTTTTCAGTATTTTGTTTTTTTTAATACATACTAATTTAGGTCAAATAATTTGACATTAAAATATATTAAATAACTAAATTAAATTATAGAATATATTTTATATTATTAATTTCACTATAAAAATCAATTATTAATTTAATTGTAAAAATTAATTACAAATATCTATATACATTAAAAAAAGTTGGAGCCGAAATCGAGGAAAAGAAGGAAAATAATCCTCGTAAAAATTGGATAAGACCGGATAAATATGTCATCATCTCCTGCAATTGCTTCCAACTTTGTTTTCAAAACTTTGCCTCCATTTCATCTCTTAGAGCAAACATTTATTCTTGAGACAATTCTTCAATGGTTGGTGTTGATTGCCTTAGACCAGATTATAGGGTATTTATGGTCCTGCACTACAACCTAACCTTATATCTCGGGTTGTAGTTACAGAGATCTTATAAACTCGATTCTTATTAGGTCCACTAGTTGCTTCAACCACCCACCATAACTCTGAATTGTATTTGGGAAGGGTTGAAGGATCCTCTCCATATTTGACATAATAATTGTTCTAAAAAAAAAAAAAACAAGTCATAGATTTCAACAAAAAAACATTAGTTTAAAAAATATACAAATGACGTAGATTTATGGTTTAATTACCACTCACACCAGCATATCCATTATGTTCATTTCATATGCGAAGCAGATGGTAACATTTTGTTTTATCACATACATTTTTTATATATATATAAAAAAAAAAAACATTGTTATTTTATATGAAAATGTTTAGCTAATAATAACTTTTTTATATAAGTTATGGTTCGTGGCCATGATCCAAGATCAATGAAGCTTTTTATTGAAACTCGCATGTGAAATGAGGACCATCAGAAAGAGGTGTAGTAACTCATTGATAACCGAGTCTAGAAGTTCATCGTAAGTTAGATTTTAGCAATTTTTCTCTTAAGTTATTATTTTTTAAATTTGATGACTATTTTTTTATTTTTCAAGAAACATATAACACTTGATTGTAGGAGAGATATGAGGACGATCTTTCAATCCATCTGGAACTCGATCTAGATTTGTGGTTAGAGGTTAGATTATCTGGTGGACCTAATAAAAATAAGGTTTAAAGTATCTCAAATACTACGATCCAAGATATGCAGACAGGTTGTAGTGTATCAATTGTTGGTTCCTCATAATCGGGTTTGAACTCCCAATCTTTGGGCATCCAGGAGATTGTACGAGAACAAATTGAAGTTTAGATTACCCAACTTAGTGTTGAGATGACCCAACTTAGATCCAAAATGATTAAAGTTAGGTGATTGTACGAGAAGATGTTTTTATCCAACCTTATTAGTACATGTGGTCAATCGCGTCCCCTACTTGATCTTGGTGAAGATCTCCTTTCTCTCCCTCCTTTTTCAATTTTTGTCCACTAGATAAATTGTATTTAATAATATATTTTAAATTAATAAAAAAAAATTTGGTTTTTAATTTTAGTTTTATTCTCTTTTAATTTTTTTCTTGTTTTGTTTATTTTATTTTTTAAAAATATTAAATACTAAAAGAATTGCGATGAAATTCGAAACAAGACATGATATTTGGGTCTTTTTTTCATAAAAGTCATTCCATATTTGAATTACTTTATTAATCCTGAACTCCTACCTCTCTCCATTTTTTTCTGGCTTGCAAAACCATGCGAAAATCATATATTGATGTAAACTCATTCATAGTTGATATTTACCATTTGATTTTTAGTTTTGGATAGAGATCAAAAAATATTTAAAAAAATAATTGGATTTGGAATGTCAAAAAGTTTTGTGAAATCAGTGATTACAAGTTAAAGAAAAAAGTTGTGCCCTACAAGGGAGGAGAAAGAGATTAAAAAATCTTGGTGATCTTAAAAGACAAGGATGAGAAATACTTGTAAAAGGTCTTTCTTGTGGACATTTTGACCTTTTGTGGAGTGCAAGGGCCACGAATTTTTTTATGGGATTCTAGCTGCAAGAAAAATTTCACACTGGAAATCTCACATTAGATTCATGATGTGAATCCAGAATCTGATAACGCGTAATTACTGGTAAATAAATTGACAAGTGACCAATAATATTCCTTTTGTGGGTCTATTGACGGAGGGAATTTTTTTCTTGTCTGTTATTTTTAAAAATATTATTTTTAATATATTAAAATAATATATTTTTTTGAAATATTATTTCTAATATCATGACATTAAAATAATTTTAAAATAAAAAATAATTTTTAATTTTTTTATTAGACCGGTTAAAGTCTTCATCTTATATATGATCTCTGGTATATCGTTGTTGCGAATACAAAATAACTTTTAATTAACCTTGGTTAATTGCCTAATTGACAAACAAAATTTGAGTAGGTTGGCAATAGATATTAAATCATGAAGCGGTATTTGAAATCTTAAACACAAGATAAAATATATTAAAAAAAATAATAAAAATACAATATAGAAAAAAGACACAATGAGTTGCAATAGATATCTATAATTTCTTTGAAAATATTAAAAATACAATATAGAAAAAAAATTCACATACATCAAGTGGAATAAATCGCATTCACAATATTTATTTTGAAAATATTTAAAAACTCCAAACGCAATTAATGGAGAGATAGTTATACATCTTATCTTAATCTTATCTTATCTTATCTCGTCTCAGAAAAGGAAACCAAAAAAAAAATTACTTGGCAGAAAAAATATGCAAATGTACCCCCCCTACTTGTCTTTCAAAAAATATAAAAGGAAGAAAGACAAGCAACACCTTGCATGTTGAGCAACAATTGGTCCAGCCTTTTATGGTAATGCGATAGTACTTTAGGAGACTCCAAAGACTAGCTAGTAGTGGATGTGAAACAAGCGAGCACAGTCATAAACTGAGCAAAACGCTTGCAGCGATGTTATGAGCAAGAGCAAGATGGAAGCTAACAGTGTGAGAAGCTTCCATGAACTAAATACATGCTGCTTCATGAACTTTTCAACCTTAACTTTAAACAGTCCATCATGATACTTGTTAACATCTTCAATCGCCTTATCCAAGAATGGAACTTTTGTCAATCTAATAGACCTGCTCATCCCATTCCACATGTTGGCCACCTCTTCATCGTTCTTCAAATGATTCAAAATAATGCCTCTTTCTCTAAGTATTTTTGCATCCTCCTCGGTATCGATAATCCCATTCATCAATTCTGTGTAACGTGTAAAAACCATCGGACCCGATGCGTTTGATGCTTCATATGCTACCAAGTTTCTTAAGACTACATCACTATTCACATCCAAACTGATAGTCGGGAGGTAAAATGTACCTGTCTTCTTGTCAAAGTTGATGGTTGAGATGCTGCCTTTACTAGGCACAAAACGCACCCCGCATTTGGAGAGCTGAGTGACGGAAGGAATTGTGATTTCTTCAACCAGAGGTGGTTGGTCAATGCTGGAACAAACACTTTGAGATTCAGAGAAAGCGTCAGGTTGTTTCGCGGATCCAAACCCAAGAACATTGGAGAGGATTGACCAAGGCAATTTGAGTATCACTGCAACAGGTGCTGATTCTAGCAATTTGTTGAGGAACCTTATGTTTAGACTTGAAAACAGATTCCAAATCTCAATCAGTAGTTGCTTCATGTAAGTAGATCCAACTGAAGGCTCTTCGTTTTCTTGTGTGGCTTTGGTATGATCCTTAACTTCTTCAGGTATATTGACAGATGCTTCAACCTTGGGCACGATGATGTGGTACAAAAAGTCTAGCAAGTGGGCATGTTCCGAAACTCTTGCTACTGGCAACCCCACCATTGTCTTGAACGGAGAAAGCTCTTTACATGATCCCATTAACATGGAATACAACATGTCGTCGGCGGACTCTAATGACAGAAATCGAAATTCTAGCACCTTCCTCAATGTGAATAGTGGAATTTGATTCTCCAACATCACTATATCTCGAAGAATTGCATTACAGCTTGATTTCCTATAGGAATATTCAAGAAAATGAGGCATTCCTGAGGAAACTTCGGATAGCATTTTAGGGCCACGGAGATCATAGACTTGTAGGAACTCAAGCAAGAATGATGCATCAATGGCCATCATCCATGCTAGAGTTTCACCGTTGAAGTTTAAGTACTTGTGGTAGCATGCACGAATCTTGGATTCGAGCTTCATTAATTGCTCAACAAGATCTCGAAATTTAAGACTTTGAAGCAGCTTTTGACTTCTTTTTGCCGCTGATAGCTTATATCTATCCATCTCATGTAGCTCAAGACGTGAGTAATGGTATGGACCAAGTGAAAGTTGTTGTGGAGTATAAGAATCTGGGTCACTAGACATTAGGGCTTTGGGGACATTAAAAATGCATATGGGAATATTACTGTCATCTTCAACCTCGTCTTCGATTGTTCGACGGATTGTATTAACCCATTGTAGCTCATCGAAGATTAGACTGGAACAAGATGACAGGGTGGGTTGGAGAGAAGACATAGTTTGCTTTTGTTATAAAAACTTTTTGCTAGCAAAACAGTCACGGAGCGCAGTTGTTCGGCGTCAGGTGTTGTGCAGTTCAATTTGGTGGCTTCATGGATGGGGGGATGTATGCTTTTATATGGTTTCTCGTTTTGGGTGCAGGTTTTATTTTATTTTTTTCAATTTAGTTTTTTCTTTAGTGTGTTAATAAATTTTATGATGTCAAGCTACATAATTAATAATATTTACATATTAGAAGAAAAATAGAATGAGGAAGTTAAGGAAATAAGAAAGAGTAGATATAATTTTCGATCACTTATCTCTTTTTTTTTTTTTTTTGGTGTATGTTTCTCTCCTATAATTGTAGCTGAATTCCATATTTAAGAAAATATAAAAATATTACAGTCCCTACTTACGTTTCAAAAGAGAAGTTTGTCTACATAAGAATCTTGACAATGCAGGGTTGCCATGTTGACTACGTTTGTCGTCGTGCAAACATACAAATTAAATAATACACAGAATTGCCTACTTTTCTGCCCCACAATTGTGACCCCCTCATTTCCTATCTCCAAGTCTAAATATTTTACCTTATTTTCTCCCACCTCAACCATCGCCGGCCATTTTATCAAATCAAAATGCAATTATTTTTAAAGGTCAATTCAATTAAATAAGTTAAGTTAGGTAAAATTTTAATATATAATTTATATTATTTTTTAATATATTATTTAGATAAAAGCTTTTTAGATTTGAAATTTACACAGACTCATATTACCTTATACTTAATTTTTATCAAATAAATGAGGATGATGAAATTCAAACTTGTAACCGCTTGATCATCAAGATTTTAATATCATATTAAATGATCATTTTAACCCAATAACTTAAGTTATTAATAAAATTTTAAAATATAATTTATATTATTCTCTAATAGATTACAAGAAGATGCAAAATTCATTTATTGGTTTTTAGTTCCTGGGTAGAGACCTCATGATGGTTTAAGAAACAATTGCATTCTGGAATTCCAAATTAAAAGCTTTGTGAAATTAATCAACTGATTACAAGTTGAAGAAAAAAGTTGTGCCCTACAAGGGAGGAGAAAGATATTAAGAAAATGTAGTGATCTTAAAAGAAGAAGGAAAAACAATTGGTTTCAGTTTACTACTAGACTTGTAATTAGGTCTAGAATGGTAGTTTTTTCTCGTGTGAAATAGAGCTAAGATCGACATCATGGTCTTGTGGTTTGCAGGAGCACAGAACTTTCATTTTATGGAATTATGGGAGACTTTCTGAAGTGGCAATCTGACATGATCACTGAAAGAATCACTCGTAGCTGCAAGGAAATTCCACACCGAGCAACTCTCTGAAGATTCATGCACGATGAGAACCCAGAATTTGATAACGCGTAATTGCAGTAAATAAATTGACTGAAGACCATGGATGGATCATATGACTTCTGGTGTTTCGTTGTTGCGAACACAAGCTGCCTTTGAATTAACTGGTTGGTTGACTGCCTAATTGACAAACGAAATTTCAGTTTGGTCGGTAGGGTTCTTGCTTATAGCTTGAGTCTTCGTTCTTTCTTACCTCTCCAATGTTAAAACTGAAACACACTAAACACGCGTACGCTGCTACGTACGATATCCAGCATTTTTTTAAAATCTATTTTTATTTCATTATATAAGAATTAAAATAAATATTTGTAAAAAAACCATTGATTAAATTCTAAAAGAAAAATATCTTGTTTTAGTCAACATTATCTTCACTCAATATTGTAGTATTTATTTTGTTTCAACATTAATATATGTTTTTTTTTAATTAGCAACATTGTTTATTTAATAAGAATTAATGGGTAATTAAAAAAAATAGTGTTTATAAAAACTCTAATGACTTGAATTAAATTATATATATATATATATATATATATATATATATATATTTCTAATCAAAAACTCTATTTTCTTATTTATGTATTTAATTTGTTTTTAGAAGCATTGATGTTTTTTAAATAAAAATTTATTATCATCATAAAAGCAACTTTTAATAAAAAATATATATATAAAACAAGCAAGAACAGCCATAAACTGAGCAAAATGCTTGCAGCTATGTTAAAAGCAAGAACAAGATGAAAGCTAACAGTGCGAGAAGATTCCATGAACTAAACACTCCAACACGATACTTTTTAACATCTTCAATGTAATGCAATTTTTGTCTATCTAAGCCAATGTGTGGTATGCTGGGAAAAAATGGATGTTAGATCATGATTGTTTTTTTATATAGTAGTTTGGTGTATTTTTGGACAATATAAAAATTATTTTTTTATCTTATTCAAGGTTGTTCTAGTGGCTAAATTTTTCTTCCAATAAAAAAAGTAAGACAAGTTTGTCTAATTCTTTGCACAAGGTTAACCCCAATTGATTTGAATCAATATAAATATAAAAGTAATTATTATTATAGTTTCAAAACTTGACTAAGAGATCGACTTGAGGTAAAGCCCAAGTCCATGTATTGGGTTAACCACTGATCCAGGTCAATGTAAAGATAAAAGTAGTTATAATCATAATTGTTTTTTTTTATATATATATATATATATATATTTAAAATGTAGGCCAAGCTCTCATGGATTTCATAAACTGGTTATTAAATCCAACAATGCATGCAAAAATATCAATAAAATTATTTTTCTTGAATTTTGGTATTTAAAAAATGCTAAAACATGTATTTTTTTTATTTATTAAAATATAATTTTTATTTTTATTTTGAGAGTGTTAGCCATAAGAAATTTAAAATAAAGTTGTATTCTTTAAAGAAAGATTTTAGTTTTTTTTTTTTGGAAGGAAACTGATTTATTAAATATCAAAAAAGCACCTCGCGTGTAAGTCACAATTTCAAATATTAAATATGAAAGGATAAAAAAAATAAGAAATTCAATGATTTTTAAAAAATTTGACAATTTATTAAAACTAAGACCAATGACATGTTTGGCAACATGCAAAACAAACAAAACATAAAGTAAAAATGTCAACTACTTTAATTAGAATATTAACTCAATGCTAGCTGAATGTTCATCAACTTAAAAACAAGCAACATAAAAAATCCACACAAATCTTATTAAATTCAAGAACATAATTCAAATGTCATGCCAAATCAATATAGATCCAAACATAATTCACGAATCATTATTTAATGTTCAAATCAACGTAAACCCAAACATAAGTCATGAACCAACATTTAATATTCAATTAACAATCACAATCCTAAAATAAACTCATAATTTAAAACACATTAATCCAAGTAAAATAATGTCCAAACAATCCAAAATTTATGCACAATAATGAGCATTTTGTCAAGGATATAGATTGACAATCTGTCCAAAAAAATAATTTGAGGTTATAAATCAACCTTTTGAGGTGTTTGATGTGTTAAGGATATACTGAAATCAACACTAGAAGACCACTAGAACAATGGTGATGCATGTACTTGGCGCCACCACCATTACCAGCATGTGGATTCACATGACAATGTCTGTTGTTACCTATAAAATAAAGAAAAACCACACAAAGCAGTAGATTTTATTTTCTCCTTTTCTCTTCTTTTATTATCTTAGTTTATATTATTTTTTTATTGTTTCAATCTTCTTCTCCATGAGCAAAGCTAAAGGTGTGATGGGTGTTTCATTGTTGCTATAATGAGGCAGCGTCAGAAGATATGGGGAAAGTCATGGCTAGCTGTTTATGCAGAAGAGTAAGAGAGTTTGATGTGAACCTCTTAATCATGTGGTCAAGCAACCCCCAACAAAATAGATAACAACTCGGAAAGCTAAAAATCAGGTTTGATAGAATCTTGACCCAAAAGTATCTCTATACCTAAGAACCAAAGGTATTGAAATAAATACTTGGACCTAGAGATAACCTTGTATCTAAGAATTATAAGTATGTGAATGATGTCACAAAGCCAATTAATCTTTGATAAGTCAGTGTACGATCTTTGTCCCCATAAAGAAAGGTTGTTTTTATCACAAACAAACAAATAAAAAACTTACTGCTAAAATTTACAGCTAAAAAAACACAATATATTCTCTTATAACTAACCCTAATGAACCCTTTTTGGGTTGCAAGCTAGTGGTCCTAAACTAGTAATCAACTAATATAAGTTCAATAATAAAATAAACCCCTAAATAATATCTAATGGGCTAGAATAAACTCAAATTTAAAATGATTATTTAGTATTAAATAAATAAATAAAATATTATAATAAAAACAAAGTCTTGCTACCAAAATTCCTCCATGCTGCTCGAAGTTTTAATTTTTGCATATTCTTGGTAGATTTTCAGTCCTAACTTTAAACACGTTGTTCTCTCTCATATGAATGAATTACTAGGTCTATCATATATAGTTGGAAATATTGAGATGTATATTTTTCATACCAACTTGAATAGAAAAACAAAACTCCACCTGTAGCTTCAGATATATCCTAAACAATACACAATGGTCTAATATGGCAGATTTGACAAAATTTATCTTGTAACTTTGACCCTCTTCAATAATATGTTCTTAAACTCTATTTAACCTGTAAATTTAATAAAATATAGTTTCGTGTGTCTAGTATCACTACGTAAAATTTTAGCTCGTTCTAATGTATGGTTTGATAGATATGATTGATCTTGTAAAACTAGTCAGTAGATATTTTAAGGTAAAATTCAGATCTAACTTGGTTTGTATCACCCTCCCTTTCTTTAAAAAGATTCGATCTCAAATATGTACCATGAAAAAAATCATGTAAGGTAAAAAAAAAAGTACCAAGCTGAAGAATAACATCATTATTAAAAAAAAGAAAAACCTTGTTCGCAAAGAAGGTCCCCTTGATATAACAACTCTCATTTTCAACCATTTTTTACTTCTTCAATTTTAGTTGATCCTCGTATATTTGTTTAGGTGTCAAAGATACAAGAGTTATAGATCTTCCATTCATCTCAAAGAAATACCTATTTTTCACTCCATTATACATAACACTTTTATCATATTGCCAAGATTTACTATGCAATAAGTGACTATCTTGTATTGGCACCCAACATCACATAACACCTCATCATAATATTTACCAATAGAAAAGGCAACCAAAACCTGCTTATTCACTTTTACTTCACCACCATCATTTAACCACTATAATTTATAAGGTATGGAATGTTTGGTTGTGTGCAAGTTCAACTTTTTTACCAATTAAGTACTACCTATATTAGTACAACTGTGACCATCTATAATTAAGCTACATACCTTATTATAAACATGGTATATTATGTGAAATATGTTCTCCCTCTGATGTCCTGAATTATCAATCGTATACTCAGCACAAATATCATCAGTATCCTCTAATCACACAAAGAATCTCTTAGCGAACTCAAAGACCCCTATGTTAGAGATCAAGGACTTTTGACCGACAAGTCAGCAATAGGAAAAAGCAAGTAATAACAGGGATAAGACAATAAACACCAACCCGAGTAGAACGAAAAGAAAAGATCGGAGTAATTCACAGGAAAAGAAAAGACCAAAAATGCCTACTCCCCTAGTAGGGCTATTCAAAGCAATCCACCCTAGGCAAGGATAAAGATAGTTGAACAAGACCATACGGATAAGAGTTGTGTGATTAGATTTTCACTTGATCTGGCATCTTGTCCTCTTCATCTTGTCTATTGGTCTTAACCTCATTATTAGATTTCATAACCATGACTATTTTGTTTGGATACTATAAAGCAACATGATCAAAACTCAAATAACAAAAACATTTAATGTACAGTTACAAGAAATAGAAGTAACATTGTTACCTTTAACAATAACCGAGGTATTTTTCTTCTCTCTAGGGTATTCAGCTTTGCCTTCCTTATTTTGTTGTGATGCATCACCCTCAGTGTTAGCCTTCCAATTAGGTTTTCAAGGTTTTAAAGGGTTAATGGTTAGCTTTGCCGAATGGTACCTTTTCATTTAAGTTGTTTCTTCACTTTCATGGCTATATGCACCATCTCCTCTAACTTCATATAATGATACTCCATAATATGAGATATATCATGATTAATGACATTCATAAATCTAGCCATGGTATCCTCCTTAACATTAGATCAAATCATAACAAGTTTTATCTCCTATAAGTACTTATTAACATTCTTTGTACCTTGACTCAAACTCTACAACCTTTAATACAATTCTCTATAAAAGTGGCTAGGTATTAATCGTCTCCTCATAAAGCATTTCATCTCATCCCAAGTATCAACTTGCATTTTATAATTTCTCATGTGGTTTGTCACTAATTAATCACGTCATGCAATGACATAGTCACTAATAATAATTACAACAAGCTTGACTTTCTTGGGCTCTGAATAATTGTGACACTAAAAAATCCACTCCTCCTTCTCCCATTCTAAATAAACTTTAGGATCATTATTCCTTTGAAAAACCGATATTTTTAGCTTAATTGTACCCAAATCTCTACCTAACTCAGTATTATGGTTCTACTACCTATAATTACACCTCTGGCCAATATCATCACCATATATTTTCCCTACAAACTGATAATTTTGCTATTGTCCAAAGCATTTCCCATGTCCCATAGACATATATTCAAAATCAACATCACTCATGTTTGTATTATTAACCACAAACTTATCTACATTAGTGTTAACTTGCCTAACAACACTCCTAAACATTAAATTCTCTTCACCTAGGCCTACTTTGAACCTTATCATGATCATTAACATGTTGCCTCTCCAACCTATCCAATTTATCTCTAAATTCATTGGTCATTCAATCCATTTGTTGATTCATAATACGTAACTGAGTTACAATTTCATTGTCTCCTCTCTATGGTACTATATTGTTGCTTGCCTTAAACATCATTGAATCTGAAAATTGGTTAGTTAACAAGAAATATATATTCATTACCCACTCCCTTACACTTCTCTCATGTTTCCCTTAAATATAAGTTTTTCACTCAAATATACTTGCTACACATTTTTCCTCTCATCTCACATTTCTTTGACTTTTACGGAACTGAAATTAACACCAAATATAACGGTTATAATAGTGTATCTAAATATTTTAATATGACTTAAAAATCAAGAAAAATATGAAAACAAGCAAAGACAAAAGTATGATTATAATTTTGCGAGAAACAAGTAAATTTGTATGAAAAATGGATGTTTTTGAAGACATGAAAGAAAAAAGATGCAAAGGTTATATAAATAAAATTTAGATGACACCAAAGTATATCAATTATGATGTTATTATACTATCATTTGAATTATTGACGAGAATTAGACCCGTTATGACAAGTTGCAATCCCAAAATTAGTTACTATAGCAAAAGAACTCCAAATAGCCTTAAATTGTATATAGGGTGCGATTAGAACCTAGAAATCTAGTAAATAAAATTTGAGAACTTTTTAAATTTTGTTGATATAAGATTCCATTTTGATACGAATCTGACTTGTTATGACAAGTTTTAATCCCGACCTTAGTTACTATAGCAAACAATCTCTAAATAATCTCAATTTTATATGGGGTGTGGGGTGTGATTAGGACACCTAGAACCATTATATAAATTTTTCTAAATAAGTGATTTTTAGACATTTTTTTCCTTTTGTTTTACTCTTTATGCTACTGATATATTATAAGACGACAACAAACAAAAAAATAAAACCTTTTTTTTTAGGAACCCTGAATGCAAACTACTAAACTTTAAACATGAAATAATTGAAAACTTAATCAAAGACAACTAAAGTTAAGGAAGTTTGAACTAACAAGAAGAAAGTAAAGGATATAACCTGGTTTTTGGAGCCTAGCTTTAATACCAACTGATGTAAACCTCTTGATTACGTAGTCAAGCAACCCAAACAAAGTAGATAAAAACCTGGAAAGCCAAAAATCAGGTTTGATAGAACTTTGACCCAGAGGTAACTCTATACCTAAGAACCAAAGGTATTGGAAAAAGACTTGGACCTAGAGATATCCTTGTATCTAAAAACCCTAAGTATGTGAATGATATCATGAAGCTAATTAATCTTCGATAAGTTAGTGTACGATATTTGTTCCTACAAATAAAAATTGTTTTTGCCACAAACAAATGAAAAAATCTCACATTTATTCTCCAATTTGCTACTAAATTTTGCAGAAAAAAAAAACATAATATAGTCTCCTCTAACTAACCCTAATGAACCCTTTTTGGGTAGCAAGCTAGTGGGCCTCAAATAATTATCAACTAACATAAGTCTAATAATGAAATAAACCCCTAAACAATGTTTAATTAGCCAAAAAAAATCTAAATTAAAATAATTATTAAAAAATAAAGAAATAAATAAAGTAGGACAATAAAAACAAAGTCTCCATGTCAAAATTCCTCTATGTAGCCTGAATTTCCAATTTTTACATATTTTTGGCAGATTTTCAAGCGTGACTTAAAACATGCATTCTCTCTTGTATTGATGAATTATTGGGCCTATCATATATGGTTGGAAATATTGAAATTTCTAGTTTCCATGCCAACTTGAATCATATACAAATTCCACTTGTAGCTCCAGAAATGTTTCAAACAATACACAAAAGTCTAGTTTGACATATTTGACAAGATTTATCTAGTAGCTTCAACTCTCTACTTATGTTCCCGAACCTCATTTGACCTAAAACTTTACCAAATATATTTCCATGTGTCTCGTGTCTCGCTGTAAAATTTTAGCTCATTTCGATGTACGATTTGAGAGATATGCCTGATCTCTCAAAACTGGTCAACAAACATTTTAAGACCAAATTTGAACCTAACTTGGTTCGTATCAGGGTCTAATAGGTTCAAGAGGAGGTGATTGTTCAATTTGGATCAATAGAGTTTGGATGGTTGTTGTTTTGTTAGCGTTGATGGAGGTCACGATTGTAATTGATAATGAGAAAAAGAGAGAATGAAGGTTTTCATGGTCTTTTTAGAAGAAAAAACTCAGTTTGGATTCTTTTATGGATTTGGAAATGATAGGTGGCATTTGAAGTTAGTCTTGATGGAGGAGATTGATGAGGTTGAAGAAGAATTTATTGGTTGGGGAAGAAAGGTTGGTTGGTAGCAATGCTTTTCATGTTGGTAGTAGGTGATTGTTGTTGGTTTGGCAATCGAAACTAAAGCTTGTGGACTATAATGGTGGTGTTGTGGTTTAGCTAGGCTATTGATAGTAGTGTTGTGGTTTAGGACACCATTGCTAGGAGGAGAAGGTGGCACTATTAGTAACATTGATGGAGATGATTGGTTTGAGAAGGCTCATATTTTTCTTTATTTGATGATGATAGTGAAGGTTTTTAAGGGGAGGGTCACCTTATCTTTTTGTGTTTTTTTGTCTATTCAAGAATTGGATTAGTGTATATAATGTGTTAATATGTGTATGGGGAAAAGTTAGATAGTAAAGTGAGAGCCATATTTTTATTGTTTGGCTTTTTGAGGGGGAGATGGTTGTGAGGGTCATGTTTTTGGCTTTTTTTTTTTTTTGCTCGATGCTCTCCATAAAATCCCCCATTTTTATGTGTGAGATTCCCTTGTTAGTTATAGGCAAAATAATTTGTCTTTTTCCTCATAATTGCGTGGTCCCCAAGCAAACTTGGTGACCAAGGAACCCAAAATCACTTTGGTCCCTCATTTTCTTTTCTTTTCTTTTCTTGTATTTTAGTCCCCTTGTCCAAATATTTTTTTTTAAAATGCAATGTCAACGTTGATTCAATGAGAAAGATAAATCAATGATTTCGAAATGAGCGTGTTAGAAATTGAACGTGTTGAAAGAAAAATTTTAAATGTTGAATTCTTTTGAAAAGATGCTGAAAATAGCAAAAATGACACAAATACATTAAAAAAATATTTTTTGGATTTTTTTGTTGTTTTTTGCCATTTGTTTTGTATGATTTTAAAAAAATCAAGAAAAAATGGGTCAAAATTAGGTCATGACAATAATTATATGTGATTTAATTACAATAAATGAAGACCTTTTATTTAGTAAGTGCAATTTTAACATGTTATTTTTAAACACTTTTTCTCTTATACCCTTATAAAATGGTAGATTAAAAAATTCCTTGTAAGCAACATTGTCATTTCTTACTATCTTGAAATTCACATTTGATTAAATCTCAAATTTAATGGTTCAGAACATATGTAAGTACTACATAATAATTCTTATCTCTCATAATATTTAATTTCATTAAACATTTCTATTAAACTATTATTGATTGTAATTTTATATGAGCTTTATCAATTAATAGGGCATGCTAGTGGTAGTTTGAATTTATTATATTTAGGTCTTGAAAGAAAGATCAGTGCTATAACGGGCAATTCATCAATAGATGTCTTTCATACTGAAAAGCATGGTCAAGATAGAATGATCTATAATAGTGGAGTTTATGTTAAGGGATCTACCTGTAATGAGTTTGAAGATGATTATTATAGGAAGTTAGAATAGGTGATTGAATTGCAATATTATAATGAGCAAAATAGAGCTTTTTTATTCAAATTCTATTGTTATGATATCAATAGAGGAATTAGAGCATATCTTTACCAAGGTTTGGTCAAAATTAATGCATAGGCTAGACTTCACAATGTCAACAATGTTTTTGTTTTATTCAAACAATGCCAACAAGTTTACTACACGTACACTACTTCCTTTTGAAAGGATTGTTTTAGGATTGATTGGTTATCCATAGTAAAAATCAAACTCAAGGTTCGTATCTAAGTTGTTCAGGATGGTAATGATGAAGTAGATATAAGAAATAATATCTTTCAAATTGATGAGTTAATTTGATCAATCTACTAACTTAAAAGAGAATTCAAATTTTCATGTAGATATGAATATTTTTTATGATGTTGATGTTTAGGAGTTAAATGATATGTTAAGAACTAGTGGACATACAAAAGTCAATAAAGATAATGATATTGACAAGCTACAATTCAATGAAGAAGATTATGATGAGCAAGATTATGATGGGCACGATGATGATGAAATTAAAAAAGAAGAAGAAGAAGACAATTTTGATTAAATTGATTTTGAACTGATTTTAATTATAAAACATCGATGTGTAATGAAAGTGACTTTAATGTAATCTTTCTAATTGTTTCTTTATAATGAATTATTGCTAACATCGATGAAACATTTATTGTTGTGATTATATTATTATGTTATTAAAAAAAAATGTTGTGACTGTGTTATGATTTTACTGTAGTTGTAGGTTGGATAGATAAGGAAAACAAGAACTTTTGGATAAAGAAATTGTTTTATATTAATGGAATTACCGATGAAGTATAAATACCAATATAATTATTGACGGACTAAGCCCCTCAAAATTTTTTAAAGAGTTGAGAAAAAAGTACATGACTTTGCTACTAACAATTACATACACAATTACTGATGAATTAAGTTCTTTAGAAAGTTCTAGAGAGTTAGGAAAAAATTACATGATTTTGCCACTGATAATTCCACATCACCGATGAAATTATCGATGGGACAAAATTTCATCAGAGAAATTTAGGGGGGGTTTGGGAAATTTTAGGTTTTATTGAAAATTTTAAGTTTTAATTACCAATAAAATTATCTACAGACTATAAAAATCAATAAATATTTAATTATTTGTCAAAAATTCAAACAACTTTAAATATTTTGTTTACTATTTTTCCCAATAGTTGAGTTACTTTCAAATTTAGGCAATTATGGTTTGTGTTTGAAAAGGTGAAAATAAGTTAATATTAGTCTTAAAAATAAAATCAACTGGTTTGTGTCTTTATTTATTGATACCTATTTATAGGTAATAAAATTTTAGGTAGTCTCTTGTATAAAGAAGGTGTTGCTGAATTTTTTTTAATAAAAAATAGGATACAATGATAATGTTATTACCTTTTTATGCTTTAATTTTTTATATATGATGAAGACAAGGTTATTAATGAGTAATACGAATAAGAGCACTAATAGTTCTCTTGGCAGTGCTTCTAATGGCCATGAGTCGCTAGTTGATGACTATGACCAAACACCTAATGCACAAACACCCTCTCTCGATGTAGACTTGTCAAGTGCGATGTCGCCTCATAAAAAGGGTGCACCTTCTGAGCATGATCTATGCTTAGTGGAAGCCCAATCACAACATATAAGTTTGTTTTCCTTTCCTACACGATTAAAAAATAAACAACAATGGATAATTTTTTTAATAATTAATTTCAATGAACGAATAAAATTTCATGTTTACAAATGTGGAGGTTACTTGCACAATAACATCGGTGATGAAATCATCAATGGAAGTGCTTTTGTTTTAAGGAGTCAACTTTTCAAAAATTCTAATGGAAGCCTGTAGTTGATGCTTGGTTTAGAAAGTTCAAGGTTACTATATACAAAAACAATTTTTTTATTATTAAATTCAGTCAATTTTTTATATTTTTAATAAAATAATTATTTTATGAAATTGGCGTGCAAAGAAAAAAATTTACTAGGGTGAGGCTAACAATGTTATTGTTAGGAGAGTATGGGAGAATCACAATGCCATTAGGTAAAGATTGAATTCAAAATTTTCTATTTTTTAAAATATTCAAATTTTATTTTTTATTTTTCAATAAACATATAACACCTGATTGTAGAAGAGATATGAGGATGATCTTTTGATACATCTGGAACTCGATCTAGATTTGTGGTTAGAGGCTGGATTATTTGGTGGACCTGATAAAAATAAGGTTTATAGTATCTCAAATACTACAACCCAAGAAATGCAGACAAGTTGTAGTGTATCAACTGTTGGTTTCTCATAATTCGGTTTGAACTGCCAATCTTTGGGCATCAAGGAGATTGTACGAGAACAAATTGAAGTTTAGATTACCCAACTTAGTGTTGAGATGGCCTAACTTAGATCCAAGATGACTAAACTTAGGTGATTGTACGATAAATTGTTGTCAAACCTCATTGGTATATGTTGTTTACCTCGTCCCCCACTTGGTCCCAGTGAAGATCTCCCTCCTCTTTCAACTTTTTTTCACTAGATAAATTGTATTCAATAATATTTTTTAAATTAATAATAAAATTTTGGTTTTTTATTTTAGTTTTATTCTCTTTTAATTATTTTTTCTTGTTTTAATTTTTTAAAATATTAAATACAATACTAAAAGAATTGAGATGAAATTTGAAACAAGACGTGATGTTTGGGTCTTTTTTTCATAAATTCATTCCAATTTTAATCACTTTATTAATCCTGAACTGCTACCTTTCTTCATTTTTTTCTGGATCGCAAAACCATGCGAAAATCATATATTGATGTAAACTCATTCAATTCAAAATATAGTTGTTATTGACCATTTGATTTTTAGTTTTGAATAGAGATCAAAAAAATATTTAAAAAAATAATTGGATTTGAAATGCCAAAATTTTTTGTGAAATCGATGATTACAAGTTAAAGAAAAAAGTTTTGTGAGAATTCCAGTGTGGAGAAAGAGATTAAAAAATCTTGGTGGTCTTAAAAGACAAAGGAGGAGAAATACTTGTAAAAGGTCTTTCTTGTGGACATTTTGACCTTTTGTGGAGTGCAAGGGCCCCGAACCTTTTTATGGGATTCTAGCTGCAAGGAAAATTCCACACTGGAAATCTCACATTAGATTCACGATGTGAATCCAGAATCTGATAACGCGTAATTACTCGTAAATAAATTGACAAGTGACCAATAATATTCCTTTGTGGGTCTATTGATGGAGGGAATTTTCATTCCATGGTATTTAAATTCCGTGGCTGGATTCAAGCTTAGGAGTTTTTGAAAGTGTATATAATATTAATGGTTATTTTTAAAAATATTATTTTTAATATATTAAAATAATACTTTTTATTTTAAAAAATTATTTTTAATATCCGAACATTAAAATAATTTTAAAATAAAGAAATAATTTTTAAATGTTTTTTTTATTAGACCGGTTAAAGTCTTCATCTCACATATGATCTCTGGTATATCGTTGTTGTGAACAGTGAACACAAAGTGACTTTTAATTAACCTGTTCGTTGATTGCCTAATTGAAAAACGAAATTTGAGGTTGGCAATAGATATTAAATCATGAAGCGGTATTTGAAATCTTAAACATAAGATAAAAAATATTAAAAATACAATATAAAAAAAAAAGACACAATCTAATATGGGTTGCAATAATTATCTATAATGTTTTTGAAAATAATAAAAATACAATATAGAAAAAAAATCACATACATCAAGTGGAATAAATTGCATTGACAACATTTATTTTGAAAATATTTGAAAACTCCAAACGCAATTAATGGAGAGATAATGTTTATTGAATTGAAAATCATTTTAAAAATTCCACACATGTTAGAGTGGAATGAACCATATTGTTTCAAAAATATATTTTAAAAAATTAACAACGATTGGAAAGATAATTCATATTAGTATAAAAATTATTTTGAAAAACTCACACTTCGAGTGAAATAAACTTCGTCAATATAAAAATCTTTGAAGAATCCAAATGATTAAAAATTCATTTGAAAGAAAAATATATAAAGAAACAAAGTATTTTGAAAAAAAAAATATATTAATATAAAAACATTTCACTATAAGATAATTACAATGATACTTAAAAAATCACTTGTAACACCATACTTTTAAAATAACATTAGAGTTTTTTTAAAGTAATTGTTCATGGATATTTAATAAGAATATAATACATTTTTTATTTTTTTAACAACGGATTTTTTATACAATTTTCTCAAAATAACTATTCCTTTATTTATTTTTTATATAATGGTATAAGAATTATCAAGATATTTCTTTTATTTTTTGATTGAAACTTGCTATTAAAATCATAATAAATCATTATCCAAAAAACCAAACCATGAATAAAAAAGACATTTAAAAAAACAAAGAAATAAATACATAAACAATGCAAGAAAATTTTAAACAAACAATATTTTGACAAAAACAATATTTTTCTTGACCATTTTGACTCAATATATAAACTAGTTAATCTTTGTTGAAGTAGTTACTCGTTATAGTACTAAAACCCTAAAACGACTCATTCCATAATATCAATAATATCACTGTAAGCTAGTTTTCTATTTACCTATTCCATCTCAGCTACTTCAGCCTATCGATCTTTCAAGAGAAAAAAGAAATTGTTGGAATTTAATTAACAAGGCTTATAGAAGCTTGATTATAAGAGTAATTATAAATGATTCTCCTGTAATCTTGCAGTTTCATCATAGAGAGTTCGTGGTGATCAGTGAGAGTATTAGTCTTTCTTGCTAGTCTTGCAGTGCTAGCTGGTTTAAGGATCATCTATCTCAAAATCCACAAAATTTTTACACCAAGAAATTAATATTTCCTTGATCATAAAATTTAATCATCACATTAATAAATCTCTATAATTATATATCTTATCTTATCGAATCTCAGAAAAGGGGGGTGGGGGGGAAGACTTCCACAGAAAAAAAAATGCAAATGTCTCCCCCTACTTGTCTTTCAAAAAATATAAAAGGAAGAAAGACAAGCAACACCTTACATGTTGAGCAACAATTGGTCCAGCCTTTTATGGTAATGCGATAGTACTTTAGTAGACTCCAAAGACTAGCTAGTAGTGGATGTGAAACAAGCGAGCACAGTCATAAACTGAGCACAATGCTTGCAGGCATGCTAACAGCAAGAGCAAGATGGAAGCTAACAGTGTGAGAAGCTTCCATGAACTAAATATATTCTGCTTCATGAACTTTTCAACCTTAACTTTAAACAGCCCATCATGATACTTGTTAACATCTTCAATCGCCTTATCCAAGAATGGAACTTTTGTCAATCTAATAGACCTGCTCATCCCATTCCACATGTTGGCCACCTCTTCATCGTTCTTCAGATGATTCAAAATAATGCCTCTTTCTCTAAGTATTTTTGCATCCTCCTTGGTATCGATAATCCCATTCATCAATTCTGTGTAACGTGTAAAAACCATCGGACCCGATGCGTTTGATGCTTCATATGCTACCAAGTTTCTTAAGACTACATCACTATTGACATCCAAACTCACAGTCGGGAGGTAAAATGTACATGTCTTCTTGTCAAAGTTGATGGTTGAGATGCTGCCTTTACTAGGCACAAAACGCACCCCGCATTTGGAGAGCTGAGTGACGGAAGGAATTGTGATTTCTTCAACCAGAGGTGGTCGGTCAATGCTTGAACAAACACTTTGAGATTCAGAGAAAGCGTCAGGTTGTTTCGCGGATCCAAACCCAAGAACATTGGAGAGGATTGACCAAGGCAATTTGAGTATCACTGCAACAGGTGCTGATTCTAGCAATTTTTTGAGGAACCTTATGTTTAGACTTGAAAACAGATTCCAAATCTCAATCAGTAGTTGCTTCATGTAAGTAGATCCAACTGAAGGCTCTTCGTTTTCTTGTGTGGCTTTGGTATGATCCTTAACTTCTTCAGGTATATTGACAGATTCTTCAACCTTGGGCACGATGATGTGGTACAAAAAGTCTAGCAAGTGGGCATGTTCCAAAACTCTAGCAACGGGCAATCTCACCAATGTCTTGAATGGAGAAAGCTCTTTACATGATCCCATTAACAAGGAATACAACATGTCGTCGGCGGATTCTAATGACAGAAATCGAAATTCTAGCACCTTCCTCAATGTGAATAGTGGAATTTGATTCTCCAACATCACTATATCTCGAAGAATTGCATTACAGCTTGATTTCCTATAGGAATATTCAAGAAAATGAGGCATTCCTGAGGAAACTTCGGATAGCATTTTAGGGCCACGGAGAGCATAGACTTGTAGGAACTCAAGCAAGAATGATGCATCAACGGCCATCATCCATGCTAGTGTTTCACTATTGAGGTTTAAGTACTTGTTGTAGCATGCACGAATCTTGGATTCCAGCTTCATTAATTGTTCAACAAGATCTTGAAATTTAAGACTTTGGAGCAGATCTTGACTTCTTTTTGCCGCGGAGAACTTGTATGTATCCATATCATGTAGCTCAAGACGTGAAAAATGGTATGGACCAAGTGAAAGTTGTTGTGGAGCGTAAGAGTGTGGGTCAGTAGACGTTAGGGCTTTGGGGACATTAAAGATGGATATGGAAGTTTCACTATCGTCTTCAAGGTGATCTGCTTCTATTGTTCGACGGGTGTTAGTGACCCATTGAAGCTCATCGAACAATCTGTAACTAGAACAGCATGGAAGGTTGGATTGGAGAGGAGACATGGTTTGCTTTGTTAATGAGAAAAACTTTGGGTAGTTTTTTGACAGTTTTCAGGTAATCGTTTAGTGGGAATAACACAGCTCACAAGTGAGGGGAGTGAGGCTTTATACATTTTACTTACGTGACGGAACACTGTAGCAACACCACGATGTTGCTTACAAGTTTCCTCGGTTACTTATCTGACCAGAACAATGTCGTCAACGGTGGCTTTGTCGTACGTAGTTCAATTTTGTATCTTATGTGGCCACAACGTAATTCAATTTCGTCAACTGAATTGAATTACGTTGACGAAATTGAATTACGTTTTGGCCACATAAGATACGTTGTGGCCCTAATTTTATGTTTTGGAAACCAACGGTGTACCTTATGTGGCAACACCATGTGTTCATACCGGAAAGAGCAACTCCAACAATTCTGGCCTTCAGTACGTTGTGGCCCTAATTTTATGTTATGGAAAACGCAAAATCTTTGGTTTTTGGTCTCCCAAATTAAGGCCATGCTAATATTATTTATAAAATAAAAATGCAAAATTGTAAAATAAGCTAAGCATGCGTCTAGCTAGCTAGGATATTTGCTTTGCGGTTGAACCATATGATTATCAGCTTTTTCTTACAAGATTATAGCCCAACTTCTGTAAGTGTATTTGATAGCGTTCTTGCTGTGGTGAATTTGATAGTTTTCTCCAAAAACGTAATTTCGAGTCTTTGAAGTGCTTTCAGTTAATTTATATTATGAAATGGAGAAGCACCATTCCTCATTATATATTATAAGATCTAACAAGTCTCTTTATGAATAAAATAAAATAAAATAAAATAAAATAAAATAAAAACTATATATTGTTGTTTATATATTCGTAAAAAATACTGGCAAAAAATTTAAGCGACTTTTACATGTTAATTGTCCCTTTATGTAACAAAAAAAAAAAACTGTCTCTTTCTCGTGGGAGGCATGCAACGTGACTTGGGAACGGATGACGCGTAATTACAGAAGACTTGCGACCATGGATTTGTTGGTAGCTACCTCCGGTATATGAGAAGTAGTGAGCTGTGAATTTTCTTTCCCTGTGATAAAATCATTTAAAAAAGTTTTTTTATATGCACTTCAATGAAAAAAATAAAAAAAACATTTTAACAACTCTTAATAATTTATTTTAATATCTAAGACTTTTTTTGACAGATATATAGCATTAATGAATCTTTTTAATAAAAATATTATGTGTCAATTCTTTTGGAGCTAACCTTATCCTCATCGAATTCTCATGTAATGATGATGACCTACAGCCATTCATTTTTTTCTCCACCGAATATTGTTAAACGTGAACATTGTTATAAATATTTATATATAAAAAGACCCTGAGTATATTTTAAAAAAATAAACACTTGAAAAATAAAAAGTCATAATTGTCGACCAAGAAAAACCTAGCTATTTAAATATAGACACGAAGTTTCTGCGTATAAATGTGATTATAATTGCTTTTTAAAGTGTTTTTTAAATTAAAATACATTAAAATAATGTTTTTTATTTTTAAATTCAACGTATCAAAACAATTTAAAACATGGTTTGTAACGCGTTCTCAAACAATACATTTCATTTGTTACAAAATAATATTTTTTATATATATTACGTGTTATACCTAAAAACCTAAAAGAAAATCAGACATCGGCATGTCTGCATAATCTAGCAACTGATTCTAGATAATTCGAAGGATATTTTCATAAAAATCCATTAATTACTCAAATACTAATCCAAAATGTACTAAAATCCATATTACATTAATAATTTCTCTAGTGGAATATGTTAACTAATACCCAATATAAATGAAGAAGTCGTAAAAAAGGGGAAAAAAGCATTAAAACTCATTGAAAGTTCTTAATAAAAACAACAATAAATGAATCCTAAATCATGAAATGAAATGTTTCTTATTTACAGTCTTGAGATACTAGGCATAATTATAACTGGATTTAGTTAAGCAAGGAGAACATTGGTCATGTTTTGGATACTGCAAATAAAGAGAAAGTGGGCATAAATCTGTTAACCTCTGTGGAATTCCTCCTCCTGTGCGGGCACGACCTAGTTCTGTGTCATTGTTTTATGTTTTCCCTTGTCATCGATGCCGGCGATCGGCCATGTCAAGCTCTTCAAAGGATCTTTTCTTATCATTTCGGCCATCCATAAATAGTACAGAAGACCCATTATCTAGCTTCTGAGATGAACGCCCATCATTCTGTTCTTCAAATTAGTTTCAACTTTTAGACCTGAAACAAGCTAAAGAGCCGTATTAAAACAAGCTAAAACACTGAAAAGCATGGTTCACTACAACATTGTGCTGTCTTTTACCTATCCACTTCAAAAAACAAAAACATATCATTGACTTTCAATGATATTAAAGTCTTTTTATTGGTCGGTTTGTTGTTATAAAATTAACCGAAGAAAAAATATTTTTTTTCTCATGTTAAATACTCTTAAAAATACAAAAAAAAAACTATATTTGATGTCAAGGGGTATTTTTGTATTTTTAAAATGTTTTTTTTGCTATTATAATGTTGTGGAGAAATTTAATATTTAACCAAATATAAAAAATAATAAACAATTATAATTCACAATAAAATGAAGAAAATACCCTTAAAATTTAAAAATTTAAACCTAGAGTTAAGGGTCTTCTTGATCTTTTCACAATGATATTTTAGTAATTATAATATTAGCTCGGAGTATTTTTGTATTTGACTAAACAAGAAAAAACAAAAAAAAATATATGTATCTTTCAGATGGTGCATGCAATACTTTCTAGTATTCAAAAATATCTTCATGTCGTGTTATTAGAATCGTTGTCAAATTCACTTTTTAGTGAGTCACATGTCAATGATAGTGATCCGATTCGTTATCAATATGCCTTTTATTTCTTTTACTCTTCTTTTATTTTTTTATTTTTTAAAAAATTATAACTTCATCCTCTTGGCTTCCACTGTTCCATCAAAGTTTGGAATATCATGTCCATGACACGTAACACCCCGTTGGGCCTTTTGTTGCCAGCTGTACCAGATGGTGTTTTCCACGTTATAGTTTTAGTCAAATATCAAGCATCGATCCTTGATGGTCAGAGGAGTGGCTTGTCTCTAATGTTACAACATCACCACCATGCTTACAGTTTAAAGAATCAAAATACCTGTATCACAAGCAATCACCAAGTGTTTGGTTGATTAGCAAGATTGAGATTCTCTAAGATCTCTCTCAATATATATGGTGATCATTTATGTTTGATAAATTTTTATTATTATTAAGGTGATTGTATCAATTTGTATATACTTTGATTAATTTTATGGACCTAAAAATTAATGAACATATAAGCCTTTAATAATCTTAAAAAACAAAAACAAAAACATGAATTTATAACTATTAAAAAATAAATCTAAAACTTAACTGCTTAAGCTATCCCTTATGCTTTTATGTATAAACTTGAATGGCTAAGCTACCCCTTAAACATACATCCTATGTTTTTATGTGTAAGAAACCTTCAAAGTTAATGAATATTTTAATGTATTTTCAAGTAAAAAATATTTTAAAAAATAATTATTATCGCTATCATATTTTTAAACTGGTTTTTAATAACTTAAAAATATAGTCTCATCAAGCTATTTTGGAATAGGACTTACTCTCATGATTTAATCCCAACATTGTGATTGAATTAAGTAAAAGAAGATTTAAAATATTTGAGTAGTGTTGCCACTGATGCAATTGGGTGTTGATTTCCTTTTAATTACTTTGGGATACAAAAAATGGTTTCAAATCTATATCTCTACAAAAATAGCAATTGATTTTGGAGAACGCTATGTACAATTTTTCCCTTTACATTTTCCTAGCTACTAATTTTCTCATCTCGTCTGCATCTAAAGTTCTCTATCTGATGCCTGTTCAGAACCTTCTTTGTCGTTGCTCTAAAAGGACACGTTGAGCTCACAAACCGGTTAATCAAATGTAAATAAGTGATCAGTTCATGACACATGGCAACATCCCTTATGCTGTGGACGGTGATTCCTTGCTGCTCAGTCTTACCTCCTGCCCCACCTCGGCATATACCCCATGTGTGACCTCCACATGCTGCCGCAACCAGCATGGAAGTCCTGCCATGTGGACTGCCCTCTTCCTTGCCATGTCATCGTTGTCACTCACAAATCCAGGAACTTTTGTGATTACAGGGTTTCATCACAATAGAAGGCGGGTTTTAGTCCCATATACCTCTTGTATGTTAGAAAATAATATAAATCATGTCGCACGTGTGCGGCGGCGCGGCGATCGTCCACCCTCAAGGAAAAATCGGAATATTTTATTCCTGGAAAAATAAGGAGAGACAAGGAATTCTTGTCTCTATAAGTGAAAATATGGACTGGGAGTCGCCACCTAGTGTTCTGGTTACTAGGAACCTTAACTGGTCTTTAGAGATCGGGTACGGAGACTGGTTGCGTAAAGGAAAGATATTAGCACCCCAACTACGCCCTACCTAAGGTAGGCTGCATTGTTTTAATGTCTGATAAAATATAAGATCGTGTTGTGGTTTATTATTGTTCGGAATACGCATTACATGTAATGTCATACCCCGGGTTCTATTGTCCGAAAAAGAATTAAATATCCAGAATATGCATTACGTGTAATGTCATACCCCGGATATAAGAGACAAACAAAATAAAATTTTTGTTGTTTTTTTGAAATTTTGGCCAATATTCTCTTGACTTTAATAAACTGGTTATTAAAGCCAAAATGCATGCTAAATATTATTTTTTTGACATATGAAAAATACAATATGATTTTTTAGATTTGAGACACTTGGCCGTATGCACAAAAATGTTTTTTTTAATTTTTTTTTGTATTTTTTTGGAAGTTTGTGACAAAAAAACCGGATATTGTAATACCCGATTTGTATTTTTACGACATAAAAATACTACCCGATATTAATAAAAATAACATAAATAAAAAATGGGAACATCATAAATATTTTTTTCTTTTTTTTATGGGCCGGATCAGGCCCAATTGCATGGGCTGGGCCAAACCTGGCCCTTTTACATGGGCTGGGCCGAACATGGCCCAAATGCATGGGCTGGTTACTGTGCACATAGTAACCGGGTTACTGTGTGCACAGTAACCAGAGAATTAATCTGCTGGTTACTGTGCACATGCACAGTAATCTGCATGCAGAACGGAAAAAAAACGACGGGAAAACGCACCTGCGGTGGTGATGTGGTGATGTTCGACTTTCTTCTCTGCTTCTTCTTCTTCTGCTTTCTTCTCTCTGTCTCTCCCTTCTCTTCTCTTCTCCTCTCTTTTTTTTTTTTTTTTTAGCAGCCCTCCCCTGTATTTATAGAAAAAAACAGGGGAGGGCTGTCATGGTGGTGGCCGCCGCCCCGTCCACTATCGATCCGTGGATAAAAAGGAGGAGGCAAGTGGGTGATTGCGGGCGTCTTATTGCGCCAAATCCGGGTGAAAAATTAGGTGAAAAGGGGAAGAAAAAATCTTCTTCTTCCCCTGCCTCGCGCGTCCAGGGGAAGAAGAAGAGCTACAGTGCCGTCAAAACGGCACCGTTTTGGGCTTCTGTTTTTTTTTTTTTTTTTTTTTTTTTTTTTTTTTTTTTTTTTTTTTTTTTTTTTTTTTTTTTTTTTTTAGCAACAGTGAATGAAACGGCGCCGTTTTGGTCAAAACGCGCCGTTTCATTTAAAAGGAAAAGGCGCCAAAAGCATCAGATTCAAATTTCGGCCCTCCATTTGCGCGCGTTTTGCATTTTGGTCCCTGGTCTCGGATTTCTTCAATTAAGTCCCTAATTGGCCATTAAACTTCAATATTTATGCAATTAAGCCCCTGATTTGACCAATTTAACTTCCAAAAATTATAATTTGACCCCAGAAAATTAATTTCTTCTAATTAAAGCCCAAATTAACTCCAAAATCAATTTTTTTTGCAATTAAAACCTCTATAAATTCAATTAAACCTTCAATAAAAATTTAATTGAGTCCATAAACTTCTAATTTTGCATTTTTCTTCCTCAAATTGAATTTTCTTTATCATCGGGGCTTTCATCAGTCAATGATATACTGTCAAAAATTAATTTTTATATTTTTGAACATCCTCAATCAATTTTTGAGCATTTTTAGAGCGCTCTGGCATTTTTTCACTGTTATATATTTTTTTATAATGTATTTTTTTTTTATTATTATTATAATTTTTTGTATTTTTTAGTTTTTATGTGGGGACCCAAAAATGGGTTACAACAAATCATATCTTAGAACTTCATCCAAAAGCTTAAGTTATTGAGTTGAGATGGTTTTTAACATAGTATCAGAGCATCTTTAATATTTTTCTTTCTCATTCTGCTCATCATGGCTGATCCCAACAACACTAGCCAATATCACAGCAGCCTGCCCAACCTGGTGACCATTAATGTCATGGCACAGGCTCCTCTCAAGCTCACCAGCTCCAATTACCTATCCTGGAAACTGCAATGTTGTATGTTGTTGGCTGACATCCCTCCTCAAGATGGACGGCCTTGAGTAAGTCCAATCTTGTCCTTGAGTAACTCAAACCGATAACGGGGAAGAGATTTTGTTAGTGCATCTGCGAGTTGATCATCAGAGGATACATGACAAACTCGAAGAACTCCAGACTGAACTCTTTCACGGATAAAATGGAAATCAATGGAGACGTGTTTCATCCTTGAATGAAAAACTGGATTTGAACTAAGTTGTGTTGCACCAATATTATCATAGTAAATCACAAGCACTTGTTTAACTGAATATTGAAGTTCATTTAATAATGAACATACCCAGTTGATTTCTGAAGCAGTGTCAGCTACTGAACGATATTCAGCCTTCGTTGATGATCTAGCAATGGCTTGTTGTTTCTTGGATGACCATGAGACAGGATTCTGACCAAGGTATGGAATGTAGGCACTAGTGGAGGAGAAGTCATCCTTGTTTCCCCCCCAATCGGCATCTGAAAACGCATGCAAGTTAGCAGGGGATTGCTGATGCAGAAGAAGGCCTACGTTACTGGTGCCTGAAAGATAACGCAGGAGGCGTTTGACAAGTCACCAATGTTCTTCAGCTGGTTTGTGCATGAACTGTGACAATTTATTCACAGCAAATGATACATTTGGTCGAGTGAGTGACAGATATTGGAGACTTCCAACTGTGGCATGATATTCTGAGGGATCAAGGAGCAATTTACCCATTGCAAGAGCTGGAGGAGGACCTGGTGGCAGTGGAGTAGCCACAGGCCTTGAGTTGCTCATGTTGGTACGATGCAGGAGATCTTGAATATATCTGTGCTGAGAAAGCACCAACCCGCGAGCAGGGGCGGAACTAGGATTATTTGTTAGGGGGGGCCAAAAAATATAATATATATTTTTAATTTATTATATATAAAAAGTAAAAATAAAATAAAAACTACTTGATTTAGTTTTATTTAAAGAACGTATTACAAAATATATAATAATCTTTGTACCTATTAAATACAAACATACAAAATATATAAGAAGCATTAACTAAAATGAAACATTATTTATGTTTAATAAACTTTGAAATAAAATAATAAATAATAATTCTTACATATTTATTTTAATTGTGCTCGTCGTTCTTTCATCGAATAGAAATCATCGATTATCATATCAATTGGGAATCTTTCAGCAATTTCTTTTTCTATATAAACAATCAAATAATTTGCAAGAAAATCATCCTCCATCCGATTGCGAAGTCTTGTTTTAACAATCTTCATCGCTGAGAAAGCTCTTTCAGTAGTTGCTGTCGAAACAGGAAGAGTCAAGATAAGCCGAATCAACCTATCAATGAGTGGATAAATTGTTGATTTTTCTGTTTCAACCAATCCTTGACATAAATCTGCAATCGATGACATATTCTTTAACTTTGGATGATTGGGTACATCAACCTCATAATGTTGCAGCTGAAATCTCAAATGAATTTTTTCTTGGTCAGAAAAATCTTCAGGATAGAACTTGTCAACAAGCAAGCATATATCTTCAACATTGAATAATTTATAGCTATTTCTAGGATCTAAAGCTGTGCTCAATTTAAGAAGCTCGATCGCCTGCTCATTGAATCTGTTATTTAGCTCTTGTAATTGCTGATCAATGATAGCTGTAAATATATCAACTCGGTAATGATGCTCAACTGTTACTGATTTTGTTTTACGACGAGATCGTCCCACACTAGAAAAACAAGTATCCATATCAGGAACTTCAATGTCTTGATGCTTACAAAATGATGTCACTTCTTCTAAAAGAGTTTCCCAACCATCGTCTCTTAACTTCTGAATTAAAGTCATTGTGCTAGTCACCAAATGCATAGCATTTAAAATGTCTTGAGATTTTTGTTGCAATGCTTGACAAAGCATATCAGTAATTCCCATAACATTCTTCATTATATGTAAGAAGAATGCAAAATCAAATGACATTAACAACTTAAATGAAAAGGCCGCATCACCTCGTTGAGAATAAGTAGATCCATCTGAAGCAATGTTCTCAAGAACCAAGCAAGTTGCCCCATACATTTTTATCAAACTGCAAATTGATTTGAAATGCGAACTTCATCTGCTATCTCCAGGTCGTTGCAAACCACCTACTTGATTAACTCCTTTACCTGTTTCAATCTCACCAATATCAACTAGATGCTCAATTGTAGCTGCTTGAAAAGCCCGTAACTCATCATTACGCTTGCAAGAAGCACTAACAATGTTAATAATAAAGATCAAATTCTGAAAGAAAGTGTGAACATCAGATATTTCTCTAGCTGCAGCAATAAGAGCCAATTGTAACTGATGAGCTAAGCAATGTACATAATATGCATAAGGACAATCATTAATGAATAAAGCTTGCAAACCATTCCACTCTCCACGCATATTACTGGCACCATCATATCCTTGACCTCTAATATTTTGAACATCAAGATTATGATGAGATAAAACAAAGGAAATCTCTTCCTTAAGAGTTGCAGCAGTTGTATCTTTGACATGAACTATATCCAAAAATCGTTCTCGTATAAATCCACTTCTATCAACAAACCTAATAACAAGGGCCATTTGCTCTCTTCTAGATTCATCTCGAGCTTCATCAACAATTAAACAAAATCTTGCATCACCAATCTCATGACGAATTGAAGACTGAACATTTCTAGCAAAGACATGCAAAATTTCTTTTTGAATTTGATGTGAGGTGTATTTAGCATTTTGTGGAGCATTACCCAAAACAAGAGCACCTACTTGTTCATTGTATGATGCTAAAAGTTCCATCATTTCAAGAAAATTACCTCGGTTTTTTGATTCTGGACGTTCATCATGCCCTCTAAAAGCACATGCTTGAAATGTGAGCCAACGAACAATATCTATTGAAGCTTTAATACGCAATCGATTATTCTGAACTTCTTGAGTAGTTTGCCTCTTAACTACCTTCTCAATATGACATGACTGATTTTTCAAATTTTCCAAGCACCTGGTAGCAAATCTATGAGCTGAATTTGGACCTTTTCCCATATGAGTCAAAAAAGCACATCGTTCCCCATCATTAACTTTCTTCCAACAATTAAATCCTTTAACAGTAAATGTGTCTGATCCTGGCTTTCCAGATGGTTTACTTGAAAATAAATAGCAAGGGAAACAAAATGCAGTATTTTTCTCTGAATATTCAAGCCACGGATAACTTTTGAACCAATGAGACTGAAATCGACGAGGATGATTATTACCAGTTAGCGGATATTCAGACATCAAAGGTTGATATGACCCCAAATTAATGTATGCCCTTCGAATTTTATCTTGTTGATTAACCGGGTATTCCCAAATTTGAGGACGATTGCTTGGATCTCTAATTAAATGAGCAATATCAATTCTAGTAAGAGGTTGCTCATCAATCAGCGCAGGTTCTTTGTAAACTGAAGTACATAGAGGCTGCTCAACCATAACTTCAACATTACTTGGAGTTGGTTCACTAGGCTGTGAGCTATCAATATTTTTCCTTTTTTTTTCAAAAAAAGAATCAATTCTTCTTATTTTGTTCATGGTTCAACCTAAAATCAAAACATATATAGTGAGAAAAAATTGATAATTTTGGTGGCTCTGCTAAAAACAAAACATAAAAAAAAATTCCATGCATAATCAAAACAAACCAATAAAATATATGTAATTAATTAGAAAAAAAATCACTATAACAAGAATTCAAAAAACAATTGTTAGAACTAGCAAATTTGAAAAAAAAAGCAAAGATTATAAAAAAAATCTTATTAAATTCTTAATAAACATCTCAAAACAAAATAAAAATATATTTTAAATTTGAGTTATCGATATTCAATTACGTACCTTGTTTTGTTTACTGAGAGATAAATCAAATAGTACTCTGCTTCAATTTTTCCGCACAAAAATTCTATTTAGAATTTTTATTCTTGTTTTTGTTTTGGTGGCTGCGTTGGAATTGCAACAATTTATATTAGGGTTGTATTTTGTAGACTATAAGGAGAGAAAAGACAAGAAAGACATTGATCCCTTTATATATTTTTTCTTTCCCCGGTTGGCATTACTTTCCATATAGGTTTTTTTTTTTTTCACAATTCATTAATTAATTACACGGCTGTGGGACCATTTTTTTCACCTTTTGTGCATTCAACTAAAAACTGTTTCACATAGGCGCAGAGATTCAAAATGATTTACCTAAAAAAAAAAAAAAAAAATCTTGCAGGGGCCCGGGCCCCTGCTTGCCTCCCCTTCACTCCGCCCCTGCCCGCGAGGATGGAATTGTATTTCTACACCAAGGAAATAAGTCAAAGAACCCAGATCTTTGGCTGACATTGTATCTTATTAAATTGAAAGGATTTTGAATTTAATTATGAAATTATGATTATAGAGTTTAGAAATTATTATCTAATATTATGATCACTAGAAAAATTAATGATATATAAGAGTTTGGATAAGGGGATTAGTTGTACAAGGAGAAAATATATCACTTCCAGTACACCTCGCTTAAGGTAAAATACATTATTAATTATTTATTTTACTATGTCATGTTTTTATATATTAGTCTTATCTAAGGTTCAAGGTCGATCTCCCTTCATGAGGAAGTCTTTAATTTATTGAGTTAAATCATAACCCTTCCAAGGGCCAGATTTAACATCGCATTTATTTTCTATTTTGTATCTTTAATACCTGAATGTATATCTTACAATGTAATTTTATACCCATAAATATTAAAGTCTACAACTAAATCCTAACATTGTATATTAATTAAACAAAATAATTGTTGAGGGATTTTTGATATTTTGGCCAAGCCATAAATGATAATCATAAACTGGTTACGATATTTATTTTTTATTTTTAAAACATGATATAAATGCATTCTGCTTTTTCAAAAACTATGCATGAAATATTTTTAGAATATGACCATACACACAGGAAAAAAAATGTGTTTTAAAATGAGGGGCTATTTTAAGTTTTTTTGGATTTTTTGAAATTTCAGAGAAAAACCATATATTTTTAATATCAAGTTTGTATATTACAGTGTAAGTCTACTGCCTGATATTAGGCTAAATTGTTGGAAAAACAAACGATGGACCCATAAATGATGTCAATATGGTCCTTGAAATTTTTTAGAAGTTTTCTTGGCTTTTTACTAGGTTTGTTTAGCTAAATATTAAAATAAAGATAAATTAAAAACTAAAGAAAAGGCATTAGGGTGTGTTAGGCAAACTCACCCTTAGTCTAAGGGGCTAGGCTGGTTAGGCCCAAGACCTAAGCCCAGTCTAGTTGGGTTGAGCCGACTAAAAGCTCAAAAATTTATTTTTATTTTAAAACAAAAAAAGATGGGTTGGATTGAGGGTCCGGGCCAGCATACATGATCACTAGCCCCACCCCAGTGACCGTGTAAATTTTGTAACATGTAGAACATGAACTAATATTCATGTTCTGCATGTTTTACTTTCAAAACATGTTAGTTATAGCTTAAAGAAGGAGAAGAGCGGGTACCTAAGTCGGAGGTGTTGATTGGTTGTCGTTGCTAAGAGGTCCGGCATAAGGGTGGTGGTGGTGGAAGAGCTTATGGTTGGAGAGATAATTGGTGCTCTTGATGCTGGTCTAGAGAAGAAGCTCCTCTACTGTTGTTGTTATTCGCGGATGAAATGGAGGAAAGAAGCTGGTGAAAAAGATGCACAGTTGTTGATATAGGAAGCTCATGTTGAACAGCAGGGAGATGATTTGAAGATGAAGAGGAGATGTAGGGAGGTTAAGCTGAGAGGGACAACAAAACGGTGTAAAGGATGGTTTTTTTACTCTCTTTGCACTTTGATTTCATCTTCTATTTTTGCACGAAATTCACCTCTATTTATAAGAGATAAAAGAGGGACATCTGATATTTATTAGGAAAAAATATTGGCCCTTAATTCAAACAAAAGGATCTCAACCGTTTGCCAAAAGTCATCATTATAAACTGTGAAATTTAGATGCAAATACTGATCGGGTCAACCTCTTTGGGGTAGCACCGCGGCGATTACAGAGGTGACTAGTCAGCAAGAATCACGTTGGGGTGTTATATGGTGATTACTTTTTAAAGGCATTTAATGCCTTATCTCTCCACTAAACAGGACAAATAAGACATTTGCATTTAATGCCTTTAAAAAGTAGTCACCCGAGCATCTTTTTTTATACAAAAGGTTGAGGATTATGAACAATGGTCAAACGACAAGTCACCTAACACCCTTTTTTTTTTTCTTAATGTTGGTCAAAATGGCATTATTTTGTACCAAAACAAACCGTTTTAGTCAAAACACATCGTTTCATTTAAATGAAATGGCGTTATTTTGATACTCTAGAGTTTTAATTACATATTTGACTAAAATTCAATTTAGTCCTTTGTTTTTTTGTTTTTCTAATTACATCCCTAATTGACTTCAAACTTTTAATTTTATGCAGTTTTACCTTATCAAACTCAAATATCAACCTTGAAGTTCAACGCCTTTTCATTTTGAACCTTGGTTTTGGATTTATACAAATTAATCCTTAATTCACCATTTAACTTTCAATTTGCTTCAAATTCACCCATGTTTTCAACCAAATTAAGTTCTTGAAGTTTAACGTCATTTTCAAAAAGGTCCTTGCTTATTAATTTCTTCAATTTGACCCTTAATTGAACATAAACTTTAATATTCTTACAATTTTATCCATGATTTCAATCAATTGACTTTGTAAAAAATAAATTTGGTCCTCTAAAATTTCAATCTTCTTGATTAAGCTCAAATTGAGCTTCCAAACTTAATTTTTTCAATAACTAAATCCCTAATAAAATTAATTTGACCCATTAAAAGTATACTTAGTCTTTGCATCTAATTAAATATTTTAATTTGACACAAATTAATTCTTAAACATAATTAAGCCTTTTAATTAGGCCTATGATTAAATCAAATTGGTCAATTAAAAATCTATTTAAATCCTTAGGCTTAATTTGTATACAGGTTCGTCTAATAATCATTTAATTTGACATTGAATCTGTATTGTCTTTTTAATTTTAGATACCATGGAGTACAATTGGGATCCTAATTTTGTTCAAATTTCCCGCTTAATTCCTTTATACACTTCAAACATTTCTCAGCCTGCTTTTACCATGTTGTCAGTCTTTTTGTTGTTATTATTATTATTATTTTATTCTATTTTGTTTTAAAAAAAAAGGTAAATTTTGAGGGGAAACCTAAAAATAGGTTATGACAGTCATTAAAAAATAAACCAAGAAAAAATATATCTTTTTCCATTTCAATTACACGGTGAAACGGTTAAAATATTCTTGAAAGCAAAAAAAAAAAGTAAACTTAGAGTTAAAGGGTATTTTTTGTATTTTTAATATATTATTTTTGTTATTATAATGTCATCTGAGGATAAATTTGATATTTGATCAAATATAAAAAATAATAAACAATTAAAATGTATTGAAATGAAAAAACTAAACTTGCATGGTTATTGTTTTTCTTCTAAAAGTTTAATTAAGATTACCTATGATTAAATTATTAAAATTATATTTAATATATTTTTTTCATTATATATTATTTGATTTGACATTTGTTTTCAATTAAGATTCTTCCTTTTTATTATTATTATTATTACATTTGAACCTGCTATGTAGATTTTTTTTTTCTATGTTTATGGTCTCAAATATCCTATAAAAATGAAGTTAAGTATTTGTAGCTATGCAAATATTTTGTTTTTCAAAATTTTCACTTTTTATGTAATGAAATTTTCTTCTTATAAAAATTTTTTTTTTTTTTTCAAATCATCAAAAATGATATGAATCAGAAACGAAGGTTTTGACGAAAAGAAATTCATTTTTTACCCATCATTTTAATTTTTGTCTCTCCTGTGAATATGTTTTTTTACTATTGTATAATTGATTCAAAATAGATTTTGAAAATTTACACATGACAACACTCAATCAATATGTTATTTATTTCTTTTCTAATACATTCATGTTAAAATTATCAAAAGATTTTTTTTATTTTTTACTAAAAATTGCTTTTATGGTTTTGACAAGTTGTTATTAAAAAACAATTCTAGTAAAAACCATAAAACAAGAAAAAGAATTGCATTAATAAGATGATAAGGTCTTAATTAAAGATATTTTTTTTTTTCTTATTTTAAATCGTTCATCTTTTTATATAAATTTATTCTATTTGTTTTCAATTTTTATTGAACAAACATAGCTTGAAATGCTATATTTTTTTGTCAAAAAAAACATATTAAAAAGAAAAGAGGGAATTATATTAGAAGATTATTTTGTTTCAATATTTCAATTTAGTAATCTTCTTTTAAAAATAAAAGAAAATCAATTGCCATATAATTAAATAAAAAAATTTAAAAAGCTATGATTCAAAATGAGATATCTTAATTTATATATATCTCTAAATTTTTCAATTTTATCTTTTGTTGGCATTAACAATTTTTTTAAACATTTATTAGTGCATCTAATTATCAATTTATTATATTAAACATACACAACTTCTTATTCATAATTAAAAATATTAATGTTTAAAAAATTATTAATATTAACAAACATGTTGACAGTGCCCACATTATTTTTTAGCGGGAAAAAAAAAAAAAAACTCATGTGGCCTATGACAAGCCCGGATATCCTAACTAGTAATTACCATAAAAATAGGCGTAATACCTTTTTGGGAATATAAAATTGCAATTGAAATAAAATTCTTAAATGTTATGGCGCACTTACTCAAGTACTTGTATAAATTGCACTAACAAGACCAGTTCTTGATTGTGGTCTTTAATATCTAGTATCACCCTTCAATATTTTCATGGTCTACATTTTGTATGATATGATTCGTCGAGATCAATGAGACTGTTATAGTATCATATAGATTTATATCCTAACATTTATGACGGGCGGATTCATCATGGATACAACAAAAACATGGGCTAATTAATAATAATAATAATACCAGAGAGAAAAGAAACGAAATCATAGAAACATGTTTGATTACTATTAAAAGCAACAATCTCAAGTAGAGCAAGATCCAATTTCGGGTCATTTCTTGATGAACATAATCTCTGCGATCCCTTCATTTATATGTTAGTATTAAGAGAGATTGGGTAGGAAAGTGGAAGACTTTTTTGGAGATCTAAAACAAGGGTATCAGCAATCGAAGACAGACTTAAACTTCACTGGCATAAACTTTATGAATAATGCAGGGACCACTTGTATATTTACATTCCATAAATTAAATTACTTTTTTTCCGTACAACAAATGCCATTTAATTTAGTACCAAAGACATTGTGGGGTGTTCCAAGCACCTAGCAGTACTGGTATTCTATACATTAGATGATTGCAAAGAAGAATCTCAAACAGTAAAGAATATCATGCATTTCAACAAACAGGATGCTATAGCTGAGGACTCGAAATTCAGTCTGTCGGGTGCAAACCTCTTAATTATCGCGGAAAGGCACAAATGGGAGGGACTTCAGCAACCTTGGATACTCCACAGTTGAATCCTCAAAAAAAACATATCCAATAAAAAACTGTGAATGAGAAAAGAAAAATCGCATAAAGATTACTAGTTCCTGCTCTAATACACAATCAAATCCGTTGTTATACAAATCTATCACATACATAAAGAACAATGCTGAAAATTCTGACTCAAAGCTCCATCAAGGCCGTTTCAGTTTCTGAAAGTGGAGCTGCAACAAATTTAAACAAACTTCAAATCAATAACATGTCCCAGTTGGGAAAAAGATCCAACATGAAATTAAACAAATATGAAACAAGAAAAGGCAAAAAAGAAAAAGCTAGCAGATTGAGGGGGGTGATGCAACTGTAAGTAAACTGCTATTCCCCATAATTAGCAATGTCGCGGCTGTACTCATGATCAAAATATGCAACCTTTCATTCTTAGAGAGAGCAGCCACGCTAAAAAAAAGGTGAAAATGAGGGTCTCCGGTTGATAAATCCTCATTAACAACATAAGTTTTACCTAGATTCAAACTGAACTCTACCACAAAAGAATTATAGTAGTTGTTTGTCTAAGCATAATTAATCTTGGATGTAAAAAATAAAGCAAAACTAGAATAATGGATTGCTGACCATGCAGCAATGTGACACATGCTAGCTTAATTATGGCATATTTTGAGCTTGAAGATCTGAAATTTTCATAGTTGATGGCACAATGAACACATACTGCATCTAGTAAATCATTCAACAATAACTGAATACGCAGATAACTAACAAACATATATAGATGCCTATAACAGGAGGGAGCATTTCACCCAAAGCAACATACCAAGTAAGTCCTCGTATGAATCTGGTAAAAGGGACGTATCCAACAGCAAAGGAGGGGAGAATACTTGAGCATAAGGTTCCTCAACATCATTGAAGGACTTCTGACCATCAGATATTGCACCATTTGAACCAGCGACTGAGAGGAAGCCATTTACATGATCATAGTCAGTAAGTGGACCCAAGTCATTTAGAATTTCTGGTAATTCTTTGTACTTGCTTCCAGCATGGCCATCTCGAGCATGTTTCTCAAGCAAAGCAGTGTTCATTTGAGATGCAGAAAATCTTTTACTTCTTGTTGAGACTACTTTGTTTTCTGGGACCATAGAAAATCCAGGCAATGAAAGAGGTAAAAAGAAGTGTTCGGAACTTTCATCAGACTGGCTGTTACGAGATGATTCTGAATTGCAAGATTGCATAGACAGTGCAGCTTCTCTTACGGATCTCTTTAAGTTTTGAACAAAATTTTCTCCATCTACAAACACACAAAATCAAACTCTCCAACTAAAGCTTTCAAAATCAGAAATTCTTTAATTGATAAACTGCAAGGACTTTCAGCAAGCCAATAAGTGTGATACCTATGCAGAATGGATAAAGCAGGTGGCAGAGAGAATTAGCAAACCTTGCAATGGATTATCTAAGCGATCATTTGATAAAGGTTGGTCCAGAGAGTTTCTTTCAGAAAGATTTTCCATTTGGATGGTTTGGGGAGCTAACATTTGTCTCTTTTGCAAGTTTGCACCTTTTCCAGAAGAATTTGGGGTCAAACTGAATAGCTGTGGTAGCTTCAAAGCAGGGGGGCTAGCAGATACCTTGTCAAGCTGAACTGTGGAAATTTTTGAAGTCACCTCTGCAACATTATCAGAGCTAGTTTCCTAACAGGAAAAAAAAAATAAACACTCAGTTTTACATGACGAGTTATTCAACATTGGGCATAATATTTTGCATGAACTTGTCATTCATAAAAATTACCAAGGTCCTTCCACTGCTTTGAGCTTGTATAGGTGAGGTTGCGCGACCATGATGCTTGGCCATTGGTGGCTGGCTGGAAGAAATATTATTTACTTTCTCTGTACACTCTGATATTGAATTTTGTATTGATGGAACAACTTCATTAAGTTGGTCAATAAGTCCCTATAAAAAAAATCGTATTAGACTGGAAAAAATCCTCAACATAGCCTCCGGTAAGTAGGAAAGCCTAGTGACCTGAAGAACATCATGCAAGTACTCATAAATGAAAAAAAATAATAAAAATAAAAATAATAAATAAATAAGGTAATCTAATATCATTCCATTAAGACAATTGGGTTCATAACATCAGTAATTCAGCAAATCTATGCCAATTTCATTTATATAAGGTACATGTGTTGCTATTCATCATTTTAATGGGTGAATACACATGGTTGAGGTTTGCATTAGGGAAAGGTTTCGTGTACAGTCCAGTAAGTTCTAACACTTGGAAAAAGCAAGGATCAGTCCTCTCAATTGCTGCACAAGCATGACTAGAAACTCAAAGGTCACTCATAAAAAAAATGAACAATGACAATTACAGTAACTCACTGATGTCTGCTACAAGGAGTATTCATAAAGCTTGACTATCCCACTTCCAAGTTATTATATCAGAACCACAAATTCTGGGTCTTAAAGTAACAAATACAGGGAAGCAGCTGCATCCATGGTTTCAGGTTTTCAAAAGTTAATCTACTATAAACTCCTTAATCTGTGTGCAACAAGCATCAACTCCTCAGAACTTGAGCCTGATTATGAAGGGGTCAAGATCATTATGATGCAAGCTCATTCTGTGAACAAAATAAGACATTTAAGGACGTATAAACAACTATCTTGTTGTCAATGCACATCACAAGAGAATAGAACACATGCACACAAATACTCAATATGTCCAGAGGAATTAAGCCAACATCAAGCTGACACTGAAATTGTTAAATCGAAAGCCAAGAGCTTACTGGAAGTTCACATCTGGTGCCCAAAGATTATTTCATTACCTGAAAACTACTCAGGTGTTGCTGATGTTCTGCAAGAGTTGCAGCTAAAGATTCAGCATGGCCACTAGTACCACCATCGAGTGCACTTCTTAATATATCTGGACCTTCTCCATCATTAGCTTTTGCCTACAAAGCAAATGTTGCACAATAGCAGTTCACTACATCATCAATGACAATTGTCAAGCAAAATCCAATCAACTTATAAGTTCTTGGATTGAAAATGCATGGGCTTCTCTAATTCATTAATACTACTGTCACACCTGTTTTATCCTTCTCCTGTATTAAGACATTTTAATGGGATAAATTAATTTTAATAATCATTTTCCATAACAAACTACTTTCTTTCTTTATAGTGACATTCTTATCAAAGAGCATTTTTTGAATTCTCAAATAATATCTGGAAAAACAAAGCAGACAAACATTAGGAATACTAAAAAAAGAGTAGAGGAAACACTCAACAATATACTTTGCACATCTGCTTCCAAAGCAAAAATAGTATGCCATTAGAGGCAAGTTCTCACACAAAAAGACACAGTTCAGTATAATAAAAGTATTTGATCTACAAACAAAAAAGAGAGCATTCCTTTTAAAAAAAATCATGAAAAAAAAACAAAACTAAGATCTAATGACAAATCGCTAGCATAAATGAGTCATCCAGAGCAAAGTTTCCAAAATCCGAGATTCACTGATGATAATGACATCAAGAATGACATCTTGTATTCTTTTCCAGATCTCCATGCTCTTCCAACACGCTCAAAACCAAGCACCTTGATAAGTAGAGTAGAAGTAAATCACAGAATAATCAGGTTGTGTCCATGTTGTAAAGAAAATCAACGCAAGATTGCAAAGAACAAACATCAAATATGTCTTGTTTTCACCTAGTAAACTCAAACTTCATATTGCACAAATATCTACAACCTCAAAACTTTGCAATATCAAACTTTTAATAGATATCTATAACCTCAATTTTGCACCAACACACTTTTAATCATATGCCATATAGCAGTTAATCATTAGCATGTAAGTAATGAAGGCCTTGGCTTGGTATACAGAAGGAATCTATTTTTACAAATTACCAATTAAATAAAGGAGCTCATGACCAGACAAAGAAATAGAATACCAGAAGAAGTGACTGTTTATGAATGCGTTGCAATGCATGTGTCCAACGCCTTATAATTTCTGCTACATCAACAGTAGGCTGGACTCTTCCACCTCTATCATCCACTCGAGAATGCATCTCATCATTTACTTGTAGATGGGACGAATCCATACTACTATTTGACTTTTCCCCATTTCCATTAACATAAGATCCATCACTATGTTCCTTGTCATCCGAATGTTTATCTGAATAAGAAACCTGATAGCTCTGATCCATAGCAGAGAGCAAAGATGATCCAGAGATGCGATATCTGTAAAGGAATATTACGCACGAAGAGGAATAAGATAAATTGACATCTTCAGAATCTAGCACAATATACAATCTTAATTACCTATGCTCCCGATGAGCTATCAGGTCCTCAATTGGCCCTGAAGCAAGAACTTCATGTTGACCTGTAAATAAAGGTAAAAACAATGACAAGTTAACAAAGTTACTGGAATAACAGAAAAGTAGCAGTATATGTACTATTTAATAGGAGCAGATATTCGCGCCAAAATTTTAAGAAGCATGCAAATTGATAGTCACAGAAATTTTCATCAAGAGGCCACACATTTTTTTTGGGTAATAAGAGATTATAAGTAATATAAGCAAGCAAAAGAATATTTTCATGTGCATATAAAGTGAAAGCAAGTGTAACAACACAATTGATAATTTCCTTGGTTGAAAATGATATCCAATCATGAGAATGAGTTGAAAATGATATCCAATCACGAGAATCAGAGCATGAACCCTTCAGATCTATCTGTCTGTGACAATCAAACATAGGTAATGAAGGGAACAGCATTCATATACAGTTAGGGTATATGAGGTCGGATCCCATGAGAATGAGTTGAAAATGATGTCCAATCATGAGAATGAGAGCATGAACCCTTCGGATCTATCTGTCTGTGACAATCAAACATAGGTAATGAAGGGGACAGCATTCATATACAGCTAGGGTATATGAGGTCGGATCCCATCCCTACAACTTTTTCTATGCCTTTTACATATTGGACTATGTTATTGAGAATGCCCATGATAATCAAGAATCAGCAATTAGAACATAGGAGGAAAACAAGTAAACAGACCATTGAAATCAACACAAAAAAGATTAAGAATATTAGAAATTTACCAGAAAAAAGGGGAAAAAAAATTTGGAAGTACAAGTTATGCCCCAAAGACATGGATAAATTACTTTTGAAACAAAATGTCGAGGACAAGAAGATACAAATTCCAAAGGCGTATTGCCATCCTTTCTGATCATCCCGAAAACTACTAGCATAAAGAATAGATTCAGAAAGCAAGCCTTAAAATCAACTAGGAGTAGATTGAGATAATCAGGCAGTCTATTTATTTACCTAGGAATATGCAGGTCAAGCCCTAGAGGAATGACAAGCTCAACCGTACACGTTTCAAAGCACAAGTATCATGTCCATGGTAACTACATATCATAGCGGTATGCATCCAAATGTAAGTACTGAGTACCATCATGATAACAGAGAAGTAAAGAAAAAATATGAAAAGTGACCATTTGTTATATCAACTAAACTTGTCATCAAATGGAAACAACTTATAGTAATTACTCTTGTAAGCGAATGAAGGAAACTAATAGAAGGAAATTTGTTTCAAGAGAAAACAATTGACCCCTCAATTATGGTATTATTTCCAAGAAAACCTAATTTATTTATTCAAACAAATTAAATAGTTGGATTTTGTAAGAAAATAAAAAAGAAAACTTCCATAATTAAGACTTACTTTTTCGAGCAAGTATAGAATCCCACAAGCGAGTTGCCTTTGAAACTAAATGTGAATTCTGGCTAGAACTCGACACAAGATCATCCCACAGTTCACCTTCTAGCTTCACTTTGTTCCGCAAGTCATGTAGTTTTTCCAACTCTTGCTGCAAATAAGCCTGACATCCGAGTTTTCAATAGGGAAGTGTGAGGAAAACAGGCAGCTGCATCCTAAATGCATCACAAAAAGAGTAAATGAGTTTCCCATTACCTCTTCTGCACAAAGACCACGGAACTCAGCTGTCATCTCATGAGCCAAATTTGACCACATAGCTTGTCTCTGAACAGCAGTTTCAGCATTTTTAAGAAACCTCCTTCTTTCAAGGGCTATCCTTGCCTGTTTAAGGAGAGAGTTTCAAATCACTGCTACCAAAATTGAAGCATAGTTGTAATTAAAAAGCGTCAAAAGAGAGAATAGTGAAAAAAGACCAGAAAAAACAGCGTTCCTTTCTTAAAACCTTTCCAGCATTTGAATTGCTCACTAACATGCAAAGTTTAGAAAAGCAACCTTGAATAGTTCATATGGATAATAACTTATGATACTGGTAATTCATCCACAGAGTAAACAAATACATGAAACTGAAGAAACGAATATTGTATTAGAAAATCCTTTCCAAATTATGATCCACTTATAGTTACAGTTTAACAAAGGACGTTTCAACCTTTTCAGAAGTGTTCTTTGATGTCAGTGCATTTAGAATCTCCATAAAAATGAAAGCGCAATAGCCATGCATGCATTGCCTGATTGAAAGACTTTATAGGTGGATTTAGAAAATTTGATCACAATTTCAAATATCCACTTGCCATGAGAACGACCTGTGGTTAGATAACTTTATACATAGATAACAAGGACCGTGAATATAGTATTACCTTTGTCACAGGAAGCAATGTAGCTGCATGTTGGAAGGCTACATCAGTTAATGAAGCAGGAAGTGGGTTTGAAGCAACATCAGCTGCAAATGTCCGTCTGTGAACCTCTCTCAAAGCATGCAAGGAAAGCTGCCACAAGAGTTCAACAAATCTGCACATACGTGAGAAACTTTAGCATTAAGCCAAAAATAAATATCATTGACTTCCACACAATTCTATGCTCTAAATGGATGCCTCGAAGGTCATTTTAAAATACAAAAATCTGCATGCATTATGAACCAATTACAATTGTAGCAACTTGTGCAAGTAAATTTTCTTGATTATTTCACAAAGATACAAAACCCATTCAGAATATATGCACTCACGAACATGCCAAATCATACGATTTCTCACTAGGAAACAAGCGTTCCAAGTCATCAACTTGCTTATGACAGACACACATTACCCTCTAGCGCTCCTATATATGAACAGAAAGCATCCATTTTACTAAGAAACCGAGATTTTCATAAGACAGCAGAACTTAAAACCAATACTGAATTTAACTTGACCCAACTATTTGGCCAAGTTGAGAGCACTGCAAGATGAACACATTTGGTTTATCTCTAGTTTCGTTTCTATAATTCAAAATTCACTTTTCAAAATTTAAAAAAAAATTGACCAAATATCAAAAAAACTACCTCGGTCCACAACAAGTAGCAAGGGAAGAAACCCTTGAATTGCTCCTTGGAAGTGCCCCTTGCGATTCAAGCTCACTGATTATCCCTTGCACAACCTAACATTTCAACCACAACAAACAACAAAAGAACAAAAGCAAAAATAAAACACAAAAATAAAATCTAAGCTTTGCGGAAAATTCAACGAAATCACAACTAATCAAGTTACTAACCTTACGAAAATCACGTGACTGAGCGGAATCAAAAATCGGCCACACCTTATCAAAATCCTGACAAGATCGATCGCAAAAAGAAATTATCAACACTTCCATACAAGGAAGGAACATTGTATCTAAAAAGGAGAAAATGAAAATATTACTTTGGCGGATTGAGCAGGACCTCGAAGCGAGGAGAGGATGAAGTAAAGAAGCTGTTCACCGAGTTTAGGGTTGGAGTGACGAAAAAGTCCGACCCGAGGAGTGCCATTTGATGAAGGTCCTAGTCCGATTATACTCGGATCCAGACCTAATAATAAACAGTTTGTATACATTGCACTCTCCAACTCTATCTCTCTCTCCTTCTCTCTGTCCATCGTCATCTACAAACTACAACCCCCCCCCCTTCGATTTCTTTCTGGTTGGTTTTCGCTTTTTAAAAAATCAGTATTTTATTATTGTTTCGACTGAGAGAGTTTTCTTTTTTCTTTTTTTGAATTGAAGGTCCCTGAGGAGTTGTTTATTTACGAAAAGAAGGGAGAAAACGGGGAAATTTTGTAATGTAGAGAAAGTGAAAGGGTTAATTGTTTTTTCGTTTTTTTTTTTTTTTGAATGGGACCCGGAGTGATAAAGGTGGTCACGTTCGGGAGAGAATTTGAAATGGACAATGCTGGAGGGGAGAAAATTTCAATTGGACAATTTGAAAAGGACGCTGACGTCAGCTGTTTATTATCATCTAATGAACTATAAGATTTCGTTTTTTTTTTATGTTCATGAAGAACAAAAAAATTGGAGCTACTTTCTTTTTTTACATTTTTAATTTAATTACTTAACTATATTTATTTTCAATTAAGTCCTTACAAGTTATTAACATCTACATTGATCTGCGTGTGGTTTTTTTTTTTCTGTTCATCTCATATCGATGAAAAGAAACAAATGGAGCTCCTTTTTTTGTTATATTTTCATTTTGATAGCCGAACTTTATTTATTTTTAATTACATCCTCACAAATTATGTTAACAAAATTTTATTGGTATCAACTACATTGATTTACATCCAGGGTTGATCATGTTCAGTTCAATTCAATATTTATCAAAACAAATAATCAAACTGAATTTATTAAAAAAAAACTGAAATTAATTCAAACCGATTGATTTCAGTTCGATTTGGTTTTTTAGAATAAAAACCAGCTCAAACCGGTTTGACTCGGTTTTTTCCGGTTTGGCTCTGTTTGGTTCGGTTCGATTTTTTTCTGTTTCGGGCATATAAAACAGAACCGGTCGGTTTTTTAAAAAATTTAATTGATTTTTTTCATGGTTCGATTTTTTTTATTGTTTTTTTCTGATTTTACCAGTTTAATTAATTTTTTTATATTTTTTGCTCACTTTTATTTACATGTTATCGATGAAAAAAAAAAATTGTTATGTTCTCAATTATTGCAATGTTTATTTTGGAATCTTACCCGTAACGTAACGTAAAATGAATATCCCTAACTAGTTATTTAAATAGCTTTTGCCTGGACTCTTTACCGATCAACTTTAAATCGTTAGTGTCATCATTTCGTTGCCTTGTTTAATTGACTAAGGGAACAAATTGAGGTTTTGGTCAATCTTGTTTCAGTTAGTGTTTTGATTTTTGTTTCAGTTAGTTTTTCGATTTTTTAATTGGAATAGCATGTTTTGATTTTAAAATATTTTGACATCGGGTGTTTTCGAGTTGTATTTTTCATATATATATATATATATATATATATATATATATATATCAATTTAAAATCAAATATAAATTAACTTAAAATAATAGTAATAGTAATAATTGTTTTTAAAATGTTTTTATTTAAAAATAAATTTAAAATTTATTTTTAATATTAATATTAATATAACAGGTTATTTTAAAAAAAGTGCAACCACACCGCAGTAGTAAACAACCCATAATTTGTTTCAATTGAATCAACTAATCACCACTAACTTATCCAGTAAATATATTCAATTTCCCAAGTTGCGAAAACTACGTGGAATTAACTAATACAAGTAACTAGTATTCGTATAAACTAGACACGGGTCTGCATTAATTTTTTAAAAATAATATTTAGATATCACAAATATATTTAAATAATATATATATACATATAATTAATTAAAGTTACAGTCCTCACCGAGTAAATAAGCTAATTTTATTTTAATTATATAAATAAAACAAAAATAATAAATAAACAAAAACAAATTTAAAAAAAAAAGATCATAGTAAAATAAGAAAAAAAAACACTTTTCCATAAGTGAATAAAAACATGATAATGTTCAATTTTTAGCTAATTAAATATGAAATAATAAATTGGATAAAAAAAATATTAAAAAAATAAGTGGGAGTCAATCTTAGTTGGCATTATAGACATGTAACCTAAGCAATAAGAGGTGAGGTTGCCCAGATTAACCCACCAAACTCGTGTCTTAGATCATGATAACCTAATTAAAAAAAATTCAAAGAAAAAAACAAAGTCAATTTAAAAAAAAAAAAAAAAAACTAATCTCATTCAATAAAGTCGAAAAAGAAAATAAATCAAAAAAAAATATGAACACCCATTAACTTTTTAAAATATGTGACCCGAGTTATTAGACTAGAAACACCATACACGGAAAAAACGAGAACCTCAATCCCTAACAAATCAAACACTAAGCGATAAAATTGGAAAAAAAAATAGCAATTAAAAGAATATGGATATAAATAAAAAAATAAAGAATAAATTAAAGGACAACTATACTTTTTTAATCAAAAAGTTAAATTGAAAAGAAAAATAAGTATAAGAAAAGGGAAAAAATCAAAAAAAATAAGGACCAAATTGAAAAAAAATATATATGATAAACTAGTTTGAAGGATAAAACTGAAAACTAATAAAACTTTTACAAAATTTACCAAGGAAAAAAACTAGAAATCAAAATAGTAAGGATCAAAACAGAAAAAATAACATATGAAAAATTAGAATTGAATAATGAAATCAAAAATAAATATTGTTTTGCAAAAGGGCCAGGAACAAAATTAAAAAAAAAAAAAAAAAAGGATAACGTTGAAATAGTAACAACAAAAATGATCAACTTGTAATTTTTCAGGAAGGAGAGAGAAAGAGAGAGAGAAACACCACCAAAGACAAACTACTTCACCATTGTCAAAATGAGTCGCACCAATAAAAAGAAGATATGGTGGCGCTTCCAACAACATAGTGGAATGACATTTTTTTCCACCAGAAGACATCACATGCGCCGTCCTAAACGTGCAGGTGCCTCCTATATTTTAATGCATGTGATGCGCTAACAGTTTTTTCATTTAAATAATAATTAACCATTAGCAAGTGATTAAATTGCCCTTAATGAACTTGATAGTAACAAAAAAACAAAAGTGAAAGGATCAAGTGGCCCATTGACACATGATTTATTTATTTTTATTTCAAGGATAAACTTGTTTTATTGTGTTAAAAATACAAAAATACCCTTCCTTGCTAATTATTTTTTAATCAAAGAATTATTAAGTGATTTTATTATGCTTAAAAAATAAACAGATACTTATATTCTCGATGAATCCTTTAATAGCTAATGGTCATACAAAAAAACTGGAATACATCGGAAACCAAGGCATTTGAATATTTTGGAAACGTGAAAAACATAATTATAGTATTGTAGTGAATAGTAATATATATATATATATATATATGTGTGTGTGTGTGTGTGTGACCATTCAGGAGGTGGCTCAGTGGTAAGAACTTAGGATTAAGAGGTTTGCTTCCTTTATGGTCTCAAGTTCGAGCCTTGTCGTTACTTATATGATTCAAGAGTTATGGGGTAAGGGTATTTATTCATTTCTCTTTTTTTCTTTTTCTTTTTAGAGTTTGGTCACCTCTATGAAGGAGTTACTTGATTCACTTGTCATTCTACAAGTAGAATGTTAAAAATATGGTTTTTGAATAAACATCAAATTATTTTTGGAATCAAAATGCAAGATCAATTTTTTTCAAAACTCCAATAGGGAAACTGATTTTGGTAAAAGAGACGAATTGCGTCTATGAGATCGCACAAGGCTTCAAATATATGTTTGTAAGTCTTTATAAGAAAACTCTCTCAGAAAAATGATAATGCTTGGTCGTAAACACGATTGAATGACAAACTCATTATTTTCATTGAAACTTTGGAAAATAAGTTCAACAACAAAGAACTTATGACAACATCTTGGGCTATGAATATTAGCATGATAACATATAAAGGGGCTAAACATTTAGCAATCATTAATTGGAATTTATGGAATCATTCATTCTCCTTAACAAGGACATCTTTTCAATACTCAATTGAAGTCATATGTAGATCATTCTCGACCTAATATCACCATAGCTTTATCTTCAAGATAGTTGATTTCTGGGAGTTGGCGTGAAGTAATTAGTTGTAGGAATGATAAGTGCCTTGACAACCACCTTCAGTGTCCTTTCCTTTTTCAGTGAAACCGTTCTTCTCAGTTGGGTTAGCGATCTTACCTAACCCAATGGCTTGTTCAATCCTCTCAGCTATAACAACCAGGTCAGTGAAATGTTGTGCAGAGCTTCTAACCAAGTATTCAAAGTACGGAGCTTTAAAGGTGTTGGAAAATAAACTGATCATCTCTTTTTTCAACATAAGAGGATTAACTTGTGTAGCTACCTCACTTCATCTTCGGGCGTATTCTCTTATGGACTCTTTGTTGTTCTTCTCTATAGCTTGCAAGCTTAACCGATCAAGGCCCACGTCTATATTGAACTTATATTGTCTCATGAAGGCATCAACTAAGTCCTTCCATTTTTTTTAACCTTGGTATTGTCCATCCGCATATACCAAGTGAGGGCAGCGTCACTTAAGCTGTCTTGGAAGAAATGAATCAGCAGTTTCTCATCATCAACCACCTCGGCCATTTTGTTGCAGTATGCTTTAAGATGAGTTATAGGGCATTGAGTTCCCATATATTTGACAAATTCTGGCACTCTAAACTTTTTGGGAATGTTGTGCACCAAACACATCTTAGCAGCCTTTATAGGATCATATAGGCGAATTCCCTCCAATGCTCTCAATCTTTGCTCTAGGGCAACTAATTTGTTCATACCATCTTCTTTTACCCTCTTGCCCTTTTGAGATTCCTTCTCTGTAGAATCAATGGTAAACGCCATTCTTGTGGGGTATGCTGGTTGAAAACACATGGCTTGTTGAAAATCAGATGACAACCCATTTGCCCCCAAATTATGTGGATTGAAGGGATTTACGAGCATAGGTTCAAGCTAAGCTATAAGTGTTGCTTTTCTGGATTTATCTCTCAAGGCCTACTCAAGTAAACTAGTAAGCCTTGTGACTTCTTCCTTAAGATTGTCCACCTCTTTTTTATGATGGGCTTCCAACTAGGCTCTTTCTTCGTTTTCCATTTGTCTAACGAGTGTTATAGATGGGTTTCAATGAGGAACCTATATTTCAACCTGCTAAATGTAAATCATGCAATTATGCAAAATGCTGAAGCAATTAAAAAAAATGCGTATGAAATGCGGACTTGCCCTACACGGGATGACAACCTATTAGGAAGATCCTAATTGTTGAGTGCATCAAAGGGTTGGTCATTATCTAGTTTTAAAGGGTCTCTCGCATGCTCAGTGATCGTCCATGAAAGGTCGATATGAGGCTTACAAGTAGTGTGAAAATAAAGGCCCTGAGTAATATAAGTTTGGCATATCAATCACTTCCAAGTAAACAATCAAGCGAGAATTGGATGGTTTCACGAGTCTTACCCAGGCTAAAGCCATTGGGGTACCGTTACTTCCCCACTTATCTTAAGATGTAAAGTGTGTGCTCTTAACGTGATGCATGACAATATAAACAAGGATGCATGTTAAAGCAATAAATGCAAGAAAAATAAACAAATAAACACAACATAACAAACATTATAGCAATTGACAAACAAAAGGCAAATCTTAGTCCATTAGTCCCTAGTGGAGTCGCCATTCTGTCGCACCCGACATCGCGGCAGCCCTAAAAATATTATTATCTTAGAAAGAACGAATTTATGGCATCCTATTCTTTGATGGGGGATATTATTGTTTAAGGAGTCGCCACCTAGTATTATGGTAACTAGGAACCCTAACTGGTCAACAAAGATTCTATGGTTCGGGACTGGTTACGTAAAAGAGAAGATATTATCACTCCTTAAACGTCCTGCCTAAGGCAAGCTGCATTGTTTATTTCGTCTTAAATTGCTAAATGTTTATTAGTTTACGCTATGATGATTTGCTTATAATATTCCTGACTTTGGCGCCAGTGAATATTTAACTACAGGTACTTCCAATTCTGGCATTGGTAAATATTATGTAGTTATAAAACAAAAATAAATTTAAATTCATATTTTTATATTCCTGACTCTGGCGTCAGTGAATAAACAAATAAAATAAATTTATTTTTACGCATGCACAATCTTTTTATTTTTCTAGCTAAATAAAATACAACGAATAAAAATAATATAAATTTAAACCGGTATTTTTATTCCCGACTCTGGCGTCAGTGAATAAACCAATAAATTGACATTATTTTTATTCGTGCATACACATTTTTTATTTTTTTATTTTTTTTTCTACCTTTTTTATTTTTTATTTTGGGCTAGGCTGGGCCCAGCTCAGCCCACATGGGCTGGGCTTGACCCAGCCAGCCCGGCCAGGTCACTGGCCCAAGCCAGTGACCAGCTGGGCTCTGTTGCAGGCATGCGTGAATTACTCACGCATGCTTGCAACAGTTAGAAGGTAATTATATTACCTGCACAGTTACAAAATTCTATATTTGCAAAGCAGGGAGAAGGAAGAACTTACCCGGTAGCTAAAGGCGAAGGAGTGCGGTTGCTGATTGACTAGCCTCTTCTTGCTTTCCCTTCGTCTAGCCTTTTCTTTCTTGTTCTCTGGCTTTCTTTTGATTTTGCTGCTGGTGTGGTTCGTTTGTCAGTTCTCCTTGATTCCCTGTCTCCCTCTTGATTTTCTGTTCCTCTGTGCTTGCTGGGAGACAGACGAAGATGATGATATATGAAGATTTGGTGGCTGACAAAAACTTCCCCTCCACCTCTGTTTCTTTCCTCCGTGTTCTTCTGTATTTGTTTTTGTTGCTGCTCTGTTCGTGTTCTCTGTTTTTCTGCGTTTCGTCTGTCTTCACCCCCCTGGTTCCCTTTTTTTTCTCTGTCTTCGTCCTCTTCTTTTCCTTCGCGTCGGTCTTCGGGGGAAAGGGGGTGCAACCGGAGTCGCGGCTAGCACTGGTCTTGAAGAAGACGATGATGAAGGTGCAGTGGCTGGCCAAAATTTGCTCTCTCCTCTGTATAATCTCCCTCCCCGGATTCTTCCCCCTCAGTTCTGTCTCTTTCCCCTGCCGTGCATGGCTTTTTCCTCCTCTATGCTTCCCTGTTTTTCTCTGGTTTTTCGTCCCCTTTTCAGTCCAAAAATTCCCCTCCTGTTGGCTACGACTCCCTCTCCTTTTATAAGGCCAAAATCGGTGGTAACGGCTGGCCTCTTAAATGCCCTGTAACCGACCCTTTAAACGCCTTCAATGATCAAACTTAAGTGTTGGCTGGAAACTGATGAAACGGAGGAAGAAGACAGTGAACAGTTGTGTCCAAGAAACGGCTACGTTTTCCCATTCAACTGCTATTTATTATTTGGTCCTTGAAGTTTTAAAATATTTGTAATCAAGCCCCTGGATAAACTTTAATTGGACCTCAGCATTTCAGCGAATTTTTACAAAATAATCCTTGGACTATAATATTTGCAATTTAGACCCCAATTAAACTACAAACTTTGATACTTTTTCGATTAAGTCCCTGATTCCATTAATTCAATTAAATCCAAAGTCCAATTAAGTCTACAACTTATCAATTCTCCAATTAAGCCCCTGATTGGATTAATTAAATTAATTTCAAGCTTAATTAAGTCTCAAAACTTATCAATTCTCCAATTAAACCCTTGATTGGATAAACTAAATTAATTTCAAGCTTAATTAAGTCTCAAAATTTATCAATTCTCCAATTAAGCCCTTGATTGGATTAATTAGATTAATTTCAAAGTTTAATTAAACCTCAAAACTTCCAATCATGTTGCCCTTAACCCAAATTTTAATTCATTCTTCATTTATTTCATTTTACTTGTTTTCATCATCATTATTATTTATTTTTTATCATCATTTTTTATCCTTTTTAGCAAATAAAATAATATTAATAATAATTAAAATAAAAATGATAAAAAATTAGGTTATGTCACCCATATTAATAATAATAAAAAATGATATACACACACAGACAACAAGCAAATGAATTCATAGATATTGCATTTATACTACATATAATGCAACATAGTGGAATGATATTTTTTTCCACCAGAAGACATAACATGCGCCATCCTAAACGTGCAGGTGCCTCCTATATTTTAGTGCATGTGATGTGTCAACAACTTTTTTTCATTTAAATAATAGTTAACCATTAGCAAGTGATTAAATTGCCCTTAATGAACTTGATAATAACAAAAAAAAAACAAAAGAGAAAGGATCAAGAGGCCCATCGACACATGATTTATTTATTTTTATTTCAAGGATAAACTTGTTTTACTGTATTAAAAATACAAAATACCCTTCTTTTCTAATTATTTTTTTACTCAAAGAATTATTAAGTGATTTTATTATGCTTAAAAAATAAACAAATACTTGTATTCTCGATGAATCATTTAATAGCTAATGGTCGTACAAAAAAACTGGAATACTCCGAACACCAAGGCATTTGAATATTTTGGAAACGTGAAAAACATAATTATAGTATTGTAGTGAATATATATATATATATATATATATATATATATATATATATATGTGTGTGTGTGTGTGTGTGTAACCATTCAGGAGCTAACTCAGTGGTAAGAGTTTTGGATTAAGAGATTTGCTTCCTCTATGACCTCAGGTTCGAGTCATGTGGTTACTCATATGATGGTCACTGGAGACTTATATGATCGTTAACTTCAGGGCTCATGAAATTAGTCAGGATACGCGCAAACTAGCCCAAATATTCACATTAATAATAATAAAAAAAATGATATATACACACACAGACAACAAGCACATGAATTCATAGATATTGCATTTATACTACATATAATGCAGTTTAAAGTTCAAAATATCGCTCCTTAATAAAGTTTATTATTTTCCTAATTTTTTTATTTATTTTTTCTAAATCATCAAATAGTTATTATAATATTACGTACTAAAATTGCAATAATTTTAAAGTATTTAAAGGATACACGGTGGCATTTTCAATTTAAATAAACCTTGTCAAATCATTCTCTCTCCCTTTTTTTTTTCCAATTAATGCGTGGCTTGCAACAAATTTTAAAGTGGAATTCTTCTCTTATTTATAATACTATGTTGAATATTCTTTTTCAATAAAAACAATAAACAACCTTTTTCATTGTGTCTTTGCAAAAAAAAAAAAATTCAATCATAAATTAAAATATTTATACATACATCTAATTAGATAAATCAATATTTAATCAAGAGCTAACTAAAATTAAAATATTTAATTTAACAAAAAAATCAAATGTAAATGGAAAGTGAAAAAAAAAAGAATGAAAATCAATTTTTTAAAAAAACAAATGCCAAATGTAAAAAATTAAAAAGATCTAAAAGACCAAAGTCCACCTAAATAAATCATTGAAACTTGTGATTGTGGTCATGAAATTGAGACCGACAACATAAAAGACAAAAAAAAAAAACAACAAAGAAAAATCCTCAACAAAAAAATAATAAGGGATAAAACTAAAAAAATAATAATAAAAAAAAAAAACAAAGAGAAAAAAAAAAGATTCGAGTCAACCTGAGTTAACTTGCTAACCCCGCAATCATGGTTTTCTGGAAATGAAAAATAAAAAAGCACAAGAACCAATCCCAAAAAAATTAAAAATATTGAATGATAAAATTAAAAATAAATCAATTTTATAAAAAGATCTGAAAAGAAAATCAAAATCAACTCGTTTCAACCTTCAAAACATGTGACCTTGATCACGAGATTGAGACCATAAAAGGCCATTTAAAAACAAATGCCAAATATCAAAATCAAAAAGAAAATAAGACAAAAAAATATGTCAATCCGCGTTAAACTTTTCAAATCTATGACCAGGAAAAAACTGCAAAACCTAATCCTAGCAGATCAAATATTTAAGGATAAAATCAACAAAATAAATCAATTAAAAAAAATAACAATTAAAATAATGAGTGTGAAAATTGAAATAAAAATTAAATTCGAGGGTAATCACAATTTTTTTATCTGATGGTTAAACTTAAAAGAAGAAAAACTCAAAAAATTAGGATCAAATTGAAAAAAACAATATACCATAAATTAGATAGAAGGATGAAATTGAAAACCAATAAGACTTTAACAAAAAAACCACAGAAACAAAAATAAAAATAAAAAGGAATAATATATGAAAATTGGGATTGAAGGATAAAATTAAAAAGAGATAATTTTTTTTATAAAATGAACAAGAATAAAAAATAAAAATAAAAAAAATAACCAATGAAGTTGAAGAGGGCTAACTAACAAATGTCGGGGAGAAGAAAAAGAAGAAAGACTCATCGACAACAAATCATCATTACTCCACTACCATGCACTACGTCACCAAGAAAAGGACGCATCAATGCATTCAACAATATGGTGAAAGGGCAATTTTTATCATCGCCATCTAAAAAATATGAACTCCTCCATGTATTGGCACATAAATAGAACTTGCCAATGACTTTATTTTTTGCTATTTAAATATTAATTAATCAAATAAAATAATCAAATTACTCTTTATGGTTCTAGAATTAATATATATATATAAAAAACCTAGATCAAAAAGCTTTTGGACACATTATTTATTTTTCATTGATTCAAGGAAAAAATTGTATTCTGACTATATTTTAAAAAATCAAAAGATTAAACCACCCTTGAATAAAAATTTAAATATTTTGATACAAAAAGTAACTGAGTTATTTTATTATTCATATAAATTTGAAAAAGTCATATTCACCCCAATCCAAATCTTCAATGACGGGCTTCTCAATTTTCTCTTGAAGGGTAAAGAATTCAATGCAGTATAGCAATGAATAATGATTTCAATCTGTATGTACAGTGTTTTGCACAGTATTTTTGCTACGAATTTTATTGTTTTTGTTAATTGTCACATCGTGCTGTCACTATTGTTTATTGACAGCATATTGTCAAGCAGTTGTTTCTCTAGCCATTGAGCTAAGTATAGGCACGTTAACAAAACATGCTTTGCATTTTTATTTTTTCTTGGCAATCCTTTTATTTACAATATGGCAAGTGCTTGGGAAATCAATGTGAGCGTGAGATGCACCTTTCCATTCTTTTAAATTTCTTGATTTTCTTTACATGTCAGTCTTTTGTTTTTTAACCATTCAGTAGTGTTATCGGTAAGAATTTAAAATTTAGAGAAATTTTTTTTTTAAATTTAAATTTTATAATTTTTAATATTAATAGTTATTAGAGATTTATCTTATCGTTAATTTTAAAACTTGTAAAGATTAATTAAAATACAGGTAACCTGACTATACTGAATAAAAAAACTATTCTTGATTTTCTTAAAAAAAAACAAGTGTCTACTCCGTTGCAAGTTAATACGAGCATGTATTGATTTACGAGTCATCCTTTCTTTCTTTTTTTAGATTTCTTTGATCATGGAAGCTTAGACTATTACCTTCGGCATATCTTTAATATTTTCTTTTCAGCTTTGGAGATATCTCGATGTAGATTCAACATCTTTCAAACTCTTCACACGCTACTATAATGATGATGAAAGAACATATCAACGAGAATTGTAGGATGATAAAGGAAATTTCTGTACGAACCCTTACGATCATAAGGTCTGTTGACATGACAGCCAAGCTTAGCAAAATCAAAATCTTCCAACTCAGTTTTGGAGCTTTCAAATCTTGTGTGAACTGCTACGATCTCATGGACGTCGCTAATCCCTTTGAAGACATATCTCATGAAGTTCATGGTAGCCCAGCTTACCAAACTCTAGCAGCTCTTCTGTCAGGTTCAGCAATTGACCATGCCCTCTGAAGACATTTCAATATCTTTGACTTCACCACTAGCAAGCCGTAGAACCCTCGCAAACGTTGATTTCTAAGTCCTTGCTTGTGTCAGCATCTTTTGTTTCAGCTGACGCGTGCATGATCCACGGAACTCAAACAAAACAGAAGCTAGCTTTCGATTCTGAAACATTGAAGGACAACTTTGCGTCCTTTTTATTTTTATTTTTATTTTTATTTTTATTTCTATTGTAATTGCTCTAGCGTTCACACAATACAAGATATAAGAACATAAAAGAAAACATATTTTTTACTTCCTTCATGCTTTAGATTTCAATGATAGCTGGTTGTGGATCCAAATTAAGAGAATAGATCAGAGGGTCAAATATGGTGGAATTTACGCACATTTTTTGTTTAGTTTTTGTGCGCTTGACCACGACGTGAACCACATTCTTGATGTTTGCTTATGTGTGGTGTTATTCCCTCCACTACTGAAGGTCAGCATGACATCATCCCAATGGTTGAAAGCCTTTGAGAGCATGATTCGAAGACTTCCAGCAGGGAAGAGGCAGCAAACATTAGCGTCCTCCAAAGAAGAGGTTATAATGTCCCATCCGCTAAAGATTTTTAGCAACTGCTTTGGTTTTGCATATTCCGCTAAAGGAACTTTTCGCTCAAATGCATAACTTTTAGGTTTTTCTTTTCTTTTTCGTTTTTTTTTAAAGACTATTATTACCTCTTTTGATCCCATGCCTTTGTTCAGGCTTGATTGAATAAAGTGATACTCTTTTTTTAGGTTTCTTGGATATTGCTTTTGCATATTCATCCTTTAAAACCTTTCAGAATGATTAATGTATAGACAGTTTGCTCAAAGATTGCATTTAAGTTTCAATTCCTGTTTTAATTTCTATTACACAAATCAACTTATAGAGTCACGTACATCTGCATTGTGCATTTGGCATTGTGTTTGGAAAACGTTTTTGAAAATTTTTTAATTATTTTTTGTTTTAAATTAATATGTTTTTTATGTTTTTAAATTATTTTGATGTGCTGATCTCAAAAATAATTTTTAAAATTAAAAAAAATATTATTAGTATACTTTTCTGCGTGAAAAACACTTTGAAAAGTAACAACTACACTCTCAAATACGCTATCAAATTGTTTTATTTATTTATTTATTATTAAAGCATAAATATGATGTTAGTTCGTCCTTTGAGCTCTTGATGTGTGAAGCCATAGAATATTGTTGTGCTAGCTCTTGCTATAACCTGGCTTGTTGACTTTGAACGTTCAAAGCTGAGCTAGCTTAGAACCAACGGAAAAAAGGAAATTCTTGCTATGGAAACTGATGCCTCTGTTTTTTATATGCCTCTATTTTCATCTCCCCTGTGTTAATTTCTTCTGTTTGCTCTATTTCGATTGGATTGTTTTGATTTACTTCTAGTGCTGTGCATTGCCCTCCATGAATGTCAACTTTGGCAGTTCATATCTCATTTTTTATTTAATTTAATTTAATTTTGTTTTAATTTTAGGTGGTATTCACACAGCTAGCTGACTGTTACGAAACTCAAATGCAGGGACAAGACGAAGCTCTATTGATTAGCTCGCATCTATACACGTGCGAGGACTTCTTTTTGTCGTTTCATTTGCTGCAGCAGCACTGTTGTCGAATTCCTTCCTTTCTTTCAGCAACTTCTCCTGCTCAAGTTTGCTTTACACTTCTTTTTGTGTGGTGACTGGTGCTTTTGGTTTGAAAGTCTCTTACTGTTGATTGTACCTTTATTTTAAATTGATATTAAATAAAAAAATCATTACCATAACTAAATATCTATCTTAAAAAAAATAATTTTAAATTAAAATATTTGATATCATAACATATATAATTTACTTGATTGTATTCAATGACTTTATTTATCAATATCAATTTTTTTCATCAAATGATATTAAAATTAGACATATCTAAAATTAAATTAATTGAATAAAATCAAAGAGGTAAAAACATATCTCTACACCTATTATAAATAATGTCCAAAAATAAATTTTAAATATATAAAAATAAAAATTATAGATGAAGTGGAATAATCTTTTAAAATATTAAATAAAATAATTAAAATAACAATCACAATTTATAACAAGCTAAAAAAAAAACCAGAGAGAAATGATATTAATTTAAATATAAATAACAAAATCATTCAAAATATATATATAGAAAAAACATGATTTCTTTTTTAAAAAACAAACTTACAAAAAAACAAAAAGAAAACAAAGAGGCCAAGCCAATGCCCCCCATTAGAAAAGGCCTGTGCACATACTCTTAATTTTTTAATGCAAATGTTGTCTTTCCTAATATTTATTTTTTAAAAAGTTGTAGATTACACTTCTAGTTTTCTCATAAATTCAACCACTAATGACCAGAAAAACAAGATCAATGTTTTTTCAACCCAAAAAACCTAAAATACTAAACATCTTCTAAACTCATGGATGACCTTAAAAACTACAAATTCAAAATCAATACAAAATCAAAATTTTTTAAGTAGTTTCAAAATAAAAAAACATCCGAGTAAACTACTCACTAAAATCAATTATTTTAATGATCGAAATCAATGTCAAAGCCATTCTCTTTTTCTACCGCTGAAATATAATGATCTTTATTTTGAATAAAAAAATAAGAAAAATAAAATTTTTTATCGAAATTGAATTGCAAAAATATTAAGGGATCAAATAGGTACAATATATTAAATTTTAGGACTAAAATAAACTTTTTATAAAAACATTGAAACCATCAGTTATTTATATTGTCTTTTCAACTTCAGCCTTTCATCTTTAATTTTCTACTTGGATAAATTTGATTCAATTATAACTTCGTCAATAAAGAATGCAATCATAAAAAAAAAAAAAAAGGTTCAAGAACTAAGATGAAAAATAAAATATAAAGACGAAGAGACTTTTGTATATGATAATCCAAGAGATAAAAAACAAGGATATCCGCAATCGAAGAGACGTCAACTTCATTGGCATAAACTTCATGAATAATGCAGGGACCACTTGTATATTTACAACAAATTTTTACCTAAAAGATGCTATCAAAATCACATTCCATAAATTAAAATACTTTTTCCGGACAACAAATTCCATATAATTTAGTACCAAAGACATTGTAAGATGTTCCAGGTACCCTAGCAGTACTGGTATTCTCTATACATTAGATGATTGCAAAGAAGCATCTCAAACAGTAAAGAGTTCCAAAAACAGAATATCATGCATTTCAACAAACAGGATGGTATAGCTGAAGGCTAGAAATTCAGAGTCTGTCGGGTGCAAACCTCTTAATTATCGTGGACAGGCACAAATGGGAGGGACTTCAGCAACCTTGGATACTCCACAGTTGAATCCTCAAAAAAAAAAAAAAAAAACATATCCAATAAAAAACAGTAAATGAGAAAGGAAAACTCGCATAATGATTACTAGTTCCTGCTCTAATACACAATCAAATCCGTTGTTATACAAATCTATCACATACATAAAGAACAATGCTGAAAATTCTGACTCAAAGCTCCATCAAGGCCGTTTCAGTTTCTGAAAGTGGAGCTGCAACAAATTTAAACAAACTTCAAATCAATAACATGTCCCAGTTGGGAAAAAGATCCAACATGAAATTAAAAAATATGAAACAAGAAAAGGCAAAAAAAAAAAAGAGGGAATATTTGTAAAAGGATCTCTAAACCTTTCTGAGAAAATGAGGGTCTCCAGTTGATAAATCCTCATTTACATAATTTTACCTAGATTCAAACAGAACTCTACCACAAAATAATTATAGGTGTTGTTTTGTCTAAGCATAATTAATCTTGGACGTTAAAAATAAAGCAAGACTGGAATAATGGATTGCTGACCATGCAGCAATGTGACACATGCAGCAATGTGACACATGCAGCAATGTGACACATGCTAGCTTAATTACAGCAAACTGATGGCATATTTTGAGATTGAAGATCTGAAATTTTCATAGTTGATGGCATATTGAACACAAACTGCATCTAGAAAATCATTCAACAATAACTCATAACCAGATAATTAACAAACATATAAATGCCTATAACACAAGTGTTTCACCCACAGCAACGTACCAAGTAAGTCCTCGTACAAATCTGGTACAAGGGATGTATCTAACAGGAAAGGAGGTGAGAAAACTTGATCATGGGGTTCCTCAATGTCATTGAATAAGCTCTGACCATCAGATATCACACCATTTGATCCAGCAGCTGTGAGGAAGCCATTTATGTGGTCATAGTCAGTAAGTGAACCCAAATCATTTAAAATTTCCGGTAATTCTTTGTACTTGCTTCCAGCATGGCCATCTCGAGCATGTTTCTCAAGCAAATCAGTGTTCATTTGAGATACTGAAAATCTTTTACTTCTTGTTGAGACTGCTTTTTTTTCTGGGACAAAAGAAAATCCAGGCGATGAAAGAGGTAAAAAGAAGTGCTCAGAACTTTCATCAGACTGACTGTCGTGAGATGATTCTGAGTTGCAAGATTGCATTGACAGAGCAGCTTCTCTTACAGATCTCTTTAAGTTTTGAACAAAATAATCTCCATCTACAAGTACACAAAATCAAGAATCAAACTCTCCAACTAAAGCTTTCAAAAACCGAAATTCTTTTAATTGATAAATGCAAGGGCGCCTTCAGCATGCCAATAAGTGTGATAACATATGCAGAAGGGATAAAGCAGGTGGCAGAGAGAATTAGCAAACCTTGCGATGGATTATCTAAGCGATTATTTGATAAAGGCTGGTCCAGAGAGTTTCTTTCAGATAGATTTTCCATTTGGATGGTTTGGGGAGCTAACATTTGTCTCTTTTGCAAATTTGCACCTTTTCCAGAAGAGTTTGGGGTCAAACTGAATAACTGGGGTAGCTTCAAAGCAGGGGGGCTAGCAGATACCTTGTCAAGCTGAACTGTGGAAATTTTTGAAGTCACCTCTGCAACATTATCGGAGCTAGTTTCCTAACAGTTCAAGGGGGGGGGGGGAGAAAGAGAACTCAGCTTTACATGATGAGTTATTCAACATTGGGCATTTTATTTTGCATGAACTTATCATTCATAAAAATTACCAAGGTCCTTCCACTGCTTTGAGCTTGTATAGGTGAGGTTCCACGATGCATGGCCATTGGTGGCTGGCTGGAAGAAATATTATTTACTTTCTCTGTACACTCTGATATTGAATTTTGTATTGTTGGAACAACTTCATTAAGTTGGTCAATAAGCCCCTGTGGAAAAAAGTATTAGAGTGGAAAAATTATTCAAGATGGCCTCCAGTAAGTAGGAAAGCCTTGTGATCTCAAGAACATGATGCAAGTGCTCACAAATGATAAAAACGCAATCTAGTATCATCCCATTAAGACAATAGGGTTCTTAACATCAGTAATTCAGCAAATCTATGCCAATTTCATTTATATAAAGGACATGTGTTGCTATTCATCATTTTAAGGGGTGAATACTCATGGTTGAGGTTTTACATCAGGGAAAGGTTTTGTGCACAGTCTAGTAAGTTTCAACACTTTGAAAAAGCAAGGATTGGTCCTCTCCTTTGCTGCAAAAAATTAATGGGGATGGAAATCAAAAAAATGAACAATGACAACTACTGTAACTCACTACTCACTGATGTCTGCAACAAGGAGTATCCATAACACTTGATTATATCTATCTTCTAAGTTATTATGGCATGACCACAAACTATATGAGTCATTAATGGGGACGGCAATTTCACCCAGACCCAATGGATACTGACCTGAATGGGTAGGAAATTTTTAAACCCGATCAGGTGGTCGGGTTTTGGGCTAGGTATGGATATTGGTCTGCCCGACCCAAAACAAATAAATAACTTTAAAGTTTTTAAAAATTACATCTGTATTGTATACCAAACTAATTATGTACTAAACAGTTGTAAATTATAGTATTCGAGTTCAGGTTATGGTTACATGATGGGTACTCGAAACCTGATCAAGTTGGGTCCGGGTTATGGATACCTGAATGGGGTACTTATCATTATGATGCATGCTCATTCTGTGAATGAAAGAGGACATTTAAGGAAGTATAAGCAACTATCTTGTTATCAATGCACATCACAAGAAAATAAAACACAGGCACGCAAATACCCAACATGTCCAGTGGCATTAAGCCATCATCAAGCTGAAACTGCAATTGTTAAATTGAAAGTCAAATTTGCAGTACTTCAGAGCTTACTCAAAGCTCGCTCAGTTCACAAAGATTATTTCATACCTGAAAACTACTCAGGTGTTGCTGATGTTCTGCAAGAGTTGCAGCTAAAGATTCAGCATGGCCACTAGTACCACCATCGAGTGCGCTTCTTAATATATCTGGACCTTCTCCATCATTAGCTTTTGCCTACAAAGCAATTGTTGCCCAATAGCAGTTCACTACATCATCAATGATAATTGACAAGCAAAATCCAATCAACTTGTAAGTTCTTGGATTGAAAATGCATGGACTTCTCTAATTCATCTATACTACTGTTGCACATCTGTTTTATACTTCTCTTGTATTAAGACATTTTAATGAGAAAAAAATGATTTTAATAATCATTTTCCATAACAACCACTTTCTTTCTCTACAGTGATATTCTTATCAAAGACAATTTTGTCGAATTCTCACATAATATCTGGAAAAACAAAGCAAATAAACATTAGGAATACTCAACAAAAGAGTGGAGGAAGTACTCAACAATATACTTTGCACATCTGCTTCCAAAGTAAAAATAGTACGCCATAGAGTCAAGTTCTCACACAAAAAGACACTGTTCTGTATAATATAAGTATATGATCTACAAGCAAATAAGAGAATATTCCTGTTTAAAAAATAAATAAATAAAAGCATCATCTAATAACAAATTGCTTCCATGTATGAGTCATCCAGAGCAAAATCTCCAGCATATATGAGTCATCTAGAGCAAAATCTCCAAAATCTGAGATTCACTTATGATAATGCCATCCAAGAATGACAATTTGTGTTCTTTTCCAGATCTACATGCTCTTCCAACCCACTCAAAACAAAACACCTTGATAAATAGAGTGCAAGTAAATCACAGAATAATCAAGTTGTGTCCATGTTGTAAAGAAAATCAACATAAGATTGCTAAGAACAAACATCAAACATGTCTTGTTTTCACCTAGTAAACTCAAACTTAGTATTGCACAAATATCTACAACCTCAAAACTTTGCAATACCAAACTTTTAATAGATATATATAATCTCAATTTTGCAACACACTTTTAATCATATGCCATATAGCAGTTAATCATTAGGAAGTAATGAAGGCCTTGGCTTGGTATGCAGAAGGCATCTATTTTTACAAATTACCAATTAAATAAAGGAGCTCATGACCAGACAAAGAAATAGAATACCAGAAGAAGTGACTGTTTATGAATACGTTGCAATGCGTGTGTCCAACGCCTTATAATTTCTGCTACATCAACAGTGGGCTGGACTCTTCCACCTCTATCATCCACTCGAGAATGCATCTCATCATTTACTTGTAGATGGGATGAATCCAAACTGTTCTTCGACTTTTCCCTATTTCCATTAACATAAGATTCATCACTATGTTCTTTGTCATCTGAATGTTCATCTGAATAAGAAACCTGAGAGCTCTGATCCATAGCAGAGAGCAAAGATGATCCAGAGATGCGGTATCTGTAAAAGAATATCACGCAAGAAGAGGAATAAGATAAATGACATCTTCAGAACCTAGCACAATATCTGATCTTAATTACCTATGCTCCCGATGAGCTATCAGGTCCTCAATTGGCCCTGAAGCAAGAACTTCATGTTGACCTGTAAATAAAGGTACTTAACAAGTTACGGGAATAGCAGTAAAGTAGCAGTATATGTACAGTTTAAGCAGATATTAGCATCAAATTTTAAGAAGCATCTAATTAATGTCACAGAAATTTTAATCAAGAGGCCACACATTTTTTTGGGTAATAAGTGATTAAAAGTAACATAAGCAAGCTAAAAAATATTTTCATGTGCATGTAAAGTGAAAGCAAGTGTAACAAAGTAAATGATAATTTCCTTTGATTGAAACTGATATCCAATCATGACAATGAGAGCATGAACAGTTTGGATCAAACTGTCTGTGACAGTCAAACATAGGCAAATGAAGGGAACAGTATTCATATACAGTTAAGGTATATGAGGTTGGATCCATCCCAGCAATGTTTTCTCTGCCTTTTACATATGTTTTTGAAAATGCCCATGGTAATCAAGAATTGGCAATTAGATTATAGGAGAAAACCATGTAAACAGACTGTTGAAATCAACATAGAAAAGATTAAGATTAGAAATTTACAAAAAAAGAAAGGTAAAAATCTTTTTAAGAAGTACAAGTTATGGCTAGTAGACATGGATAAATTACTCTTTAAGTAAAATGTCCAAAATAAGAAGATATAAACTCCAAAAGCGTATTTCCATCCTTTATGACCATCCACAAAACTACTAGAAGAAAGAATAGTTTCAGAAAGCAAGCCTCAAAATCAATTAAGAGTAGATTTAGATAATCTAGAAGTCTATTTATTTACCTAAAAATGTGCAGGTCAAGCCCTAAAGGAATGACAAGCTCGACCATACATGTTTCAAAGCACAAGTACCATGTCCATGGTAACTACATATCATCGTGGTATGCATCAAAATGTAAGTACTGAGTACCATCATGATAACAGAGAGGTACAGAAAAAATATGAACATTGACCATTTGTTAAATCAACTAAACTCACCATCAAATGGAAACAACTTACTTAGATGGTAACTACTCTTGTAAACAAACGGAAGAACTTCATTAAAAAAAAATCATTTCAGAAGAAACCAAATGACCATCTCAATTATGGCATTATTCCAAGAAAATCCTAGTTTATATATTCAAACAAATTAAATGGTTCAGCTTTTGTAAGAAAATAAAAAAGTAAACTTTGTTAATTTTGACTTACCTTTTCGAGCAAGTATAGAATCCCACAAGCGAGTAGCCTTTAAAACTAAATGTGAATTCTGGCTAGAACTTGACACTAGATCATCCCACAGTTCACCTTCTAACTTCACTTTGTTCCGCAAGTCATGTAGCTTTTCTAACTCTTGCTGCAAATAAGCCTGACATTCAAGTTTTCAAAAGGAAGTGTGAGGAAAACAGGCAGCTGCATCCTAAATCCTTTACAAGAAAGTAAATGAGTTTCCCATTACCTCTTCTGCACAAAGACCACGAAACTCAGCAGTCATCTCATGAGCCAAATTTGACCACATAGCCTGTCTCTGTACTGCTGTTTCTGCATTTTTAAGAAACCTCCTTCTTTCGAGAGCTATTCTTGCCTGTTTAAGGGGAGATTTTCAAATCACTGCTACCAAAATTGAAGTATAGTTGTAAATGAAATGTGTCAAAAGAGAAACTAGGGCAAAAGACCAGAAAACAGAGTACTCCTTTCTTAAAACCTTTCCAGAATTTGAATTGTTCACAAACATGCAAAGTTTAGAAAAGCAACCTTGAATAGTTCATATGGATTATAACTTATGATAATGGTAATTCACCCAAAAAGGAAACAAAGAAATGAAACTGCAGAAAAATGAATATTGTCTTCCCATTTCTATCCAAAACTGCAATTATAATACGAATACAGATCATTCTAAAAGGAGAAAAAATATGTAACTTGGAAATTGTCAATTATGTTGTCTTTTTACTTTGTGTCCACATTTGAGATCCACATCCAAGAAAGTTTCTATTGTATACTGAGTGAGAGAACCATATGAGATCTCAACTCTTTGACGCATTTAAAAAAAAACTGAGACCCATAGGAGTTCTGTAAGAGGCTTCTTAAAAAATCCTTTCCAAATTATGACCCACTTATAGTTACAGTTTAACAAAAGACGTTTCAACCTTTACAGAAGTGTTCTTTGATGTCAGTGCATTTAGGATCTATATATAAATGAAAGAACAATAGCTATGCATGTATTGCCTGATTGAAAGACTTTATAAGTGGATTTATACACCTTGATCACAATTTCAAATATCGCATTGCCTTTGACTGAGAACGACCTGAGCTTTGATAACTTTATACATTGATAAAGACCATGAAAATAGTATTACCTTCGTCACAGGAAGCAATGTAGCTGCATGTTGGAAGGCTACGTCTGTTAATGAGGCAGGAAGTGGGTTTGAAGCAACATCAGCAGCAAATGTCCGTCTGTGAACCTCTCTCAAAGCATGCAAAGAAAGTTGCCACAAGAGTTCAACAAATCTGCACATACATGAGAAACTTTTGCATTAAGCCAAAAAAAAATATCACTAAAGTTCTACGCAATTCTATGCTCTAAATGGATGCCTTGAAAGTCGTTTTAAAAGGAAAAATTCTGCAGCATTATGAACCAATTACAATTGTAGCAACTTGTGCAAGTAAATTTTCTTGATTATTTCACAAAGATACAAAACCCATTCAGAATATATGCACTCAAGAACATGCCAAAGCATATGAGTTCTCACTAGGAAACAAGCGTTCCAAGTCATCAACTTGCTTATGACAGACACACATTATCCTCTAGCGCTCCTATATATGAACAGAAAGCATCCATTTTACTAAGAAACCCAGATTCTCATAAGACAGCAGAAATTAAAACCAATACTGAATTTAACTTGACCTATTTGGCTAAGTTGAGAGCACTGCAAGATGAACACATTTGGTTTATCTCTAGTTTCGTTTCTATAATTCAAAATTCACTTTTCAAAATTTTAAAAAAAAATTGACCAAATATCAAAAAAACTACCTCGGTCCACAACAAGTAGCAAGGGAAGAAACCCTTGAATTGCTCCTTGGAAGTGCCCCTTGCGATTCAAGCTCACTGATTATCCCTTGCACAACCTAACATTTCAACCACAACAAACAACAAAAGAACAAAAGCAAAAATAAAACACAAAAATAAAATCTAAGCTTTGCGGAAAATTCAACGAAATCACAACTAATCAAGTTACTAACCTTACGAAAATCACGTGACTGAGCGGAATCAAAAATCGGCCACACCTTATCAAAATCCTGACAAGATCGATCGCAAAAAGAAATTATCAACACTTGCATACAAGGAAGGAACATTATATCTAAAAAGGAGAAAATGAAAATATTACTTTGGCGGATTGAGCAGGACCGCGAAGCGAGGAGAGGATGAAGTAAAGAAGCTGTTCACCGAGTTTAGGGTTGGAGTGACGGAAAAGTCCGACCCGCGGAGTGCCATTTGATGAAGGTCCGAGTCCGATTATACTCGGATCCAGACCTAATAATAAACAGTTTGTATACATTGCACTCTCCAACTCTATCTCTCTCTCCTTCTCTCTGTCCATCGTCATCTACAAACTACAATCTCTCTCTCTCTCTCTCCCCCTCCCTCCCCCCTCTCTCTTCGATTTCTTTCTGGTTGGTTTTTTGGTTTTTTAAAAATTAGAACTTTTATTATTTGTTTTTTCGACTGAGAGTTTTCTTTTTTGAACTGAGGGTCCTTGAGGAGTTGTTTATTCACGAAAAGGAAGTGAGGGGAAGGGGAAATGTTGCAAATTTAGGAAAAGTGAAAGGGTTGTTTGAGATTTTTGTTTTCATTTTTTTGAAAATGGGACCCGGAGAGATAAAGGAGGTCACGTTAGAGAGAGTTTGGACAGAGCTTGAGGGGAGAGGAGGCTGACGTCCGCTGATTAATTATTTATTAAAGTGATGCTGCGTCTTTGAGCTCTTGGCCGGCTATTTTTTAGCGTATTTGAGGTTTGGTAACGATTATTTTTTAAATAAATTTTTATATTAAAATAAATGTTAATAATTTTTTTTTATTTTAAAAAATTATTTTTGACATCAGCACATCAAAACGATTCAAAACATATAAATCATACTAAATTTTAGCAAAAAAAAAAGTTTGAATTTTATGGGAACGCGGTTTGCACCGCGTTCCCAAATACCCTCTTCAGATAGTTATTGTCCTGATTTTAGGGCGTGTATGGTATTGTAATAACTTTTATAGTTGTAGTTTAAAATAAATAATTTGATAAAAAGTATTTTTTGTGAGATTGATTTTTAAAAAAGTTGGTATTTGGTTAAAACTCTGAGTGAAGTTATGATTTAAAAAAAAATCAGTTTCTTGTATTTGATTAAAAACTGTGATTGAAATTGTGGTGGAAAAAAAATAATTTTGTGTTTAGTTAAAACTATGGTTGAAATTATAGTAAAAAAAAATAGTTTTTTTGTGTTTGGTTAATATGCTTTGTGTTTTAGATTTGATTTTAGAATTACTTAAAAGGATATATATACACATAAATATAATTACAAAATATAGGTGTTTTATAATTATGATTACATAACGAAATGAAAAATCCTTATACATTAATGTACTCCTTTATTGTTCCATCAAATTATTTATAATTTCATCACGTACAAAATCCATACGTGAAGGCCTCTGTGATCCTTGAACGGTTTAGCGATGAACAATATCAGGTAAAAAGTCATCTGGAATAAAATTGGGATTGTGATCATACTCAGAAAAAACCGCATTGTCTTGTGATCTCCTTCTAATATAGTTATGTAGTGCTATTGATGCAACTACAATCTCAACTTGTGTTTTGTATGGATAAGCAGACATGTTTTGCAAAATTTTCCACCTTTGTTTCCATACCCCAAAAGAACGTTCAATCACGTTACGTAATGATAAGTGTGCACGATTAAACACTTCTTTCTGACCACTTGGTTGTCCATGAAGCCTAAATTCTTGAAAGTAATACCTCTCGCCTTTGTAATGACCCAAATATCCAGACTTGTTTGGATATCTAGCATTAACCAAATAGTATTTTCCTACAAATAATAACAACATGATAACTAATAACAAAAGTTACAAAAAATATTATATTCCTTCAATTACTATATCTTTAATTTGGTCAAAATCACAACCTTTTAGAGGTTTTGGAAATTTGATATTGCTATTGTCAATAGCCTCAAGAAAAATATGTGTATCGTGTGCACTGCCTTCCTATCCTGCCCACACGAACATGAATTGCATGTCGAAACCACAAGCGTCCCTGACATTTTGTGTTGGTACACCTTTTCTTTCAATAAATGGAATTTGATTTTCAGATGATATGCATGCACGAACATGTGTTCCATCCATTGCACCGACACAATTCTACAGGCCACAAAAAAATACTCATAAACATTTATAACATATTTCATACTCATTTAAACAACTTAATTAAATTACTTAATTAAACAAAAATTCATCTTACCTTGAAATGTGGCATAAATCTTGGATTCATAGAAATTTCTCTTGGTGTGCTCCTAAATTGTGGATCTACTGGTTTTATGACTTCCATGGCAAACAAACATGATGATTTAAGCACTTCTTTAAAACATCTACTAATAGTTTCGCCTGAATGCTGAAATCTTTCCTACACTTGTTTATTTGACACCCCAACTGCTATTGTAAATAGAAACATTGCCACCTTTTCAATAATGCTCATTATTTTTTACGGTTTTAAGCCATGGTGCATTTTTTATTTAGTGCATAGACTCAACAAAGTTGTTGCATCCATCTTGAGCATGTTAACACTTCGTTTCCAATGACTTCTTAAAACCTCCGTCAACCAACGCATCCCTATGTTATACGAAACCATACATGGTTCTTTATACATATAATTAATATAATACATGTTTATAGCTCCAGTTGTGTATATAATTAATTTTTTCATATCAAAATGCCTCCTTAAAATAAATTCATCGTCATCGTCACTGTCATCGTCACCATCATCATTATTGTCATCGGCGTCGTTTCCATCACCGTCATCTCCGGCACCAGCAAATGAGGCACCATTACCTTCACAACTAGGATAATTAATGTGGTCTACAATGTGGTTCATTACATTATCATAATTGCCATCAAAATCCCCATTAAATATATTATTTAACAGTGAATCATCCATAACTTCAATTACATGTATACAAAAAAAAAAATTATATGTTTTTAATAAAAATATTTAAATAATTAAATATCATTCAATAAAAAAGAACTATCAAAAAGTTGGTGCGACATAAGTTTTTTCATACCTGTAAAGCCAATAAAAACATAGAGTTCCACTTGCTTGTATAAAATGCAGTTGAGGTTTGAGAGGTTTGTTATGAAGTAAAATAGTTCTTTGAAAGTTGGCTTACAAACATTCCTCTTTATATGGAAAAAACTCAATGTTGTTTACGTCTCTTTTACAAGTTATTTAGCTTTCAACATAAGTACATTATCACATGTATAGACTGTAAAAGTAACATATAATGTTAATTTTACAACACATACATGGACAACATTTTGACATTTATTTTTTCATTTTGTGTTCTCATTCTATTATTCAAGATTCCTTGGCCCACTTTTTTTTCTTTACTTATCACCATGACAGACAGACCATGACAGTGCAAACCTAAAAACATGTACCAAAATCATCTAAAAACAACAGTAATTGAGATTCAATTGACACCTCACAAAATAAACACAATTTATATATATGAACTCCAACAACAACTGTACCAAAGAGAGCATGTATTCCAATTGAATCGGTGATAAATCCAGTAGCTCAAACAACAATTACAATAACACATACATATATTTCATACACTTGCTCCTATGCACACAGTAGCTGAAACAATATTCACAACTCACTTGCACACAATAGTTGAAACAATCATTTTAACAGCAATGAATATCATTAACAACATTAATAAATAAGGCAGCAGCTTCCATCAATCCTCACGACAGAAAAGAAAACAAATGCATATTTTACACCTCACAAGCACATGTTATATCAATTAATTCCAGCTTGACAAACAAGGCTGCAGCTCCCATCACCTTATGGCATAAAAAGAAAATAAACCAATATTCACACAATAGCTGCACATGGTATATTAATAAATACAACTTCACACACAAGGTTGTAGCTCCCATCACCTAATGGCAGAAAAGAAAACCAACAAATATTCACATAGTAGCTACACATGGTATATTACAATTCAGCTGAACACACAAGGCAATAGCTCTCATCACCTCATTGCAAAAAAGAAAAGAAATAAGGCTGCACATGGTATATTACAATAAAACAAGCATTTTAACAGTAACACTCAAGATTCAAGACCTTAAGGGAACAACACAGTGAAGGAAAATTACCAACCAATTTAATCCAAGGGTCCCCATTTAAAATTAATAAAAACCGAAGTGACAGTTTTAATTCATCGATAAAATACAACATTAAAAACCAACAATATTCTCATACAAGTATATTAGCTCCCGAAAAGCAGTTTAATATAAATACAACAGTAAACAAATTACCACAAATGAAAATACTCATATATCTCAACACGAAATGTGGAAGAATACAATGACTCGGATAAACTTCGGCAATTGGAAAGAACTCTTTTTAGAAACCAGCATCCCATTATTCTGCAACAATAAAATAAACTTGTATAAATACATTAAGCAAGTGAACATAGTTAATTGATTAACAGTTACGAAAACAAAATAATACCATGTCAACTAAGCATGTTTAGTGTGTGCATACATTTATTGCAATCATCACAACTTCTGCTCCTTATCACCCATACTAGCCCATATTTCTCTTTTCCTTCTTAAACTCACATACTTCGTAGCAAAGTCGTGGAACTCATCTTCAATTAAAACTCTAGGAATTAAGTGTAGTTCAGCCATCACCTCGTGAATATTACAGCCTTCGCGATCTATATTAACAAACGTGGAATCACTTTTAGTCGACATACTCCCAAGTAGTTGATTGCACCTTGATAGCAGCTGAACATCAATTCTAGACGTTTTCTTCTTTTTACCTCGCACCTTATAAGGATTTTGTTCTTTTCTTTTGCCACCACTTTTTGTGTTATTGTTGCTAGACATATTTATCCCTCCAACCATTTGAGCCATGCCAGTCTGGAAATCTGGAATCACATCTTCCTCTGAATCATCGCTTCCTTCTTCCAAACCATCACGATCAATGCCAGCATTGCTTGTACCAGGATTGATATCACTGCAAGCAGGTACTCTTGATAAAAAAAAAAACCCCATGCAAACGCTCCAGTTGCAACAATGTTGGAATACATTCGGTCAAATTTATTCTTCAAAGACGACTCAATACCAACATGTCTGAATTTTTTGGCTCCTTTAATTTCCTGCATATAAATAAAATCAAGTATTGAAGGATCAAGACCAGTAAAATTTTGGTGTTGGAATTTGACAATAATAAAAAAAAATTGTTAGGATGACAAGGAATGTACCTAAATTTTTTGTTTCCACCATTATCGCTAGCTGAAATTATGCATAATTTACTATTCCAACCAATATTAGATTCAGAAACTAGCTTATTCCATATCCTCCAATCCTTTTTGCATCCATCCCATTTGTTTTTCAATTGTGTTTTAGTGAATGTATGGCCAATTTGTTCTTTGAATGATGATATAAGAAATTTCCACCCCGTTTTATCGAAATGAGTATTAGGTCTCATTCCCATATCAATTGTCTTAATACATATATCACAAAATATATGCAACATTTCCTTTATCCAAGCAGCCTTATCGAAAGATTCAAGAACTTCCATGATATCTTTTAACACATTTAACAAAAGTTTAAAATAAATCAATGATATCAATTACATTATGGCACATATATAAACCGTGGACTTAACCAATAATAAAATACTCAATGTTCGGCATTTACAAAAGCTGTGTGGTTAGCAACAAACATTGACCATGCATTTATTTAAATGAGAATGTTCCCGTTAATTTGTAATGAAAACTAATTGAAACCCATTAATTTTCAACTGTTTAGAAAACTCAGTTTTAGCCATGATATAATATTTGAATTATCAAGCAACACTTCATTGTCATCATGTTGTTTGGATGCTAAAAACAGAGGGAAAAAAAAAAGTCAAGAATTTATTTCTACATTCAAAGTAACACAACTTTCTTTCGCAGCATGCAAACACACAAGGCACTCATTACGATTACTATAAACACATGCACAGTAAAAAAATCTACGGTTGCTCAAACAAAAACAACATCAATGTGCCCGGTTAACATATCAGACCATGAAGAACAACACATAAATAAAATTTCTAAGCATCATATTGTTTCTAGTAAATAAATAATCCAGCAGCAGCACTGTCAGCTGGTAGTAGACATCAAAAACCAAACCAGATTTAAACAAAGAAAAACATTAATTACACACAGTACACAAACCATGAAGTAACACAGAAATGTAAGTTCAGCTTGAGTAAAAAAAAATTTAAGAACACACAGTACAAGTCATGAAAAGCAGTATAGAGAAGCAATGAAATTTGCTATAAATTCAAAACAATTGACGAAGGCACGGTAAACAGAAGACAAACAGCAACAACCATGAAATTTGTATATCAATTCAACAATTGCAGAACACATAGTAATTGATCATGCAGCTACACAGACATGCAATTTTTCATCTAAAAGAACACAAATGAAGTTGGAGATAAAGTAGGAACTTACCTCAATCTCTCTCTTTAGGTGTCCAAACCAGCACGGTTCTGTAGCTTTGTTCTGCAAATAGATACAATGGAGACCCAAAATAGAAATTAGATTTTGAGCTACATTTTAAACAAAATTGACATGAGTAACGCACAATACACAAACCATGAAGCAACACAAAAATGTAGGTTTAACTCAAGTAAAAAAAAAAAAAAAGAACACATAGTACGAGTTATGAAAAGCAAAACAGAGAAGCAATGAAATTTGCTATAAATTCAAAAAATTTGATGAAGGCACAGTAAACACAAGACAAGTAGTAACATCAATGAAATTTTTAGATCAATTCAACAAATGCAGTGTTAACAGTAATCGATCATGCAGCAACATAGACATGCAATTTTTCATCTAAAAAAATGAAAATAAAGATGGAGATAAGGCAGGAACTACCTTAGTCTCTCTCTTTAGTCCAAACCAGCACGGTTCTACAGCTTTATTCTGCAAACAGAAACAATGGAGACCCATAACAGAAATTAGATTTTGAGCTATATTTTAAACAAAATTGACAAGGGTAATGCACAGTACTTACGGGTCTCTTGCTCATGGACCTTTCCTAGCATGAATCTGTTTGGTTTTTCTGCAATGGTAACAATGAAGGGACAGATTGGTAAAGGTTTGTGTTTTCGATCTTCGTTTAGAAAGAAGAAGGGACAGAGGGGAAGAAGCTTGCTCTAGCGTCGTCCTGTGCTTTGGTGGTTTTTGGGTTAAAATAGAAACGGGGTTGTTGTAGCAAGAGACGAGAGAGGGGAACAATTTGGGGAAGGAAATTGGAGTTTAGTAGATCAAAGGTAACATTGATCTACAACCGTAACAGAAAAAATTTGGGAGGGTAGAGGACCGTAATTGACCGTGGTAATGGGAAAGTGTTGGTGGTGAGAGAGAGGTAAAACACACGAAGGAACAGTATGGGGAAGGTAGAAAATGAGAGTTTAGATCAATGGTAACATTGATCTACAAGCTTCTGTGAACAATTTGTTGTGAGATGGTGTCTGAGGGTGACTGTTGGGAAATTAATTGGGACAGTTAGGAAAGTAATGGAAAATTATTGGCGATGAGAGAAAGGAGAAAACACAAGAAAAGCAATGCATAATTGCTTTTCACAGGTTGGAGTTCAACCTCTGTTTGAATTGGGACCCACGTAAAAAAAAACTATGGTTGGTGGTAACCAAACATTTGTTAAACTGCTTTTACTTTCAACCGCAACCGCACTAGCATATCCAAACACCATCTTAATTAATTAAGGGAAGAAATTGAGGTTTCGAAGCTCAATTAAAAAAAAAAAAGAGCCAGTATGTTTTTTACTCAAAAAAATATTTTTGAATTTTGAATTATTTTTAAAATTTTAGATTATTTTAATGTATTGATGTTAAAAATAAAAAAATATTACTTTGATGCATTTATAAACAAAAAACACTTTAAAAAACAATTACTACCATAATTATAATTATACCTTTTGAATCATTGTTAATGTTAACTTTAGATGTAAACAAGGGGTTGGACAATAGTAAATTCCTAACTATATATTTATTTTTGTGGTTCCATTTGTTTTTAAAGTACTTTTCATACTAATTTGATATGTTAATGTTAAAAATTAAAAACAATTTGAAAAAAAATTATTTTTTTAATGCATTTTTATTTAAAAACATTTTTACGAAAACAATTTGCATCATATAACCAAACTCACAGTTATTCATCTCAATAAAGAATTTGGATTCACTAGAGAAAATCTATATCTTATAACTCCATTTAGAGTGGTATATCTAGTTTTAATTTCAACATTGTCATTACTAATTTTCTTGACCTATGATTTTTTCATATATTTTCAAAAATAAAAAATTTTAAAAATATATCATCAATGAAGTTCAATCAATTGTTGTTGTTTTTTTTTTTTAAATAATGTTCATTTTGTTTTGTGTGATAAGATAGATAAATGAAAATAAAGATAATAAAAAGATATGTATATTGGATGGAATAAGAGGAAAGAAAGAAAAGGGGGGGTACTAAGATGATGAGGAAGTATAAAATAATAACAGAGGTTATACAAAAGAGAAAAATAAAAATAAATATATATAAAAAATAAATTTGAAAAAAGAAATCGTACATATTATGAAAAAAAATTTAATTAATTAGAAATCTAGAATAAAGAAGAAAATTATAGAAAATTTTCTAACATTATTTTTTGGTTTAGTTTTTTATATTTTACAAAATATCTCAAGCATTATAAATAAACTAGAGCACAAACACTATAAGTATCTACACAAACAGAGATGACGAGAGAGACTATAGCAAAAGCATTAATCAAGAACAACAAAGAGAAAAAACAAAACACACATCCTAACCTCCTAGATTCACCAAAATTATCAATATCCTCACTGTAAGAAAGTATTTAAGAAGGAAACAAATATAGAGTCAGCTTAGAGACATAAAAATACTATCTTTAAGATGTTTATTTGTCCCATATAAAAACAACACCTCCAAGATACAACTAAGCCCTTTAAAAGAATGAGAAGATAAGATCAGGAAAAGAATATATGTTTTTATTGTATTTAGTTTTCTATGTAGTAACAGGTTTTTATAGACTTGAAACAATATGACTTTTTATTAAACAATATGACTATACATAAAATAGTATGACTGTTCATAAAAGAGTTATACTTTAAATTAAATTGAATAGCTGTTATTCAGTTTTATCTCAACAATCACAAATTAATCTCACCAATGTATTAAGTTCCAAGTTTCAAGTGTCATCTTTTGATATTATAAATATCTATATAATAACATTAGAAAGCCTACTAAAAGAGTTCTTCCACCATGACTTAATTTACTACACAATATAAACTCATACTTATAAATATTAGGAGGGAGTGTTTCTTTCCGATGTGGAATATACTTCTTTTCTTTCTTTACTCATTTACAAACTACACAACACTCACTGCACTCATTGTCGTTGTTGGATTCTGACCAATAGTCTCTCCACAAGTGTCGAACCACCTACTATTCTTCTTTCCATATATAGCATTGTCAGACCAGCAACAACAACGACAACAACAATGACCACACAACATAAATTATAAGTATTGGTAATGGGAAAGAGGAAGAGCAACAACCATCTTTCGTAGCCCTGGTTTCTCAGTACATGAGGAGTTGATCTATATTGTTGGTGAGGGAAGAAATAAGGAGAATATGAGTGGTCGGTTTGTAGGTCGACGCACCTACCTAACTTGCCAGCATATACAAACGACGCCTGCAATCCAACATATTCTTCAACCCGTGCAGCTTACACACCGACATTGTTTATCTTTGTTCTAGTAACTTTGGTCTAATTCCAGCCAACTCACTTGACTCTTGTTGGTCAATTTTGAATCCCAATGTATGATTTATTGATTTGAGAAAAATTTATAACCTATTTGTTACTTTTTGACTCATGAATTCGTGTTTGGTTTTGTATGTCGTTCGTTGTATTTACTATGTGTGCTATTTTTGCTTGAACTATACTTGTTTGTGCTAGATAGGTTGTGTGGAGTTATTTGTAATAAATATTCTATTTTTCTTTGCGCATGGACATATTCATGGGACTACATTGAAACTTGCATTGTAATGGAGTTTACATGGATTTTATTGTCTAATGTATGTTGGTTACTTATGGACTTGGAGATGGTATAAACTTTAAAAGGTTATGTCCCGGACATTTAAACTTTGTTGTCCGAAGATTGTGATTTCCTTAAAAAAGGACATGTAAATAAAATTTTGTTTAATTAAAAGAGTTGTGTTCCCGGAAAGTTGAGTTTTGTCTGCAAAAAAAATATATCAAGCATAACTTTGCTTTTCTTTGAAAAATACATAAAATAAAATTGTGTTCTTCTAAAATAAAAATATAGATTATGTAATCAAAACAAAAGGGGAAAAAAAATCCTAATTTACCAATTACAGCTCTCTCGGATCTTGCTATACCAATTAGACTTTGATTTTAAACTTAGATTCAAAATCATTATCCCGAGGCTTAATAATTAGTTACCTTTACATACACATACACGTGTATTAGTTTAGGCAAACTCATGGTATATAAGCATAATTGATATTTTTATAATTAAAAATAAACATAAAATATTTTACCTTCGGTAGAATTTTTTAGGGTGATTTAATTTTTTTCTTTAATATACCAAGTTTTTTAACTTAGAATTTCTCAAAAATAGATAAGATTTTTAGTTATTATAAAACTAGAGAACAATTTTTTTTTCTTATGTTTACCTAATTTAAAGCATCAAGTTGTGAAACTATATGGTAGTAACTAGTACTAGTATAAAATAAAATACTTATACTTTCAAAACAAAAATTATAATTGAAGTAAAAAATAAATTAAAAATAAATATATTTTACAAAAATATATAAATATTTTTATCATTAAAAACAAACACGAAATAACTTATTTTATGTAGAATATTTTTGGATGATTTAATTTTTTTTAGCATAATAAGCCTTTTACCTAAAATTTCCAAAAAATAGATAAGATTTCTAGTTATAATAAATTTATATTTCTTATGTTTTTCTGATTTAAAACAGCAAGTTGTGAAACTACACAACTAGTTGTTGTATAAAATAAAATATTTATATTTTTAAAAAAAAATAATTGAAGTAAAAAATAAATTAAAAATAAATATATATATAGAATATAGAATATATTAAAAAAATAAATACTAATAGAGGTGGGGCTGCCGGTCTAATCGAAACCAAATAATCTAACCACCCAGCTAGCTGGGGCTGATGTCAATGATTGGACACTCAAGGAACTTTGTTAGGACCGATCAAAACCGGTAAAACCCATCACACCTGATTGGCTGGACAATCAGTGCACCTTTGACCTGTTTTTTTTTTTTTTTTTCTAATAAAAAATAAAAAAAGAAGTTAAGGGTTATCCAGAAAAATAGTAATGCTTTAATTCTTTAGGAAATTGGGGTAAAAAAAACTTTGAAAAATATTTTAGTGTATTTTTTCAGCTCAGCTTTAATTTTCTAGATTTTACTAGTTGGTTCTCTTTTTTAAGTTTCGTTCTTTCAAAGTTTTATTTTGTGTTCTATATTCTAGTGGTTTATTTTTCTGGGCCTGTTCTAGTTTTTTCAAGTTTTCTAAAAAGATTTAAAATTAATTTTTTTTAACTTTGATATATATATATATATATATATATATATATATATATATATATATAAAAGAATACATTCAGTCGGTATATGTGGGCGTGATGGCCCTTGAAATGGTAATATTAGCTTTGCTTAGGCGCCAAATAATCGCCACAAGCTATTACAAGAGAAGGCAAGTGGAGGAGTAAAAAGAAGGGATGTTTGGTGGGGATGTTGCTGTTCATGTGGGACTTTAAATTATCGGACATATCATATTCTTTTATCACCTCTTCTTCTTTTTTCCCCACGTAATGATGTCCGGAGCCGGCCAGCCAATTAACTTGGCCTCTTTATGTGCTCCATAAGCTTAAATCAATCGCAATTGAGAGGCGTTTTTGCGTTGTCACTTTCTTCTTGATTTTTTATTCAAGTATCTAGGACATATTTGAGTTTTCAGATGGAGCTTTACTGAATAGTGAAGCTACTCGAGGGTTTTTTTTGGGGGGTTTAGATTTTTTTAAATTTTTTTATGGTTTAATTAGATGAAATTAAGCTTGAAATTGGGGTAAATATATATCAAATTAAAAGATAAAAGACCAAAAGATAAAACACACAGAGAAAAAAGTACTTAATCCTAGAATTTTGATAATTTCTATTTTGTTCTAAAATTTTATTTTATTTATTTTTTAGTCTTTATCTTTGAGAAATGAGAGATAAAGTCATATAAAAACAACAAGAAAAGAAATAATCATAGGTTTAACCATTTTTTTATTATCAAATTCGTGCTCTTGCTATTATTAGGTTCCATTCGACAAAAAGAGTTTAATGATGGTTTTCTCTCTCTCTAAATATCCATAAATGTCTTAATATTTTGGTTAATTTTAGGTGTTTTGATGTTGATAAATGATTTATAATAAGTTTTTATAATGTTTTTAGAACCCCAATTAAAATGACTCATTACCAAAACAAAGCTATATTTACCGTCCTGATTTTTCTGAAATTTCTAGAAACAAAGTGTATAAAGAAAACTCAAGCAAAATATTATGACTAAGGTTATTTATTTTAGTTAACAAAATATTAATAATTTCTATTTTAATATTTAATAAACAATAAATTCATATTTTGAATTCTTTTTTTTAAATCAATCAATTTTTATGCTTTCTATAAAAGCTCTAGTATTAAAAATGATAATTACCTTCACCACCTTATGTATGGTTGTTTTTTTTGTACGTATATATCATTCAATTTTGTGGGACTCTATTAATAACTACTTAAAATCTGATATGTAAATGACACTTTTCATGTTTGATTTTTATAGTATCAATAATATACGTAGTAATTATTCTTTAAGTACCTTTAGATTTCCCATAATGTATGAATTTTATAAGAAATTATTTTATCTTATTTTAATAAGAGTAAATCATGTTTTTGAAAGTGTTTTGAGGTTTTTTTTTTTTAAAATCTAAATATCCTTTTCTATGTGTTTTCAACTACCATAATGGTGATTGGAATATAAATTATAACCCATCAATAATATATCATTGCTACAGTAAACAATGCATTATCTATTATTTAAAAACAAAAAACAAATAAGAAACATACAAGATACAACAAGTCATCCAATTCCTTACACAAAAAAAAAAAGGCCAAATATGTTAGCTTAAGTTTTTTTTTAAAGGCTTAGATGTGCTCTGCCATCCAAGTTAGACCCGCTCGTCTAATTTTTTTTATTATTATTTTATACATTGACTTTTTAAGGGTTTTATTTAAATTTTTTATTTATAGAGTTTTCAAGTTTTTTAATTACTATTTTTTAAAAATTCTTTTCTTAAAAAATATTGGTGAAGCGAGTGACATTTTCATAAAAAAAAAAAAATTATGACTTATAAGAGAAAATGTAAATATATAAGCACAAAGAAGTTTAAAATAATTTGTTTTTAATTTTATTACATTAGATATTTTAATTGCTAATTTGGTTTTCCTTAAAAAATATCTATAACAAAATACATAACATAATAATATATATGTGCAACCAGAGTAATTATTAAATATATAATTGTTAAAATATAATTATTTTTCTAAAAACAATATTAAAATATCATAATCAATATATTCACCACTTGAAATGCATGGGCAAAAGACCGATTAGAGCATCATTTAATTAATTTTAAGCTATAATGACTAATTAAACAGTTTCAAGATGATATAAAAGCTAAATTATAAATAACTTTTACTTGTACATTTTAATATAATGAATAATTAATTTAATTTTGTTCCACAAGCATGCCTTGCCTAGCCTTTTTGTTTTTTTCTTTTCCCTTAATTTTAGCCTTTAATATTATATTTTTAATTTAATTTTTATTTTCAACTCATTATTTAATATTTATTTGATTTTAAATTGGTATTTTTTTAACTATTTTTTTTTATCATATAACTATTATCTTTTAAAAAAGCTATTAAACCAGTGGAGTTCATGACCTCAAATTATAACTTTGGTAAATTAATCCTGATTTATTATGGTTAATTTTATATATCATTATCTTAATATATTTTTTTAAAAAATAATCAAGAGTTTTTTTATGCTAGTTTCTTTTATTTGACCAGCAACTAATCATCTAATAATGGTTAGATCATCGATGATTATGTGAAGAGTTTATATCCAATTAGTCTACCTGTAAAACTTATACATTGTTAGTTTTTTTTTTTCAAAAAAATAAAAAGGTAATAAATTTGAAAATGTTTACCTAAATATTGAAGTCACTATTTGTTATTCAATATACTATAGAACTGGAGTGTTTCTTTATATGAATAATGAATAATGAAGAATATTTTATTTTTTTTACCTCTAGTGTAAGCAACATGTTTATGTTTTTGAATTAGACTTCTTAACATATTCTTTTATTTATTCCAAAATTAACTTGAAATTTCACCTTTGGGGTAGAGAGTGATAAAACTAGTTAAATGACTATTGTGCAGTTTAACATAGCCAAGGGATTATAATTGAAGATAGATATTACACTTCTATGCTAAGAAGTTCAAACACATTAAAAAAAATTTATAATAAAATAATTTTTATTTTGATTGTTAGATTTAACTGAAATTTTACTAGAACATTTAAAAGACCTTATTACTATATAAGTTAAAGAAGATAACTTCATTCGAGTTCATAAACATGTTCAAATTTGGACCGGAAGTTAATGCTTATAATTTTCTTTATTGATTTGTTATATTTAGATTTTTTTTAGAACTTTCAAATTAATTAGAATTTTTCTTATTTAAATATTGTATTCAATCATCTTTATAATATTTTTAAGATAAATATTATTGAATTTCAAACTTTTAAAAATATATAAGAGTTTTTTCATTATTTTTTTAATAGTTTAGGACTATAATTATATTTTTTATTAACACCACATCCTTGAAGACCATTGTCATGATGAAGTCGACACTCTTAGTAAGTACTGTCTCATCGGTCTAAGTAGTTGACGAGTTTTGTACTTTTACTTTCGATAGACCGACTTCAAATTTAACTTCTATTCTTGTTTGGAATACTTGTTGCCATAGTTATTAAACCCGGTCCGAGATTGATCCAATTAAATGTTCGAGTCCTGGGTTTTATGGGTCAACCCTGGTTAACTTAGATCAACCCGAAAAATCACTCCTTTTTCTTTCTTTTGAAAGCTGTTGACAACAGCTTCAACACCTAAGAAAATTAATATTCTCACAACTTTGTAATTTACCTTCTCTTTTCAGTAAAATATGTTTCCATATTTCCCAGCCAAATGGCTCCAGAAGCTACGGGAATGCCCCACATTGCAATTTAATATATTTCCTGATCAACCAAATTTTTTGAAGGAAAGGCACACAAAAAGCCCTAAACTTTTCCCTATCTCTACCAAATAAAACAACATGCCGCTGCTCCCCCTGGCTTTAGATTTTCTCTCCCAAAACCAACCAAAGCTTCCCTTTTTGCCTGGCCAAAGCAGTTGCCATGCACGAATGACTATCAAAAATTGAAAGATAAAAGAGATTCTCTTCCCTTCTTTCTTCACTCTCGTTCTAAAAGGTATTCTGTCAAGCAACATGGGATGAAGACCCCGGCCACAACTTCCTTCATCCCTCTCTCTGTCATCCCTATGGTCTTTTGGCCAAAACTAGAGAGCCCCTCCTTCTTTTTCCCCAGCCGCCTCCGTCTCTTGGCTAAACCAGAGCTGCCGCCCATTGACACAGGAGACCAGCCCGACAAACATCGTCTCTAGCTTCTCTCATCTCTGCTAAATCGAGACCCAGCCTCCAACGACAGCGTCCCTCACTCTCCTTTCCTCTGTGCTGCTGCTAACAACAACTCATTGTAGAGAAGATGATGAAATAAGAAGGGAAGCCGAAGGATAGAAACCACATTTGAAAAGGAAAAAAAAACACCGGGTCTCATTCGGGTTCATCCAGATCATGAGTTGACCCGCCGGGTCGTCCGAGTTTTGTCGTGTTGTTGTACTAGCTGGTCTTTTAATAAACCCGAACCAGTCCAGGTCTCGGGTCGACCCATCGGACCGATTCGGGTTTAATAACTATGCTTGTCAAGAGTCTAGTAGTTTTATAGTTGATAAAAAAAAAATCCAATTTAAACATGGAGTAATAGTAATTGACTAATAAAGTGTTGTCATTTTTTTACATCTCAATTATTAATTTTTATTTTTTTAAAATACTATTTAAAACACAATTTCAAATAACACCTTGGAACAAAAAGAAATAATATTGATTGAGTAGTAAACTGTTGAGTAGCCTAATTACTGTCGGTTTCATAGAAATGAGAGGTAGGTAGGTTATCCCAAATTATCGGCAAAATACATTTCCTTCACAATTCCTTCACCTATCTGGAAGAACCCCACCGCACCTGTATCAAGGTCCAAAGCTCAAGGATTCTAAAGTGATCTTGGCATGGAGGCTAATTAAAGTTTCAAAGAATGCTGGTTCTTGAAATGATGTTCTTGCCATTAATGAAATCATAACAATAGTTAATGGAGGTTATTTCTCGACTTTTTCTTGACATGTCATGTTTGATCTCCAAGTGTATCTGTGCACTTTTGAAAGTTGAGTGCCTGCTCTGGTATAATATATAACTGGGTTTCTTTTGTCTGATCATTATCAATCTTTTCCGGTGTGATATTTAGGAGATGATTCCGCAGCTATCTATTCCGGTCCTTTTCTCCGAGAAGAAGCCATGGCTTTGAAAGGTTTCAATGTCATTTCTGAATCAGCAGCCTGTTCAGTCAGCAACTCTCTCCCCTTTTCCTCAAGAGCCCAAGCCTGGTGAGAAAACAAAAAACCCCTTTGAGCCATTTTGGCTAAGAACACGATGCAATTACAAATTCTTCTATAATGATTCATTCGAAATCTGGCTCTGTTTTTGCTGCAGATGATTAAATTGTCAAACTACCATTTTAAGTTATTAGGTGAGATCTTAGAATATAATTTATATTATTATGTAAAACACCCCTTTAAATGAAAGTTTTTTGGGTTTGAAATTTATACAGGTTTATTTTACTATGTGCTTAATTTTTATCAAATAAATAGAAATGTTAAGATTCGAACTCATGACTATTTGGTCAACAAGGCTCTGATACCATGTCAAAAAATTATCTCAACCTAAAATTTTAAATTATTAAATAAAATTTTAAAATATAATTTATATTATTCTCTAACACAAAATATGTCCTCAACACTCGTACAATCCATAATAAAAGGGTTGTTTGTAACATTAACGAGGAAGTGACTTTTGTAAGAGCTCTTCACACTGACAATCTTGTAAATGCTGCTCATAATTCTGCCATGTCATAGTTCTTCTGAGTGCCATGCGCTTGCTTCACGGGTTAGGTTTTCCATCGTTGATCATGTCCTGTATATTTTTTTTAATTGTCCTGCGTTTTTTACCCATCCCTTCAATCTTCCCAGCTACATAGTCTGAGCTCGTCACATTATATGCTTCAAGGAAGATGCTTTATTCAGAAGGAATTTAAAGGGTGTGTTAAAAACAGTGTCTGCAGTCTCAAAGGTAGGCAGAATGATTTTTTGTTTTTGCCCAAAAAAAGTTTTTCCACTGTCATTGTTTTTCTTTTAATTTAGCCCTTTTGCATTATGTGCGTTGTGTTGGAGTGAAAATGAGATTAATAATTTATTTTGATTTATTGTTTTACGATTTATATGTTATCAAAATAAAATATCTACATTAGTTGCGTGATTTTTTTTTTTTTTTTTAATTCTGCTTGAGTTTCATTTAGCTAAAACTGTTTTTGAATTTGTTTTTGATATTTTTTATGATATTAAAGGGCACTCTTTTTGTTATGCCTTTCTTGATATTTTTAAATTTTTTTCTTGAAGTTTAATTAAAATTAATTATCATTGAATCAATAGTATCATATTTGAGATATTATTTAATTATATATCAATCACTTTAACATTTATTTTTTATTTTCAAATAAGATCCTTAGATTCTTTTTATAAGGTTAGCAATCATTTCGTTAGTTATTCTATATGAATATTTTATGTAAATAAATTTCAGGTCATTATAGTTATCACAAATATTTTTTGTTGAATTTCTTTCACTTTTCTATCAATGAAATATGCTTTTATATATTTTTTAAAGGGGAGAATATTACATGAATAGTAAAAGAAGATTTTGAAGAAAAAAAATATTTTTCCTATATGATTTTATATGTTGGTTTTCATGTGAATATTTTTTTTATAATAGTATAATAAGTTAAAAAAATATTTCAAAATATTTATCAGGTATCATTCTTTTCTTTTCTTTTATTGAAACTTGCATTTATTGTCCCATTACCTTTTTTTTTTATTATTTTCTATCAATGTAACTTGATTTTAACTAAATGGAAACCCTTTTCTTTTTTTTCTTTTTTTTAATTCTTGTGTCATATTACCTTACTTTTTTGTTGATTCTAAGTACTTGTAATTTTCTTATCATCACCAAGAAATCAAAAAAAAAAAAAACAATTATTGGGAAAAATTTTAATAGGTAAAGAAGAATTATACTCTATTTTTTTTTTGTCAATAGAGTTGAAATACTTATTTTTTTTATAAAAAAATTATTTTTATATAATTAAATAAAAAATTAACTATCTCTTTGCATAATACGTTATATATCTTAATATTTACTTTTTTCTTAATGTACTTGCTCAATTTTTTATTAGTCATAAAAGTTTTTAATATTTATTAGTATATATAATTTACAATTTATTTTATTAAATACATGCATGATCATGTTTTGATTTGCAAATACATTTTTTTTTTTTGGATAGTTAAAATACATTACCAATGTCTTTTCTTTTTTTTTGATGATCCTGGGTGTCCGGGCTAGCTTACGCGCACCACAACTAATCTCAGGGCCTACTGAATATCCTGCAAGCCCAGTAGGCAGGTAAGACACCGCAGGGGTGACAGGCTGGTACTCTTGAGGATCGAACCCAGGACCTTCGCAAAGACAAGCCTTGCAGTTGACGAATGAACTAGACCCTCAAATGTACATTACCTATGTCTTATTAAACACATGCATCATCTTTTTTTCTTTGAAAAAAATTTAAGACGGACCAAGTGACTTAGTTAGTGCTAAAGGAAACGTTGTGGGCTGAAGTAGGAATGAGAGGCCCCATTAGTTTGGGCCGGGAGGCACGAGGTCTACGTGGCAACAAAAATTTGGTGGAACAGTTTTGCATCCCTCGGGAAGTACACTAGGCTGATAGGGCATGGGCTTGAGAGAGGCTTTGCCTGTCCATTTTTAGAACTGGAATGCCCATTGAGAAATTATTAGGTATACCAAAAATGGATGATTTCACTACTAATTACAAGTCATTAATATGAACTTTGCTGCTTAATTTTAGTTTTGCTCTTTTCATGACCAAACACATGCCGCATTTAAACAAAAGAAAATGCCTAGCCAAGAAGGGAACGAACCATCATCACAGATTAAATGATTGTTTCAGGTTATAGTTTTTTTCCAAAGATGTATTAAAATAATTTTTAAAAAATATATATTTTTAATATAAACACATTAAAATAATTTAAAAATACAAAAATTAATAATTTCAAGAAAAAAATTCAGAATTTTTTAAAGCACTGTCTATACTGGAAATATAAACATACAATAAATGAAGTGAAAAACATTACGTTGTTGAAGTCTTGGAAGGGGACACTACCGCTGTTAAATACAAAGATTATTTACTTATTTATTTATTTTTAGATTTTTATGGTTACTTGCCACGAGAATAGGCTTTGCACATGCATTTACAAATTCCCCCTTGCAATTATTTACTTTTGAATGGCATTATAAATTGCAAAGCCCCGCTTGCACTCATTTACCTTTGAAAGGCATTATTTGAACGGACAAATCCAATAATTTGACTTCGAATATCGGATCAAATTTGATCTTGGAGTGTGCTATCACATTAAACAACACATGGGTAGAATTAATGAATTCAAATAAAATAAACTAAAAAAATCCTTCAAATGGACCAAAAACATCCTTTAAAAAAAAAATTCAAAAAACACCTAAGAAGCATGGGCTTGGGTAAGAAACCTGATGCTTATTCACTCTCAGTATTTTATATTGATTCAGTACGTGTTATTTTGAGTAAAATACAACTCATAATATCACAAAGGTGAAATTACATTCCAGGCCCTTATTTTCATAAAAGAACAAGATTTATGAGTTATAAATACATCATGATTTTTTCAAGTCAAAGGTTTATAATCTCTATTTTCTACTGCACATATATTTTCATAGCATCTATTTCTAGAATATGATTGTATATTTTTTCTCTAAAAAAAATACTTATTTAAGCATCGAAAAATCTTCATCTCTATTAAATAAAACCTTTTATAGATATTAGTCACAAACCACTTTGACTTAACAAGCACCAAGTATAAGCTATCAACCACTTTAATTAGAGAGAACCTTAATTAGAGAGAATGAATGAGATTACTAGAGCCAATTAATTAACCGATTTTCTAACCCAATAACTCCATTCCTAAAACACTATAATTTTTTAGGATATCATTAGGTAGTAAATACCCATAGACAATTTAACAAAACCAATTTAACACCCACCCACGAAATCTAAAAAAAAACAATTTAAAACCCACCCACGAAATCTAAAAGTCACAGGATCATTATAACTTTTCTTTATTTTTTCAAAAGTTTCTTCATTTGCTGCTATATCTTGCATTTAGGTTGCCTGTGATTCGTTCAAGTTGGGTAAAGTGTCTTCTTACCCTGTCTGGATTCCATCATACACTTCTTAATTTCTATGTGATCGGAATTGAACGGCCATCTCAATCACTTACAAAAAAAAAAAATCTCTTAATCAAAGTTGTTAGGTCTCACCTATCCACAATTATAGTTGTGAAATGCGTTCAACTACCACCAAAATCATGGTAGTTTGGAGAGCTAGCTAATTAAGGATTAAACTACTTATTTCTTTGTTTATATCGTTAGTATAATGTCAGAAAGTAGCCCTCCTCATGGCTCCTGGCCACGGCGATAAACAAACAAATAAAGCCAAAATTATGTTTGGTAAGCACCAAACATAATTGTATGCTGATAGAGCACAAGAGGTTGATGACATGCCTCCGATCATTCTGGTAGAAGTTGTCAAGCTTATAGTAAAATGAATGTACGGACTAACTTGTATATATTTTAATTAATTTTATAATTTTAAAATTAATAATTATATAAAATTTTAGTGATTTTAAAATTTATAAGAGTTAGAGTAATTTCTACTTTGAATAATTTATAAGAGTTAGAGTTAGAGTAATTTCTACTTTGAATATATCTCTTTGTGCAGGTGGTGATTGCCTTCGTGTCTATTGCCATTATCTTCATCCCAATCGGCATTGCTTGCTTGATTGGTTCCTGAGATGTGAGCTTGAGTGTCACCTAAAGGCTGGTCGGCACCAATGATTTATGGATGACAATTTCGGTATTTTGAGTCTCTAATTACTCTTTAGTTATTAAAATAAATATAATAATAAAATTTTAAATAATTAAATATTTTTTGCTGAATTTTTCTTTAAAGAATATGAATTGCTAGTGTACGTAATAAGTATAAAGTTTAGGATATAAAATTTAATTTTTCAAACTACTGCAAGAAAGTGAAGTACCGACCAGACCTTAGAAGGTTTTCTTGTAATTATCCATATATATATTTTTTAAAAAAAATCTTACACAACTTACTTTTATTCCTTCCTTCCATTTCCCATTTTGTACCATACATAGATATTATTAGATATTTCAGTCCCCTCACACTGTAACTTCGATCAAAACTAGCATGCCGGGTTAATTTTGAAGTCTTATAATTTAATTTGCTTTTTAATTTAAGTTTTAAATTAAATTACATAATTATTGTTTTAATATAATCTAGGCAACTTTATAAGTCCAAGAATTATTCGGATTATTAATTAAAAATTGATATTTTTTTTAATATTGAAACAACATTATATTAGATTAACTTGTGTTTCACGGTTTAACTTGTTAAACTATACGACCCATATTATAAACTCCACTAAGTTTAATAATTTTATTTTTGTTAAATTATTTTTTATTAAATTATATAATAACAAAAATAAATAATCATAAAACCGAGAATAAACTTCATATTAGGATGTTTGTTTGCGATCACATAACCTGATAAAAACCAAAACAAAAGGAATCAAAAAGTTAAATTCTTAATTAGAGCAAGTTGATCCGCTAAATTCACAACATGGATCATGCACTCCACATGATTTAATAACTTTATTTTTTTCAAAACTAGTTTTTAATTAATTATACAACAATAAAAATAGACACTCGTAGAATCAAGTATATACTAAATATCATATGTTTACTCGAGAATACAATAAATTTATAAAAAAAAAAAAACCAAAATAAATTATGAAAACTAGTATAAAAATCAATAAAATATTGAATAATATTATTTGAAAAAATATTAATTTTAAAAAAATAAAAAATAAATTTAATTTTAAAAAAAAGTCAAAGAAAAAAAGAAACCAAGCACGCAACTATAAACGTATGGGACTCTAGGCGACCCAGCGCCCCTGAACCTTTTAAAAATCCCAACGCGAGGGCTTGGAGAAAGGCCACGCACGTGGGTCTTATTTATTTATTTTTATCTTTTTGCATTTTGTCCTCTCATTTGTTTTTTAAAGAAAGAGTGACATAGACCGCGCACACTATCTACTTTTCTGGATTTCGATCACCATCAAGATAACTACAAAATTGATGCTATGTATTTCAACCAATTTTTTTTTTTTGAATTTTCAACCCATCCTAACATAAAAACCCAAAAATCCCCACACATGTCGACTCATATATATATATAAAAGTTATCATCTCTTACAATCATTTTCGGTAATTGAAAAATTAGAATCTAAGTTTTTATATTAAAAATCTTAAATTTCAATTTTTTTTTACTAAGAAACTCATAAAAAATAATATTATATGAATCTCTATAATCTAATTTTTAATCCCCAAAATATGCTCAAATCAATTTAAAAATTTAAAATCAAATCAAATCATCCTTTTATATTCCAATTTGTTTTTGTATAATTTAAAACTCAAATTATCTTCATTGATTTTTTTTTGTCGGAATGTAACCAACAAGAATTTTTGTCTTTTTCTTTATGTGACACCTCTCTCCTATTTTAATTGTTAGAGATTAGGATGTAAAAAAAATAAAGTTTCATAATTGAAATGTAAATTAAGAAAACTACAAGGATAGAAAAATCAGAGTATAGAAAAACCACCTCCTGAACTTATTTAATTTGAATTCTAATGTTTACTTGCCACAAGGGGTAAAAAATCAGATTTGCAATTGCATTTACAAAGCCCACCAGCAGTTATTTGCACTTGAAAGGCACAATTTAGACCAGCAAATCCAATATTTTGATTTTCTATTTATTTATTTTTGTGTTTCAAAAAACTTTTTGAAATTTTATTTATATATATATATATATATATTTTACTTCAAATTGATTTTTTTTTTTGTGTTTTTAAATTATTTTCATGCACTAAAATCAAAAATATTTTTTTAAAAAAAATATTATTATTTTAATATATTTCTAATTAAAAAATATTTTAAAAAATACCTCTAATTACATTTCCAAATAATATATTGAATCAGTTTTAACCGCTCATTTGCATGCTTTCACTTCCCACTCCAACAACAATAATTATAACTTTTCACACCCACATACGAAATCTAAAAGCAGCAAGATAATTATAATTTTTTTTCAATTTTTTAAAACAGTTTCTTTATTTGGGTGAAGTGTCTTCTTACCGTGTAGATCTGATAAAAAACTTCTTAATTTCTAGTGACGTGTCACCATGTGATCGGAATTGAATGGCTGTCTTAATAACATGTATGAAAAAAATGCGTTCAACTACCACAAAATCATGTCAGTTTGGAGTGCTAGCTGTTTTAGGATTTTAAAATTTTTTAATATATTTTTATTTTTTTATTTCAAATTAATATTTTTTTTAAATGTGTTATATTATTTTGATGTGTTGATAACAAAAATAATATTTAAAAAATAAAAAAATATTATCATAATATATTTTTAAATAAAAAATAATCATAATCATATTTCTAAATATCTCGTCAACCACTACTATCTTTGTTTATATTGTTAGTATAATGTTAGAAAGTTAGAAAGTTAGAAACAGGTCGAAAAGGGACATGATTGTGATTAATTTCAATAATATTATGGGCGAGAAGAAACATATTTACATAGTGCTAAATAAAATATTGATATAGATATATATTATATAATTTTTATTTTTAAAATATTAAAATGATAATATATATAATTAGTCTAAGTTAACTTATTAAATCTTTAATTTTGATTCTGAGATTATGATAACTTTATAAAAAAAAAATCAAAATAAATTATAAAGATCAATTCTTATTTAATCTAATGTTGAAGAATGATGAAATTGAAAATAAAATATTAAATTAAAATATAAAAGAGTCAACCTAAGTTAATTTGTTAAATCGGCAACCTGAATCATGAGATCGAGATAATCTCATGGAAAATAAATATAAAAATAAATACAAAGTCTAATTTCTAACCAACTCGTAGTAAACAAATTGAAAAAAAATTATAAGTCCCAAATAAAAATAAATTCAATTAAAAAGGAAAAACAATAAACATAATTAACTTAGGTCAACCTATCAAACCCGTGATCCAAGTTATGAGATCTGAATAACTTCATATAAAATAAATAAATATATATATATATTATGAAGCTCAATTTCTAATCAACCCAATGTTAAAGAATGAAATAGAAAAATTAAATAGAAAAGGTGAAAAAAAAAATCCGAGTCAACTCAGGTTAACTTATTGAGCCCACGACTTGGGTAATGAGATTTAGATAGATTTATAAAAAAGAAATTAAAAAAAAACATGGAACTCTACTTCCAATAAATCTAATGTTGAAAGTTGAAATGAATAACCGAATGAATCTATGAGACTAATATGTAACCCAATAAAAAAAAATGAAATGTGACTCATAAAATAATTTAATATTAAAAGATGACATTGGAAAAATAATAATTTAATGAAGAGTAAAATTGAAAACAAAACTAACAAAAACAAAAAAGGTAAAAAAACACTACATTGATGTTAGAGAAGAAACATAATTACATAAGCTTTTTATAATATCAAAAAATTTGTTATTTGAAAAATTAAAAGATCATGCATGTGTTTAATGCAATATATATTATTGTTTTTGATAAATCTTTAAAAATAATCATGGATGCTAATTAATTATCAAAATTGAAAATTGATCTTCTCAATAAGAAGTCAAAAATAGATGTACATTCAAATAATTTATAAGTGTAAGCTACAAAGAGTCCTATTGGTTAATGGTAAAGGTAACATGTACGTAATAAATTGCTGAAAAGAGAAAAGAGCTTATACAGTGGAATCATTTTCAATGACAACTTTTATCTAATTATGTGGTGATTAAAATAAATATTCAAAAGAGTTTGAAAAGTCTAAGTTTTTAGAGAAAAAATGTATTTATTCTATCAAAATCCTCATTTCTTAGTTGTGAATTTTTTTTTTCTATTTTTAAAAACAAGATAACTCAATTTCCAACCTCAAAAACTTTTAATCAGTCTAAAAATTAAAAATAAAAAACACTTTATAGACCACTATATACTCTTTTTTTACATTATTGTAGGGAAAAACACCTTCATTGAACTTCTTTCTCCAAAACAAACTCGTTAACACTAAGATTAACATTTTGTTGTTGCAACGTGGAAAATAAGAATCTCTCTCTTAACTCTTTTTTTCCTAAATATTTCTCTCTTGTCTCAACATTCAAGGATTAAAAAACAAGATAAATGAAGTTTTAGGACCAAATCATAAGAACCTAAAACTACATGGACTAAAAATATAAAATTTAAGAACTTCATGGACCAAATTTAAATTAAAGCTTAGGTCAAATAATAGACATCTAAATTACAAGGACCAAAATATACATATAAAAACTTTAGAAATAAAATTGAACTTTTACCAAACTTCAAGGACTCAATTGCATTTTTGTCAACATCCAACATAATGAAATGAGAGGAAAATGGAATTTGAAGAGCAAAATATAAACATCTAAAACTACAAAGTCAAAAAGTATAGAATTTAAAAAATTGAAGGACCAAATTGAATTATTTTTAAAACACTAGAGACTAGATTGAAATTTTATCGATTGAACTGCTGCGAATTTTATGACCAAAATGGAAATACTTAAAACTACATGGATGAAAATAAAGAATTGAAAAATATGAGGGATCAAGTCGAACTTTTTAAAATTTTTATGGACCAAAGTAACAACTGCTAAAGTAAAAGTAACAATTATTTTATTGAATAACCAATTCTTTACCCGCATTACCTTACTGGTAGGATTTCAAGTTAATTTCTAATATCGAAAAAAAAAGTGCCTTCATTTTGGATATATTTTTAGGTATCTTGGTTTTTTTTAATTGAGAAATGAAAAGATGTTATACATGCTTAATAAAATAAATTAAAAATTATATGAATTGATAAATTGTTATTAATGCTAATTAAGTATATGCATATGCATTTGTATATACTGATGCAAATATTCTACATTGACTGTTTTATTTTTTATATATATATATATTTTTTAATTTCTTTTATATGTTCTCAAATCTACTTTTTCCATTATGGTTATATAAAAACTCAACTTTCTTTGAACTTTTTTGGAGAAGACGAACCCTTCGGAACAAATATCAATCTTTTATGGGAGAAATGTAGCCTTCTAGGCACTTTTTTTCTCTCCTCATAATTTTTTAGTGACTTTTTTCTCATCTTTCAATATCTAAAAAATAAAACATGAAGGAAATGAAGTTTGGTACCAAACATGAATTGCTAAAATAATAGAGATTAAATGATAGATAACTAAAACTTTAGGAATCAAATTGAAGAGATTTCTATGCCAAAATCTAACAGGGTCTGTTTTGGCTATCTTTGTTAAAGTTGGCCCCTCGCTCTTACTTTTTTTTTTCAATTATAATTAAATCCAGTTTTGCAAAATTAATTTCTAATTTATTTTCAAAAATTTAATGACATTTAGTGTACCTAAGAGGAATCAAATTAGAATAAATATAAGCATACAAAACCTAACAAATCTTGAAAGGATAAAATTGTCAAAAATAAAAGTAAAAAATGCACTATTCATATAAATATTGGAATAATAAAAATCGAGAAAGCACCAATGGTGTACAATACTGCTAAGAATATAGTTATTAAACCCGAACCGATTTGGTATGTCGACTCGGGACTGATCCAAAAGACCAGGATAAGCAAAACCCGGTAAAACTCGGTGGATCTGGTCGACCTAGAACCCTGTCAACTTGGTGGCTGGCCGATCCTAGTAAGGTAAAAGACTAGGATAAGCAAAAACCCGTTTGACCTGTGACCCGGTCGACCCAGCAAAATCTGACTGAGACCTTTTTTTTTTCTTCTTCAAATGTGTTTTTTCTCCTAGTCATAGACTTTTTTTTTTTTTTTTCAGTTGATTATTAACCATTTTCAAAGTTCATTATATAAATACTAGAAAAATATTTTATTTTTTCAATGTGAGATTTGAAATTCTTTAGTATATATACTCTATGTTTACAAGAAAAAAATTATTTTTTCAGTGTGGGATTTGAAACCTTTTAATATATATACTCTATGTTCACAATAAAAAAATTATGTTTTTTCAATGCGGGATAAATTTTTTTTTTGATTTAAATACTTCAACTTAAGAATAACATATTAACATAATATCTTTTCAACGTGGGATAAAACACCTTTAAAAATAATTTTTAAAATTTTATTATTTATAACATGTGTAACTTATATTTGCATGAATTATTTTTTAATTTTTTTATATAAAATATTAAAATTTTAAATATATTTTTTTAATTTTTATTAGATTAACATGGATCGATCGGACCGGCTCCCTCACCGAGTGAAAAACTATGGCTTTTCAAATAAAATTATAAAAATCTCCTCAAACCAGGAACCACAGCCGCAAATAGTGGCCCGTGGTCAAAGCTTTAGTTAATGGCATTGTTAGGCGGTTATTCTTTGACCAATCAGGTCCTCAATTTTGCTAATCTATTTTGAAATCAATGTTTTTGCCTTAGCTATTCATCATTGAAGGGTTGATTCCACTCCTACAGCGTGAACCAGAAAGTCTCGAAGCTGACCGACGCCTAAACTTGTCAGGTAGACCGTATTCTTGTAATGTCTACAGTTCGTATAGTATTGTATTTTTGTAATGTCTACAGTTCGTATAGTATTGTATTTTCATGCCAGTCACTCACCTTTCTAGATTTCACTTTCGGGGGTTGATCCCCCCATGCTCTTTCTTTTAGGATTCAAGTTTTATAAGAGATATAAAAAGATATTTTATAAATCATATGAATATGTAATTATATTTAATACTTCACATGAGCATGTTGCTCACACCAAACATTCTCAACGCCAAGTGGTAGATTCCATATATATACCACCAATAACACGTGGTTTTTGATATATTCTCCACCTGCCAGTATCTTGGATCAAAAACATATTATTGATCATGATCCAATCCTTTGTTTATTTATTGTACCACTAGGATAAAAACAAGGACATAATTGAAATGATTTGTGTAAAACTGGGTACAGGTCTGAATACAGAGAAAAACTGGGTACAGGTCTGAATACACTACGGCGGCTTTCAACAATTTGGTGGGCACCGCTCTCCTTGTAATACCATGCTTTTTTTTTTTTAACTACTTTTCAAAAGATTTATAGTATAAGCACAAAAAGACACTCTCTCTCTCTGTCCCCTTATGAATTATGATATAAATATCTTCTCACCAACTCCTTGAAATCTCGGCAAAAAAGTTTACTCCACATTCTGGGCTCAAATTTGTCACTTGTTGCTCTTTAGCAGCTCATCAGATTCGATTCATTTCCCAATTTCCAGAGTTCAGGTTTGCGTTTCTTTTTATTGAAGATCACTTGAGAGTTTGTGTCTAATATTGGTTTGCTTGATTATTATTTTTTGTTATGGTAGTTAAAGCTTTTGTTTCATTTCTTTTATATTGCAACTACGTTTTATCTTCGATAAAACTAAAGGGACTGAATTTTAGCGCTTTTGTGTTTGGTCAAAACCAATAACCTCGGTTACAGGGCCTCTGAGAAACAAGTTTTTAGTATCTCGATTTTGTAGCCAATATTTTTGTGTCACTGAATCAGATCAGGAAAGGCGGTGCTGGGGAAAGGAAGCAAATCTTGATATATCAAAGACATGGGATCCGGTCAATGGTTGGTAGAGAAGAGATCTGGTTTAGAAAATGATTCGTTTCTAAACGAACATGAGACTGCGCCTGAAAGTGGGTGCCTTTCAATTATTGTTCTTGGTGCTTCTGGTGATCTAGCCAAGAAGAAGACTTTCCCTGCTCTCTACCATCTTTATCGCCAGGTAATTAAAGGGAAATCCTTTTGCTTGCTAATAAAAGATACGGTCTCTTGTGAATTTAGAGAAGTTTTATTGATTTTTTTTATGGGATGTTGGGCAGGGCTTTCTGCACTCAAATGAAGTCCACATTTTCGGATATGCAAGGACTAAGATTTCAGATGATGAACTTAGAGATCGAATCCGTGGGTGAGATATCTTGCCTAGCCTCTGTCTTGTGTGCATGTGCTCTATCAAATGTGTTCGGTTTTTACTCCGGTTCACTGTGATAGAGTAAATAATGGGCAAGGTGCTGGGATTTGTGTAGTTCATACCAGGAAGAAAGTAGGGAGCATATAGCTCATAGATGTACTTTGTGACTGCGGCCATATTTCAGCCATTTTTTTTGGCTAAAGGTTATTGATAAGTATAATGAATATTGCAAATGACTGGGATTGAACAATCATTTCAGATATCTTGGCAAAGAAGCTGAAGTTGTATCAAAGTTCTTGCAACTGGTTAGTCTAGCACTTTCTATGCATTGTTTTTTTTATTAGTCTGTTCCAGCATGCACCACTAAAATCTTTTTTAACTTTGCAGATCAAATATGTAAGTGGTTCTTATGATACTGAGGATGGCTTTCAGCTATTGGATAAGGAAGTTTTACAGCATGAAGTATCAAAAAACAGTGCAGAAGGATCATCTCGAAGACTATTTTATCTTGCACTTCCCCCCTCAGTGTATCCAACTGTCTGCAGGATGATCAGAAAATGTTGCATGAATAAATGTAAGAATTGCTGATCTAATTTGCTTTTGTGGCTTCCAATATCGAATGGAAACATTTTTTGGCCATTAACTTTACAAAGCCCGACGCTCTCTCTTTTACCATATCCTCTTTTACATCTGGTATTTCTTGGAAGAAAAGAAAAGGTACAAGAAGAAATTCATTTGCCTGAATGCCACTTTTGGAATGGAAAAAACAAAATAAAAGAAAGAAAGATAGAAAGCGAGAAATGCCCTATTTGTGCAGACACTGACAATTAAATTACCTTTTTTGACCGCCTTGCATTTTCTTAAGAATGTCTCTTCAGGGGGTCTTAAAACTTACATTCCAGATTGGCATAACTGGATGCCCCAGTATTATGCACAGCCATCACTGGATCTGCTAATGGTGGAGAATCTTCATATGTTTTTGTTTCAGTTTATCCCCCTAAATGAGATGCTGTTTTCTTGTAGCTACAATTATAACATCGATTCATTTATCCTTGAAAGCTAATTGAACTTGCCATTATGTTTGATCCAGATTTGGTTAGATAAATTGTGCTAGACTTCCCAAAGCCATCGTTCAAGTAGCTGTGTCAATTTTCCAGTGTTTCTGCAGACCAGAACTTCTTGTGTTTATCTTATTGACTGCTGTTCTTGTAATCATTTCCAGCTGATCTTGGTGGATGGACTAGAATTGTCATTGAGAAACCTTTTGGCAAAGATTTGGAATCTGCAGAAAATCTCAGTGCCCATATTGGAGAGTTGTTTGAAGAAGCACAACTTTTTCGTATCGATCACTACTTGGGAAAAGAATTGGTGCAGAACTTGGTAGGATACATAGAAATATTTAATGCTCATTGGTCATCAACTTTGGTATCTCTTTTTAATCCTTTTTGTTGCTTGGATTTTGTAGCTAGTTCTCCGTTTTGCAAATCGCTTCTTTTTACCTCTTTGGAACCGCGACAACATTTCCAATGTTCAGGTGAGCATCTTTTGCCATTGTGTGCCAGACAAAAAAATAAATAAATGCTAATGAATAATATGAAATTATAGTTGATAAGTTAATGGTTTGGAAAACACTTCCTAGCTATGAATTTATGGCTTTCAACGATCATCTCAAAACATCAAAGTATGAGTCTTCTTCACCAATGTATCTTATGTTAATTAAAAGCATCAGTGCATCATAGATGTCAATCATCATCTCCTTTGTTGCCTTTTCAGATTGTGTTTCGGGAAAATTTTGGAACTGAAGGTCGTGGTGGATATTTTGATGAATATGGGTATGCTCAGTAAACACCAGTTTCTTGTACAGTCCATAGAGCAGGATCTCTTACCAAGAAACCACATCTTTTTTTCCTTGGAAAGTGTTCGTACTGTAATAACAAGTAGTATACTTAATTTTACTTTCTTTACGCTGGTTTTTCTTCTAGTTTTTGATTCATATCTTCTTGCAAATTAGCAGGGAAATATTTTCTTGAAAATGCAAGGGTTATGGAAACTTTTGTTTTATGTTAATTTGTATTGTTGAGCTCTTTGGGTGTTTTGTAACTACAAAATCAAGAAGTCACAAGCAGTAACCTTGTTTTTCTGCTGCAGGATTATTCGAGATATTATTCAAAATCACTTATTACAGGTATGGGCAATGGGTTTAAGCTGGACTATTATATGCTTCGTCATGTTTTTTGGAGTCTTAATAACCCCTGCATGTAGGAGAAGCATTTTTTTCTGGAGCATTCAGATTTATAATATTGTCTACTTTAGAATTTGTTTTTTCTCATCGAAATAGCTCAGCCTTGTACTTGGGCATATCTTGTAGGTATTCATTTGAACTTGGGATCATGAGCAAGTAGCGTTGGTCAAGAGAAAATATGAGAGAGGAAATGAGTTTCATTTGTGGCTAACTATTGTTCTACTTATCACAGATTCTTTGTCTGGTTGCCATGGAAAAGCCTGTTTCTCTCAAACCTGAATATATTCGAGATGAGAAAGTGAAGGTGAGCATCAATCAGTTTCAGATCATCAACTCTCTCATTTCATAATCTCCTGATTTATAATCTGGAACCCTTTAATGATAATCATGAACCAAAATGCTTCAATTTGTTAGTTCCCTGAGGGATGAAAAACATTAATTATTGAACCTCTTAGGAGTCCATTTAGACCAAAGCATGGCGTTTAAAATTAATTTTCTGCTGTGCTGTCATCTGTTCCTTCAGAGGTTGATGCTCTGAGTCTTAAGAGTACCCTTTCAATTCAAGTACTTATTGTTCAGTGACATTCAGGTTCTTCAATCAGTACTTCCAATCAGAGATGAAGATGTTGTTCTTGGACAGTATGAAGGCTACAGGGATGACCCAACAGTTCCTGATCAATCAAATACCCCAACATTTGCTACTGTTGTTCTGAGAATACATAATGAAAGATGGGAAGGTATATTTACTTTAGGATCCATTTACTCTGCTATTTATGGAACATTTTCACAGTTCAGAGGAAATGATTTCTGAATCTCCTATTTTGGAACCTTAGATATACTTCAGACATCAGATTGATCGAAGAAGCAAAATAGTTTGTTCTCATTGGTGCTTCCATACTTTGTTTCTCAGGGGTTCCTTTCATACTAAAGGCAGGAAAAGCATTAAATTCAAGCAAGGCAGAGATACGTGTTCAATTTAAGGACGTTCCTGGTGATATATTCCAATGTATGACTCTGGAACTTTAGAGTTTTGCATCATCACTTCCTCTGTGGTCCATGTTGATTCCTCTGTGGCTCATTTTTTAGAAGTTATAATGGTTCTTTTTGATAAAAAAAAATAAAAATGTTTACCTATGTATAAAATTGATTCCCTGCTCCCAAATACGTTAGTTTGGTCCCTGTAAGCATCTTATTGCTTGACCTGTGTCTAATTTTGTAGGTCAAAAGCAAGGAAGGAATGAGTTTGTAATACGCCTGCAACCCTCAGAAGCCATGTACATGAAACTTACGGTATGAGTCTAATTTGGTAATTGCATGCAAAGCCTTTTCCTTTGTCAAATTGAATGAATGTTTTGTCCAGTAAAATGGGACATTAGAGCTAAAGAGATTCTGCATTACTTCTCTGAAATATCATCCTATGCGTTCCCCGAATTTTAGTTGTGAGCTGAATGCTCGAGACATCATAAATCTTCAACCAGAGATTATACACTAGATCTCAGGTATCTATGTGCTTGCCTCTGAATTTCTCTCTGCCACTCATGCAGGTCAAGCAGCCTGGACTCGAGATGTCTACTGTTCAAAGTGAACTGGACCTGTCATATATGCAACGTTATCAAGGGGTTCCCATCCCGGAGGCATATGAACGTCTGATTCTTGACACGTATGACTCCTGCCCTTTGGCCATATTTTTTCAACAAAATATATTTTAGTGCTACTCTTGTCGTGAGAGTTCATAAAGATGCTCGAATTAAGTCCAATGAGCTTAGAAGCTTTAGCGTTATCTAAGAACCAAGGATATAAATAACAGAACTTGTAACGAGTATTGATTCTGGTTTTGCAGAATAAGGGGCGATCAGCAGCATTTTGTTCGCAGAGATGAATTGAAGGTAAATTTTGTTTCAGCTTCGTAAAATATCTGGACTGAAATGGGATATCAAAATCTGATGGTTGCTCCATTTCAATCATCAGGCAGCATGGGAGATCTTCACACCCCTTCTGCACAGGATTGACAATGGTGAATTGAAGCCAAAGGAATACCAACCAGGCAGCCGGGGTCCGGTCGAAGCAGATGAGCTGCTGGCAAAAGCTGGTTATGTTCAAACACATGGCTATATCTGGATTCCTCCTACATTGTAGAAATGTAGTCTGGATGGAATAAGCGGCTGTGTAGTTTCCCTAAGAATAGTATAATTTGTAGCTATGAAATACTACCTGAGGTGTTTTATGTACTGCGGCTTGTCGAGAGAAGTTGCTATGGCACGTGAGCAGTCTCCACTCGGAATATGTGTTTGTTGTGGTGTGTATAATAAGCACGTGTCTACGTGAGAAAATAAGGAAATAAAATTGCTTTAAGCCGTTGCCAGTGTGTAATGATACTGTAGATTCTCTCTTCGAGCTTTATTAATAATTTTAAATTCTCTCTTATGTTTTTCAACGTGGCAAGCTGTGATTAGCCAGCACTTAGGCCATAAGTCAATCAATAAATATTATCAATTAATCAAATATATAATGGATGCAAGTTTAAGCGTATTATTTATGCTTTTTTAACCACTATTCAACTGTCATGTATTATAAAATTAACATGTAAAAGAGAAAAACTAAAAGATTGATACGAAGCTTAAAAAATTACATGAGAAAAATCTTCAACTCAAGGCTTTGAATCATTATTGTAATAATCTCAAATTTTATTTTATTATATTTACAATAACATATAGTGTAGGTGTGTGTATATAGTTCTACTATGGCCATGTTTGTTTTCCAAAAAATAGTTTCCGGAAAATCATTTTCTAAACTTTTCTGTGTTTGTTTGCCATTATAAAAGTTGATTAACAGAAAACACTTTCCGGTCAACGGAAAATATTTCAGTCAGAAATTTTTGGCTTGATTTTCAGGAAAGTGTTTTCCTTTAGCTATGTTTGTTTTCCGGAAAGTGGTTTCCGGGAAATCACTTTCCAAACTTTTTTGTGTTTGTTTGCCATTAGAAAAGTTGGTCAACGGAAAACACTTTCTAGTAAAAGAAAAATTTGGCTTGATTTTCAGGAAAGTGTTTTCCTGGAAAATTTGGGCGGAAAACACTTTTCGGAAGTTGTAAAAAATTTAGAAATGTCATTATTTGCTGATTATATCAAATTTGATCCCAAACTTTTAATTGCTATATATATTTTGTTTTGAATATTTATTTTTCAATTTCATCTCTTAAAATTTTATTTTTATATTAACTTTGGTTCTTATTTTTATAATTGTTATTTGCTTTTTTCTTATCATTTTTTTATTGAAATTTTTTATCTATCAAATTTGATACTCATTCTTTTGATTGTTACTTATTTTATTTGAAATAATTTATGAAATGTTGATTGTTATTATTTTAATTTCTTCATCTTTCATTTTTTTTTTAATATTTTAGATTTGATCTCTATGATTTTGATTATTATTTATTTTATTTGAGATAATTTATGAAATTATATTTTTTTTTCAATTTCATTTTTATTTAACTTTTTAATTTGTAAGATTTGTTCCTCATTATTTTAATAAACTTGAGAAAAATAAAATATTAATAAGTTATTTTCCATGACATAACCAAACACTGGAAAATGTTTTCCAACTTTTTTTTCATTATACTACCAAACATCGAAAAATACTTTCTCAGAATTCACTTTTCTCGGAATTCATTTTCCAAAAGAAAACTACTTTCCAGCAAACAAACGGGGCCTATATCTTTTTCAAAGTTTTCTTTATATTTTTTTAATATCAAGTTATTATCAACTTAATTAATTTTCAAAACTTCTAAATAAAATTTCAACATATTCCTATCATCTACGACTTCAATATTTATATATTATAATCAACACAAAAACAATTTCTTCTTTTTCTTTCATATTTCCTCAAGCAAATTAATTATTTTATTATTCCAAAATATTTCAATTAATGGGACAATTAACTTAGTTATGACATAAAACCAACACACATTCATATTAATACAAATCGAACTTAAAATTTAGTTTACATAATCACAGACATACGGGTTCAAAAGAAACTAATTAAGATACATCAACCATATTTAATTTACATTTATATGCTATTTGGTTACAAAATTATATTACATAACAAAATATGCATTAATTTTATAAAATTACAAATGCAATATACACTATTTTTCATGATACTGTAAAGTACCTTAAATTTATATAATACTCAACATAATTAGTTTATATACATAATATTTACTATTATTATTTTTATATGTAATTATTCATAATTCATAAGTTGCATGATTTAATAACGCAATATCTTCTCTTGCCAAACTAACACTTGTTTCATTTCTACATTATGAATTTCTTTGATTGCCCATTAATCAAGATACTAGTTCTAATAACCAAGATATCAATATCTTTGTCATAACCCAATTTTTGAACAAATAATAAAAATTAAATATAGTTAATAATTGGGTTAAGACAACAAATCTTGATGTTTAGGGATAAAATTATCATATTTGAGAATAAATTGGTCAAAAATTGAAGAATTAATAAGTTTGGAAATTTACTTAAAATTTGGATTAGTTTAATTAATGAAATTAAAAAAATTAATAAGTTTGTGGACTTAATTAAACTTTAATTTAATTAATTAAATAAATTCAGGGACTTAATTGAAATTTATCCAAAAGGGGCAAAATTGAAAGAATTAATTAAGGACCAAATTGAATAATCCAGGAATTAAGGACTGTTTTGTAAACAGTGCACCAATTTAGGGATTTAAGTGAAATTTATCCAATAAAAGGGCAAAATTAAAAGAAATTTTTAATTTTGCTTAAGGGTCCAATTGCCAAATTTCTAAAGTTCAGGGATCAAAATGGAAGTGTCCATTGCTGTTTGAAACGTCGTCGTCGGTGGTAGAATCCCTTGCTGCCAAAACGCCGCCGTTGTTGGTGGAACAACCGTGTGATCTTCTTCATCCCGATTCAACCGGAGACCTGAAAATCTGCAACAAATTCAATCGTGGACCGAGTCCCTTGCACACGATCTCGTTCGTGGAGGATACAGTCCTGCAAAGGCAGGACTGATTAGAGGCAAGCTTGGGGATCTCTATAAATGAGAGACTAAAAACCATACGCAGAAAGAGGGGAGCGGGGCGATAAACCTAGAAAAACAGAGCAATCAAAACACAACCCAGAAAAATAGAGAAGAACAGAAACATCAACACAAAACAGAGAAAAGACAGAGGAAAAAACAGGGCATAAACCAAAAAAAAAACATACACAGAGAAGGAGAAAATAGGAGAGTAACAGATACAGAAGGGAGAATTATCCCTGCAATTTTCTGTGCTTCATCTCAAGAAACAGACATACCCACTCAGTTTCTTCATCGCAAGAGGAGGAAACCAGACGAAAAATTCAGGGGAAGACGGGGGCAGGTTGAAGCAGAGGAAAGGGAAGGCAAAATTCCTTCACAACTTCGGCAGCCACAAACAGTAAAGGAAAACCGGAGGGAGCACAAGAGATCGATCAAATACCAGGAGCACGGGAACGAACCGCTTGCAGAATCATAAGAACAAAGAAGAAAGGAAAAACGGGCAGCAGACCAGGTAAGTGATCTGTTCTTCTTGCGCTCTGTTGTTTAAATTGCATTTGCACTGTGCAAGTGAATTTTAATTCACTTGCACAGTGTAGCAACACGCGTGGATTAGCACGCGTGTTGCTAGCCCAGCCGGGCCGTGGCCAGGCTGCCTGGGCCCAGCCCAGCTACATGGGCTGAGCTGGGCCTAGCCCAAGGAAATTAGGATGGGCTGGGTCCAGCCCAGCCCAAATAAATAAAAAAACAGAAAAAATAAAAAAAATAAAATAAAATAAAAGGCAGAAAAATAAAAATAAGAAAAATATGTATGCATAAAAAAAATAATAATATAAATTTATTGGTTTATTCACTGACGCCAGAGTCAGGAATAAAAATACCGATTTAAATTTATATTATTCATTGTATTTTATTTTCATTTAACAAAACAAATGTGCATGCGTAAAAATAAATTTATTTTATTTGTTTATTCACTGACGCCAGAGTCAGTAATAAAAAAAATATTGATTTAAATTTGTTTTTGTTTTTTATAGCTGCGTAATATTTACCAACGCTAGAGTTGGAAATATTTGTAGTTAAATATTCACTGCCGCCAGAGTCAGGAATATTATAAGCAAATTTTCATAACGTAAACTAATAAACATTTAGCAATTTAAGACGAAACTAGCAATGCAGCCTGCCTCAGGCAGGACGTTTAAGGGGTGATAATATCTTCTCTTTTACGTAACCAGTCCCGAACCATAGAATCTCTGTTGACCAGTTAGGGTTCCTAGTGACCATAATACTAGGTGGCGACTCCTTAAACAAGATATTTTCCCCTAAAAGAACACGATGCCAGAAATCTGTTCTTTGTTTTCCAATATTCGAGAATTAAATGATTTTTAAGGCCGCCGCGATGTCGGGTGCGACAATCTTTATCTTTCTATTAACCAGGATATTAATTCCATTAACTAGGAAATTAATATTTTTGTTTGCCCATTAATCAAGGCACTAATCCCATTAATCGGGGTAACTAGTTTCTCAACCACTCATTAATCAGGGCAATAATCTCATTTAACAGGATAAGTAGTTTCTTCAACAATTTATTATTTATCATATAAGATTACTATACATTTAAAGAATAATTACAAATACAATTAAATAATGCTCTAGTTTTAAGATATCGAACACTTGTCTGATGTCTAAGTGTGTGAAATAATCCATTGTTGTTGAGTTAGTCCTGCGACCTCTCCTGTACCAACAAGAACAATAATCATTTGTTATTCATTCACAATAAAAGTCAATTTTATTTTCCATACATATTTGAAATTCTCAACGATATATACTCATTTTATCACAATACTAAAGTCTTGCATAACTATTTACTCTTTCAAATTATTAAAATATTTATGTTTCACATTTATACTTTCTAATTTACTTTACTTAATATGCATATTTCTAACTAAATTTCTATTTATCAAGTCATCCTTTTAATTCTCATATTCTTCACACTTACAATTCTATACCCATCACACATCAATCAAAACTTTTAAAACTATTATCCATAATAATACAAAAAATCCATAATATGGTTCGATGGTTCTAAAAACCTTATTCCTTTTTATTGATAAATCCAATTTTCATCTTAAAACTTCTCATCAACATCTATTTCACATTTCTATAATTCAACTCGTAATTTTTAGCATATCTCTCACCAAATTCTTCTCCTTTATAATTTTAAGTTCATTAAATATGTAATCACAACTAAATAATTTTATTAAATCCATTCCAATCCATCATATATATACATCAACAACTATTAATTAAACACAACTACACAAACATTTATTAAATTTCCATGTTCCTCATTTTTCTTCAAAATGGTCGATCCTGGGTCTCTCTAAAACACCAAATTATTTTCTTCAATCATTCATTATTTACATTATCTACAACATATTTCTTCACAATTTCATCAATTTTATGTTTTCCCTAAATTTTCTTCTAAGAACCCTTATTCAAAATCTAAAAGTTATGCCTTAAATCCATTTCTTTTCATTCAAAATTATTTAAATAAGCAAGACTCAGTACCCAATAATAAAATGGATTTCGAAAGCTAACCAGTCAAAGTTTTTTTACTCATTCAATTTTCATCCTTTTTGTCGTGAGTTACAACCCTAATTTTGTACTCTTCCTCACTTAGTTTCTTCTTAAATCTTTGCTTGATGGATTGGTTGGTATTTTACACTTTATAACTCATAAATCTTACCTAATTTCTACTTTTTTCTCAAGAATTTTTAGTGTTTAGCTCTCACAATTATTTTCTCTCTTTCTCTTCTCTATTTCTAGTTATGCTGAAAATGTAAGGAAGAAGAAGAGGCCGAGTTTTGCAACTTTTAAGTTTAAAAAATTATTTTACTTTTGATGAGCCCTTTTAAATTTCTGTTTGGCTATCAATATTTCACGCAACCTTTCCAAACCTGATTGCTTTATAATTTTACCCTGCTATATATCAATATGTTATAAGATTCCTTGTAATATGTTACACTAAAATCCAAATTTCTTGTAATATGTTACACTAAAATCAAATTGGAATTATGCTCAATAGCATAAAACTGGTTGAGAGATGATTTTACACTAAAATCCAAATTTCTTGTTTCATCGTTATATGTATTGTATTAATCATTCCATTAAATTCTTAAGACCATCATCTTATTCTAAAATATATTTACTTTACTTTTTCACCCTTAAGTTCATTTATGGCTTATTCTTGTTTCACATTACCATTATTGGTTTTTTAACCAAGATTCCCACCAACATTTTTTTATATATCCATTTATCGCTAATTAGAAATTTCAATATTCCTTGAACACTATAAAATTTTTAACCGGTGATCACAACAACTATTTTTTAACATTAGTTTATTATAAATTATTTTTATTTAATCAAATTGAAAGCTTACATCATAAGTGATGTAATAGAATTTTTAAGGGGAGATTATTTTCTTAGTTATTATTATTTAGTTTAAGGAATTGTTAATTTTATTTTATTATTAGTTTATTATGGACTTTTATTAATCTTCCTTTATTTTCAAGGTTTTTTTAGGTTGATTTTTTAGCTTATTTAAGGAGTTGTAAACTTTTCGGAGAGGCAAATTACATCTAAGCTATTTATCTAGAAATAAAAAATACAAATTAGGGTTTTATGTGATAACCTTATTCGGCTTTAATTTTGTCTTTTTAGCTTGTTTTTTTCTTGTGTTATTTTTATTTGCATTAGTTGATACCCGAACTCAATACTCTCGATGGTTATTTGCTTTGAAGTGTGCTAAAATAACCATGGCTGAAAAAATATAGTAGAATATATTGAGTTCATGTAGGAGGAGATGAGGAGGTTTCCTTTCAAGAAAGAGATGTCCAGAAACTAGTGATAGAAGACATGCAAAGACAAATTGCATAATTGAAGAACTGGTGATAGAAGATATGCAGAGATAAATTGAAAAATTAACCTATCAATTGACAGAGGTGAGGATCTTAGAAAGATTATAGGAAGTAACTTCTTGATCAGGATCAATATGGTGTTATAACTGAAAGTTTTGATGATTCTAACTCTTTTATGGATTTAAATTAACCACCAAAATCTGATGAGGATGATATTGAAGGAGAAGATTTAGATGTAAAATTCTTAGTTTGTGATGTTCATGAGAATGTAACAAAATTAGATGTTGTTCCAGAGATGATTTTTGATGAAATATATTGTGAAGGATGTGTCTCGTATATGCTTAGAATTTTGGAATTGATAAGAGTTGATGTTAATGTATTTAAAATAAGAGTTGTGAATTAGATTTTCAAATCTCCTCCTAACTCTAAGATTAATTTCATTGTTAAAGAGACTAAGCATATTGTTGACAAATATGATGTTTCAAATGGAAATGTTAAGTATATAAAGGGTTGGACGATCGAGACAAGAGCAGTTTAAACTCAAGGATGAGTTCTCTCTAACTTGAAGAGACTAATGTAGAGGGATTTTTTTAGGAGATATGACTTTTCTTAGTTATTATTTTTTAGTTTAAAAGATTAGTAATTTTAGTTTTTCATAATTTATTTGGAATTTTTATTGATTTTTCTTTATTTTCAGGTTTTCTAGTTATTTAAGTTAGTTTTTTAGCTTATTTAAGAAGTGATAAACCTTTTAGAGAGACAAACTATATTATAGTAATTTTTTTTGTTATAAAAATACGAATTAGAAATATATGTGACAACATTTTTTATTTTAATTTTATCTTTCTAGCTTTCAATCTTTATTGTATTATTTCAATTTTATCTTTGTAGCTTTCAATCTTTATTGTATTATTTTCAATTACCATCAGTTATTATTAGAGCTCTATTTCATTAATTTTTGATTCATAATGTATATTGAATATTTTTTTATAACAAGTGTGTGTTGTTTAAACTAGATCAACCCATATCAAGACCTTTCAAATTTTTCAAAATTTTATTTATGGTTAAATTATGTATAGCTATTGTTTTCTTAAATAGGAAGGATAGTATAATTGTTAAATTATGTATTATATTTCTTTCAGAAACCAACAGTAATTAATAAATTTTTAAAAGTCAACAATAGTTAGGAACTCAACTTTGATATGTATTGAGAAAATAAATATATTTGATATATATATTTTTTTAAAATTGTATTATTTGTGTTTTAGAATAGAATTTTTTTAAATTCAAATTTAATTTTAATCAATAAAAAAATCTAAACATTTATACCAAATTGAACAAAGTGCTATAAAAATTATACAAAATTTAGGTAAAGAATTTTTAATAAATATTTAGATCTGATATCTTTTGTTTTGTGATATTAGCTTGTTTCATTTTTCTATCGTCCTTTCTTTTTCCTTGACAACAAAAAAAAACTTTAAATTCTATTGCTAATAATAATAATAATAAGAGGACTGAGTGCAACAAGCAGGTTGAGTGAATGACATGATGGCATATCAATAGAGACCAAGTAAGGGCAAAATCGTTATTGTCTCACAGTCCGGAAAAGAACTTCCTTCCTTTCTCATTCTTTCTTTCTCTCTCCTTTTTATATATATATATTCTTACTAGGCTTCATAAATACGGATTAGGTCAAACCCTTTTTAGATTTCTCCTTGCGAAACAATCTAATGTGAGAATCTTTGCTCTGCCCTCTACCCCTCACTGTAAACAACCCTCCTTCCGCTGTTACCTATCTCCCATAGATACAGTTTTATTCTAACCCTTCTTATGTGCAAAGAAGATTGATTTTTTATCTGGGGTTTTCTCTTGATTTATTTTGTTTCGATCCTTTTGGATTTGATTTTTTCATTCATTCTCTAGTTTTTTATATTTAATGAATATGGAGAGAAACCATTATCACGGAATGAAAAAAAGTGAACCAGAGGGGAATGATGCTAGAGTGGGTTCTGATGATATTGTTGATAGCCCTTCTGGCATGGATATCAAGTTCTCAAGACTCACTGCTTTGTTTCAAGATTTTGATGGGGATTTTGGGTCTTCATTTGCTAAACTTGGGGTCAATGGAGACGAAAAAAGTATGGTTGATGATGGCTTTTTTGTGGATGTCGATTTGTTTTTTAATGGTGCTTGGAGGTTGCAGCCGCAAAAAGGCAACTTGAATATCAGTGATGAGGTGTCGACTCCAGATCATAGTTTTAGTGGATTTGGGGTTGACTGTGGGGTGAGTGCTGATGGTTTTTTTTCGGAAACCAAAGTCCACAATTGGGTTGATTGTAAGAAAGGGAAAGAATTGGGAGGTGAACCACATGATGCATTGATTTTTGCTCTTGGTTATTTAGGGGTGAAAGACCTCCTTATGGCTGAAAGGGTATGCAGATCTTTGCGTGATGCGGTTAGAGGCGATCCTCTGTTGTGGAGGAGAATTCATATAGATCAACCTTTAAGCGAGAAAATCACTGATGAAGCTCTTGTCAAGCTCACTAGTAGGGCTCAAGGTACTCTGCAATGCTTGAGTCTAGTGGGGTGCATAAGAATCACTGATACTGGGTTGATGCAGGTGCTTGAAAGCAATCCAAGTTTAACAAAGGTCAGCATCACTGTGTAATTCTGTTCCTGGATCAATATATATCGTCAGCTATTTTAACATGCACTTTTTGTACACTTCTATGGCTCTCGTTGATGAAAACTTGTCCTTTTGTGTTGCTTTCATGTCGTCCAGGGTTGTTAGATATAGCATGAGCATACCGTCTGTCAGTTTCTATTTTGTTCTTCATACATTGTACATTGAGGTTTTTTTTTTTGGCAAACAATAGCTCTCTAGTCTTCATGTGTGCCTCTTTTGTTCTCTGTGCCAAGGGAAATGAATTTTGTCTCACTGTGCGCTTGTATATGGTGTGCATATTGACCAACTCTAATATGTTCTGCATTTGTAATCATAGATGGTGTTTAATCTGAACAAGAAGTGATAATATTTTGACATTAATTATTATAATCATTCACGTGAATAAAAATAAAGACTTATAGGATTGGAATTTGCGGTGTCATTCTATTTGTTTTGGTAGCTGTAGTGTGCCATCTAAATTACAATGAAGCAACATTGTCCCTTTCTAAATAAACATTCTATTTATTTGATAGATGTTAAGTTGGATTATGCTAAGTTTTTTAAAACACCGATGAAGGAATTAGCATACACACCATCTATGGACAGTTTGGAAGAAAAGATTTATTGTGTTGTGCATTTGAAATTTGAAGTTTTAATCTTCTATTTGGGATTCATCCCTCTGCACAAAAGAGGTGAAGACGAGTTTAACCTGGGATGACTCCAGACTTCATAAGGTGCAAAGAAGGGGAGGGGGTGTACTGGGAACCTTAAAGTTTGGGGGTGCCATTCCATGAGACTACTTTAGAAACTTAATCAAAATTAGACAGTTTCATTAAAAAAAACTTGGGTATTATTAGAAGTTTTCAAAGCTTTTGTGGGGCCATCCAAACCACTACATGCATGTTTATTCTGTTAGAAGTGTAGAACTATTATGTGTTATGGAAGTATTAACAGAGAAGGGATTGGGACACTGTGCTGTCTCAGTAAATTATGAATTTGTGCTTATCTAGCATATATCGTGTCCAAAGTATCAAGGTTCTCTGTCAACTATTCAGTTGCTTTCTTGGTTGGTCATTTAATTATTTGTAACCGTTAGCTTCTAGAGAGAAGTTTCTTAAATTGTTCTGTAATAATTATGTGAAGCATTAACTTTGCTCCTAAAACAATTCTGTATAGATGAGATATAAAGCTTTTATGCCTTTACATCTCTTCGGAGAATTACCAACTTTACAACAATTATGTCTGTGATGCTTCCTAAGTTTACGTCCTATAACAAACCTGTCCTACCGTTACCTTTTTTGTGAACCTGCTACTATATTTGTAGACTTGCTCCAACACTAAACATATTGGCTTCAGAATTTGTGATGGTTTGCTTGTTGAAATTAGCAGTGGAATAAATAACATGTTCAGCTTGCTATTGTTACTGACTTCTATGCGGGCTGTGTTCATATTAACAGTACCCTAAGGTCTTGGAAGTTCATTGTAATTTACTATAGCTGGTATTTCTCTATGATTCTTTTTTCTTTCCATTGTAATATGATGCTAAATTTATACATTCATGCAGCTTTGTGTGCCAGGATGTGTGAGACTCACCATTGACGGCATCTTGTGTAATTTAAGGGTCCTCAAGTCAGCAGGCACCCTGAGAATAAAGCACATAAGAATTGGTGGGCTCTTTGGTGTAAAAGAAAATCATTTTGAAGAGTTGAAGTCCTTGCTTGGCATGGACCTTATGCATCCAAGAGCAAAAAACCCACAGTTCCATCGTGTTGGACAGTTGTATCCTTCTTGTGATGACGAACGCACAATTGATATTGAGATGTGCCCCAAATGCCAGCAACTGAAACTAGTTTATGATTGCCCATCAGAGAGCTGCCAAGGGAAAGATCAAGCTAATCAGCTATGCAGAGCTTGCACTGTGTGTATAGCTCGTTGTATACATTGTGGATGTTGCATTAAGGATTGTGATTATGAAGAGACCTTTTCTCTAGACTTTCTATGTTTGGATTGTTTGAAGCATCTGTTTAATTGTCAAGAGAAGCCAGAAGTGGTGCTTCCTCTTCTGGGCACACAATTTCTCACCAGGAGATGAGGTATCATTTTTGCCTTCACAGTGAATAGTGAAGATATCGCAGATGCACGTCTTTGAGCTCCTTGCATGCTTTGGGTGCATCAATTATATTACAAATAAGGTGTGTCAACCACGTGCTCTGTTGCCTGGCTGTAATATCAATGCATTTTGACAGACTCTAGTTGCTGCCTAATTTTGCAGTCTGTGCTTGGCTGTTGAATTTGACCAACTTTAGCTTGGATTCTTCAGCAAGCTCAGCTGTTTTAGGTAGGGTGGACAAAAATAGAAGTGAAAAAAAAAAACGATTGGAAAAGATGTGGAATAAGAAGGGGAAAAAAGGCAGGAGTATTAATGAAATTATCGTCCAACTTGAGTGCCTATTAATAAAATGTCATCAAGTGGTTCCTGTCTCAGCAGGAAGAGTGGAAGAGCATCTGTATGTAATGGACCATCTGGTCCATTTGAAGAAACATGGTCGATGGTACCATCGAAGTTGGGAGACGTTGCAAATTACAAGAAGTGCATACCTGTATTGTCAATCATGGTATGGAAGCATTATATATGCTTGTTGTGAATTGCATTCTCCTTCCACTTGCCATCAGTAGAGAAAATAATGGTGGTTGCTTTCTATAAACTTCTTATCATTATAATTGATTGAAGGATATGCTCGTCATAAAGCTTTGAACAATATTTCTAGATTATTGTGGTATGCTTTGCTTGCTATCAAATAATATGGTTTGGCTGGAAGTTTGTTTAGATTGCATCTGGCAATTTGAATTATGAGGTTTTAGTTTCTTCAATTCTAAATTTCGATGATTAGGGAATGTTGAGATATCTTTATCTCTACCATATTTGGAGGGTGTTAGCTTTTGTGAAGGCTATAATACTCCTTGTTTTGTTTATTATAAGCTAAACCTGATGTGGTTCAGTACTGATGGCAGCAACAAACACATCATCTGGCAGGACGAATGTGTTGTTTAGGAACACAGAGTTTGCTCTGCGTGTGTGTTCATATTATCGATGTTGATGCTATAAATGGCTATCTTGTACTCTCTATTGACCTGAGAAGCTCTTGTAGCATTCTTGTGATGATCTTTGAATTTCATGCATGTAAGAGACAAAACACTCTTCACTGTAACTTGTGGAAATCAAAACCTTCTGTCATATATCGTCTCGACATTTTTTAAATAAAACCTTCAACCATTGTTAATTTCCACTTTTAAATTGATGAAAAAGAATGCTGGAACATGTGCTAGATATAGGTTTTAGTAGAGATGTTGTTTGGCCATATCAGCTTGCCAATCTGTATCCTTTGAAATCTTTTTCTACAAATTTTAAAATTAATTAGAAACCTTCAGTTTTAATTAATTAGAAACTATAAGATTTAGAATCCTATAATCCTATAAACGGTCAATAAGTACATCTTATCAAGAGTGTTGATCTTATTAGTGATATTTTAGGATCATATATTTTATATAATGGGGAAGAGGATATGAAATATCTTTCCATGACAGATAATAAGGAATAATAATAATAATAATATGAGAAATTACATCACATGCATGCAAAATATTACTATATTATTAAGGTCATGTAGTATAATATTGAGCTAGGCTAATTGTTCTCCCTATTCAAATAAAATATTAATAATTCATTTTCATACATAAGTTTATTTATTATTATTTTTTAATCTTCTCATAATCTTCATCCGTAGAATATGAAAAATTAGAGGTTATCACAAGATATAAAAACCAAATTGTACCCCATTTAAAAGTGTGTGTATATATTGTCTTTCTTTCTAAAAACAATATATATATATATATATATATTTTTTTTCTAAAAATAATGGAGGTTCTAAGCTAGTGGTGTGATTCACTTTCGTTGTAGCTTAACCTTTACTAAGACTCCGTTTGTTTGCAGGAAAGTGGTTTCCTTTTGGAAAGTGAATTCCGGGGAAAGTGAATTCCGGAAAAGTATTTTTCGATGTTTGGTAGTGTTATGAAAAATGAACTGGAAAACACTTTCCAGTGTTTGGTTGTGTTATGGAAAATGAACTGGAAAATAATTTATTAATGAATTAATTTTTTTTTCAAGTTTATCTAATATATATAAAATATTTAATCACTTACAATTGTCATAACTTAATTTTTGACCTTTTTTATTTTTATTATTTAAAAAAAAAGATGATTAAAAATAAAAATAAAATAAATGAAGGATGAATTAAAATTTGGGTTAAGGACAACATGATTGGAAGTTTAAAGATTTAATTAAACTCTTGACTAGTTTAATTAATTAAATCAAGGGTTTAATTGGAGAATTGATTTAATTAAAATTTAGATTATTTTAATTAATGAAATCAAGAGTTTAATTGAAAAATTAATGAGTTTGAGGACTTAATTAAACTTTGATTTAATAAAAAATCTAGGACTGTTGTGTAAATGGCGCTATAACTCAAGGATTCAATTGAATTTAATCCAAGGGCACAATTAGAAATCAATTATTTTTTATTAGGGTCCCAATTGTTAAGTTTACACTGTCTAGGGACTAAATTGAAAAACAGCCATGCCCAAGGACACAACGGCGCCGTTTTGGGAGCATTGTTCATCGCCTCCTACGCTTGCGCGGATGAAGCCTGTTCAACAGGGAAATTTGCTACAACAAATCCGGTCATGGACCATATCTGAGAAAACGCAAGAGGAGGAAGAACAACAACTGACGAACAGAGAGGAGAGGAATTAAAGGGAGCCGAAAATCAAAGAAAAAACCCAGAATAACAGAGAAGCAAACGAAACAGAACCAGAAGAGTAGAGGAAAAACAAAAACATAAAGCCTGCCAATCATCGTCTTCGCCACAACACCTGAACCGGAAAAATAGAGGAAGAAGGGTAGGGGAAACAGGCCAAGAACCACAAAAAAATGGAGGACGAACAGTGACAATAAAAAGAAGAACCACCCGAGAGAACCGACTTCGTCTTCATCTTCAGGAGCAGCAGACCATAAGTAATCTCCCCTTTGCATTTTAATTCACTTGCTACTGTAGCAAGTGAATAATAATTCATCACCCAACTGTATTCTCGTTGAATAGCTGAGGGTGTGTAGAAAAAAGGAAAGTGTTTTCCTTTATTTAACAGAAGAAAAACACTTTCCTTTGGCAATGTTATTATTTTTAGGTTGATTGGAATTCATTTTTCTTTGACTATTTTTCCTTGTTGTAGCCAAACATAGAAAAAGCATGAAAGTGAATTCCAGGAATTCACTTTCGTGCAATCAAACACGGCCTAAGAAGGAAGGGTGGAATGCATAGATTTAGTAAAATAATGGTAATGGTTATTTTTTAAAAAAGTGTTTTTAGCTTAAAATATATTAAAATAATAAAATTTTAAAATTTAGTTTTGACATTAATATATCAAAACAATATAAAAATACAAAAAAAAAATCAAATTTTTTAAAGCATTTTTGCACCGCAAAACAAACAACTATTTTATCTTTTTCTAAAACAACCAAGTTGTCAATTGTTTTATTTTTGAGAATAATTTTGTATTTTCATATGGTTTTTTTTTATTGTTATTGTTAAGTTAGTTCAGGGGTAATTTTGTAATTTTAAAAATATAAATATTATTAAAAAATTGTTAACACATGGGTTGCACATCTTAGCTCATAGGCAATGCATGTAGAGTCGTCTAATGATTTTCACAGTAATATTGGAATTATCTTGGTGTCCATGTCATGAGGCAATGAAAATAGCTAAAGGTCATCTAGTTTGGCATTAGTGGCCTCTGCTTTTTGTTTTTTTTCTCCCTCTCCTACTTGATTTTTACGTTTTTCTCTTCAAAATCTCAATTTTTTATTATTTAAGATTTGATCCATATTCCTTTTATTACTATTTATTTTATTTGGAGTAATTTATAAATTTAAAATTATTTTTCAATTTCATCGCTCTTTATTTTTTTTCATCTTTCAAATTTAGTCATTATTTTTTTTATGAAATAATTTTTAAAATTGATTTTTTTTTTACAATTTCATCATCCTTAATATTTTTGTCTTATCAAATTTGGCCATTATTATTTAGATTGCTATTTGTTTTTGTTCACTTTGCCATCTTTTCAAATTGATTGTTTTTTATTTTATTATTCAACATTAAATTGGTTGAGTTTTTTAATTGAGCCCGGGTCTAGTATTTCAGGGGTTGTGAATTTTAGAGATTAACCAAGGTTTAAGAGGTTTGCTCGGGTTTGCTTGATATTTTTTTTCTTTCCTTTTTTTTAAGCTTATTTTTTTAGTTTCAGACTTCAGTGTTTATCCATTTGGATAATGGACTCCGTTATTTTTATTTATTTTATTTTTATAGTCACTAATTTAAAAAAAAAACTTGGGTTATCTCGATTATTTTTATATGTTATTTTTTTTTAAAAAAATTTTACTTTGGTAAATTTTTAAATTGATTTTTTTCCTGAATTTATCTTTCAATATTAGATTGACTGTAATTAATTTTCTTTTTTCAGTTTTTTGATATTGAGCTTTGTGATTTTTTTTAATGTTCTTTTTATTTCTTTATCCTGATCTCATCACTTGGGCCACATGTTTGGTGAGCTAGTCTTGGTTGCCTTTGATTTTTGTTTTTCAAGAATTGTTTTATTTTTATATTTAATATTTGTTATGTTTTATTCTTCAACATTAGGTTGTTCTGGAATTAAGCTTCGTAATCTTTTATGATTTGCTTTTTATTAAGTTATCTCATTTGTATGATCTAGATCGTAGAGTTTGGTTGGCTTGTTCGGTTCGTTGATTGTATTTTTAGTCTATTTTTAATTGATTTTTCTTTTCTTTTCAATTTCATCTCTTTATGATTGATTTGTTTAAAATTGGGTTTTTTTTTTGTTAGCTTTATCCCAGTCTCATGACTTAACTTGCATATGTGACATGCTCTGTTAGGTTATTTTATAAATCTTTGCTTCATCGTTTTTTTAATTTCGAAGACTTTTTTTTACAGGTTTCCATTATTATTTTTTTAAAAGTAGTCCATTAATTGTTGTTATCTTTTTTTTTTTTTATTATTATCTAATTAGATTATACCTTATTTTTTTTGGCTTAGCTTGGTCTATTTCTTGAATCATGTTTTTTTTTTAAAAAAGGCACTTGAATCACCTAAATATTTTTTTTAATCGATAAAAAAAATACTTCATCCTGTGATATTGTGCGAATCCACAAATCTAGTGCTATCTATTTTGTGTATGTGGATACTTTTGCTCTTCGGTCAGACGAGAGTTCCTGGGCCTTGTGTAGGCCGAATTGAATTTTAATTTTTTAGATTTTAGGTTTTTTTTTTTATCCTTATATCTGTTTAACTATTTAATTATTTGGGATATTATCTAAACTTGATTTTTATTTTTAAAATGCTTTCATGATTTTTCAGTGGTGCACATCTCATCTCATACATGTGCTAATTATTAGAAAATTAAAATATATTGTTAAATTAGAAAACGACCATTTGGCATATAAAGAGAAATACATAACCTTTTGCATTGGGATCAAATCCAATAAAATGAAATGTAAGAAAAAAACAAACTTCATAATTATGAATAAAATAGTCAAATGAGATTTTAAATAATCATAATAATGTTAATTAAAAATTTTACAGACCTAAGATGCATGATTCGCAAATTATTTTTTATAATAATAAAACAAATGAAACAAAACACCAAAAAATAATAATTTTTGAAATGTTTTTTCATAAGGATGGACTTGCATTTAGGAAGGAAGCCTCAATGATTAAGAAATTTAATGGTTAATAATTTCTCACTGCAGTTTATATAATCTGGAAAAAAAAATGCTATATTTATATTGATATTTGAAGATATTTTGTGATTTAAACGAAAATGTAATTGTTTTATGTGATATATATAACCTTAACGATAAATAACACAATGTACTTTTTAACATAAAGGCAGAGAGGTTCAAGTAGGGAAGAGGATCAGCTAAATACTACTTGTATGTTCATTTCGTGTAATTATCACATGGGTTTGGTCAACTCATCACATGGGTTTGGTCAACTCAACATAGATATGGGGTGACCCATTAAATCATCCAGGTTTAATGGATCAATATCTAAAATGATTAAAAAAAACAGAACTTAATCAAGTTGATATATAACCATATTCAAAGCAATTGCAGATTAAAAAAATCACGTTGAATTAATAACATGTCCGAGATTTACTTCCTGAGACTCCAGCTTTGCGCATATATATATATACATATAGTAGATTATTTTTTTGTAATTAGTCTTTTGAATGTTTTGGGCCAAGTAATTATTATTAACATACTTAATTATCCCATACAAATGGCATTTGTACCACAGTGAAACAAAAATAAAAAGTAGAGAAGATTTGTTTTCAGCACACAAGACGATAGACCTTTCAAATGCTCATGTGAAGCAATCCATAAATGTAAGATCACCAGTAATAGAAATGCATGCCGCGGATCAGAAAGTTCCCACAAACATAAAGAAGCAACGAAATCCTCCGTGACGGAGGTGGTACAATCATCTTGCCACATTGACAAGAAACTAACTTCTTGAAAGTCATGGAAAGACTATGCAGGTGAAGGCTATGTATGTTTGACATTGCGGTTTAGTTGTGTTCTTAAAATTTTTTGAATTTTTTTAGATTTAAATTAATTTGTTTCGTTTTTTTGAATCATTTTGATATGAAAATATTAAAAATATTTTTTTAAAAAAACATGATTTTAATACATTTCCAAGCGAAAAACAATATACTATACTTCTAATCAAACTCTAAGTATGAAAAGAATAGCCAAAGCTGGTCATATCTAATAAAAAAAACAAGCATGATCAAACAACACCTCAAAAGAAATGCCCCAAGGAACCTCAAAAGTCCTTGTAAGAGCAAACTACTTTCAACTCGCGAGTCATGATACATGGAATTATATTTTCCCAAAAAGTATAAAACCAAATTCTAAGGACTATAAATTCATATTTTCAACAATAGAATATAACTAAATCCCAAAAAGAAAGTACCTTTGGCTACTTGGCAAGAATAGTATCTGGAGCGGGGGAGCCATTACACAAGTACTTCGCCACTTTTACTGGTAGTGGAAACGGGCAGTCACTGGGATGTGTTAGTTTCAGAGACAATCTACTGAAAGGACTTTGTTGATGCTCTAGTCCAGGCACTCCATTTAAGGCCTAAATATATCAGACATCGAAATACAATGTTATATGGACAAATTACCATCTCATTACACAGCTACAGGGAGACATTTTCAATTATAAACCATTTGCCAAAGTGGGAGAGATGCAACACCTTTTTCTACAAGTACACATGTTTGTCATTTGACATCCCATTGAAATACGGATCAATTAAATATGTAAACAGATGGGGAGACAATAACATTGCATAGTCAAAGTAGCAAGAAAGTCTAAAAGTTTGCTCTTAGAATGTACTTTTAGCAAATTAAGAGCATACAATTAGTGATTTTACTAGATGCTACAAAAAAATTCCACTTCACATTCCATTTAACTTCTTTGAGCATGATGCCACCGAAGCAAGAATTTCTTACATTAGTTAGAAAAAAAAAAAAATTCCAGTGTGGATATATCAAATATAAAACAAGTCAAAATGAGGATTTGAAACCACAAATGAAAGAGGCGCTCACACAGCATATATGATAGTCATCCCGGCATACCTGAATAGTAGAATAAGATAGTGTGGCGGATTGCACATTATAGAGACCTTGGAAGAATTTAAGCAAATATTGAATGTCATCGTTTTCCTCTTCATATGAAAGGAAAACATCAACATCGGCATGTTGTAGAGAAGGGAGGTTAATTACTGAGAAATCGACCACGTGAGATTCTTTGTAGCTAAGAAATGTAAGTTTTGGCGCAGAGATTTCCACCTTACAACCCTTGGAGAGACCACCATAACAGTACCACATCGATCTTATTGTTACATTGAGCAATTGGGGTCCTGATATTTTAAGAACCTTGAATCTAGTAAAATCACAACCAAGCAGGGATAAGCTGCTCAAATTGGGAAGACAGTCTGAAAAATCAAAGCAATTGCTAACGAGAGAAAACAAACAATGTTTAAGATGCAAAGTGGTGAGTTTAGAGAAACCAAATGATGTAGTGAAAGTAGCATTCTTGAGTTTTATGGTTTTAAAGGTTTGGCAATTGAGAAGTGCTTGCGAGACAGGAGGTCGTTTGCAGCCCAAATCAAGAACAAGATGACCAACGCCATGGAAACTGGCAAAATAGATAACCCTTTCCTTGAGATAATCATCTATTCTCCCTCGGTAAGAGAAGAGAAATGTGCCAGCAGTAGAGTTATGATTGAGTTTATTCAAAACAGCAACCACAAATCTCTTAAAACGTCTCAATCTACGGAAGGAATTGCTGTTCAAGTGAAGCACATGAACACTAGTCCAAAGATTTCTCCATCCCTTAGCAAGCACAGAGGTTTGGACCGCATACTTGGCATCGAGGAAGGAGAGGATGTGGTGGATAATATGGTTCGGCAAATTACTGAGTCTATCCACGTGTTGAGAACTGCAAACTTTCGGGCTTCTCATTCTCACTCTATCAATTTAATGTGCCCTTTACCAATCATCTCTTAAGCATTTCATCGGACACCTTCACTGCAAATTCAATAACTCAAGTTGCAACCCTAGAGAAGAGTCGGTGAGTTTAGTAAAGACTTCACGGAATCAAGATTGTAAGGAAATCATCTCATACCATAATTACCTTCAAGGAGGAGCTCAAAGAAACTCACCTGCACGGCATATCCTGTAAGTGAGTGACGGGAATGTTCAAACATAAATGTGGCTGCTTACAAAGAAACCTCCAGGGGGAGGTAATCTTTGCGAGAGATTGTTGTGGTCAGCAGTCAAGGTAATGGACAAGAGCACCTTTCCATTTTGTCGTGGAGTATCAAAGAAAGAAAAGCGTGGTGGAGGAGAATGTGGTCCGCCACGTCACTGGGTTTGTCTTGTTCACATTTGCTAACGTTTCTCCCTTCCACCATTTTCTTTATTTAGACTTTATCCTCTTTGCTTTCTTCACTCAACAACCAAAGGTAGACTAGGTGCAGTGAAATAAGAGATAAAAAGGCAAAAAAAAGACCATAAATCACTTTCCTGGTAAAATGAATTGAGGAAGATCACTAAAGGAATTTAAAGGGAATCATGGGATTGAGTGCGATTGGAAATTGATGGGTGATTGCAAGGTTGCTGGCCATGTTTGTAAGGGATGCAGAGCTTTCGAAGGCAAAGTCGGAACCAAAAAAATATCAGACAAGAGTTACTAGTTTAGGGATTAGGCAAAAGCATAGCACAGGTTGTTCTTGTTAATGCCATTGTTCTATTTTCGCCAACTGCCATGCATGTCCGATGTTGGTGTTTCTTGCTTCTTCCATCTCAAAGTGTATGTGTTTGTACAGCCTGCCCATGCTGGAAAGTTCGGAATTTTTTTCAATGTAAAAAAATATTATAAGGGGAGACAATTGTTTCTAAAAAAACAATTCGAGTTATTAACTGAATTGAATTTAATAAATTTAATTAATTTAAATTATATATATATATATAATGATAATAAATAAACTAGAAAAAAATTGGTAACAAAAAATAGATGTCTACACAACACAAGAAAAAAAAATTAAGATCTAGATTATTAACTTGATTTGGTTAAATAAGGTTATTTAATTTAATAGTATGATAAAAAAGAAGAAGAAGCATTAATAGCGAATAAAAGAGAAAAATAATCTCAATAATTAGATATAAAAATAAGCTACAAATATAATACTCGAGAAGAAAAAAAAAATTTGTTGGCGATTTATCATCACTTCGCTATGGATACCAGTTGACCACGAAAAAGAGCCCACCAAGACAGTTTTCAACGCCATTGTGAAACGTAACAAGATGGCACCGAAAGATGTCACACGTAGTGTAAGAGTAACAACCCAGAAAACAAATCAAATAAAATATCATAAAGTGAGCATCTTATGCTTATATCTAATCAATTAATCTAATTTAAGTCGAAAAAAATAGTTTTTTTTAAACAAATATTAATTTAACAAAGAATAATAAATAAAAAGATCCGAGATACCAATGAAAATCCTATAAAAAACAAGCAAGCAAGCAAAAAACTTAATCTCTAATTAAATAAATGTCGAAGGGTGAAACTAAAAACCCATAAGTTTAAAAAAGAACAAAAAAACTAAATAAACTCAAACAAATCTTCTAAATCTGGATTTATCTTCCAAACTTGCAACTTTATAAATCCTAGACTCCGGCTCAATTATGAAATTCAATTCCCAACTAATTTAATGTTGAATGATGAAATTGAAAAAAATATATCAATTTAAAAAATTTTCCAAACTAAAAAAATAACAATAAAAAAAAATGATGATCAAATTTGATATGAAAAAAATTGAAGGATGATGAAATTGTAAAAAAACTGAATTTTAAAAATTATCTCAAATAAAAAAATATAATAAAAAAAATGGGGACTGAATGTGATAAATAAAAAAAATTAAAGGATGAAATTGAAAAAAAAATTCAATTCTATAAATTATTTCAAATAAAATAATTAGTAATCAAAAGAACATGGACCGAATCTTAAGAAAAAATAAATTGAAGGGTTACTTTGAAAATTAAAAAGGTCAAGTATGAGAATCGAGGAGGAGAGAGAGATAACAAAGAAAAACAAAAAGTTTATTGATGTTAAACCGGAAATTCTTTAGTCACACACGCTGCCCAAGAATGAAAGGGTTGTCGATATGATTTGAACACCACACTAGAAGCTCAAAGAGTACGGGAAGAACCCATGTATTGACAAGTGCAAAGCACGTGTCAACTACTTTTTTAATAATATTTATATTTATTAAATGAACAAATTTCTCTTAAGTTAATGCTGATGAAAATGTGTACAAACCCTTGACAACAGTTAAATATTTTTTGCTTTTAAAGATAATTTAGTAATTTTATTGTGATGAAAAATTAAAAAGATAAAAAGATCATATCACCTCTAATAGCCAGTTCGATATATATTGTTGAGAAGATAAAAATGATAATTATATTGTTCCAATTTATATTGTTTTTTCTCTTCGAGTACTCACTTTGCTAAGAGATTAGGGTTTTTTTTTTTTTTTTTGTAACTAGTTGGTGCATTTATGTTATGTCACGGCGGCTAGTATTTCAAGTTAATTTCTAAAATAAAAAAAAATCATTCGCATCATATTTGGTTTTTGTCATCATAATTGTTTTAATGAGGAAAATAAAAATGACATGTATGCTTAATTAAAATGAAATGAAAAATATATGAATTAATAAATTGAAAAAAAGTTGTTAACATTAATTAAATATTAAAGCAAGAAGTTGATTTTTCTTGGAAGAAGAAAATGATAGATACATGCAAACATTTTACTTTGACTATCTTTTTCATTTTATACATTTTTTTTTTATCTTAGAGATTAGTTTTGATCACTATGTAGAAATGATTTTAATTTAAAATATATGTCATACAAATACAACTTATTTATCTAAAATTTAAGAGAAAAAAGTTTAATAATACATTGCAATAATACATTTAAAGTATTATTAAATTATAGAAAGAATTCAAAAGATTAATAACTATTTTAAAAATAAACTAAATAATTTTAAAAAATAAGATAAATGATATTAATTAAAATTAAAAATTTTAAAAATAATTAATGAAATTTAATGAGAGAGGTTATCTCTTGCGCTTGGTCAAAAATGAAAACACTTATGTCCTAGCACATGTTGTAGGTTTTTTGTTTTTTAAGAGTAGACAAAGTGTAGTTTGCTATAGTTATTTTATATTATTTAATAGAGGACATGGCATTTACTTAAAAAGAATTTTTATCACCTTTAGTGATCGAAAGTTTCGAAGTATTTAGAGACAAAAAACAAAATTTTAATTTATTTTCATATAAAAATACATAAAACAATATTCTAAAAATCTCAAGAAAGACATTTTAAACCTTTAAATTTTTTTTAATCAATTTAAAAATAAAAAATCAAACTGAACTCGTTTTTAGATTTTTGGCTTGTTTCTTCATTGAATTTTTCTCTTTCAAAAAAAGTTATTGATACCAAGTTTGGCTTTTTTATGGTCAAAATATAATAGGTAAAATACTTTATTTCTCCACTCATTTTTTATATTATTCTCTTTTTTCTTGATATTCAAGAATATAAACACAATAAAAATAAATTTTCAAACCAAGATGTAAAAATAAAAAATAACAGGGCCAAATATGTATATTTTAAAACTTGCAGGATGAAATTGAAGTTTTCTATCCCTTTTGAAATATAAATATGTTTTTGCTGCTGTTGTTGTTGTTTTTATTAACTTTGATCTTTTTTTATTTTTTATTTAACAATAACTTAAAATCCTATTTCATAAAATCAAACTTCAATTTAACATTTGAATATTTTATGACATAGTAAATATGCAAAAAAAAATACAAAAAGAAACAAATTTTAACACATAAAACCATGTAACATAACTTTCAAGGATGAAATTGAAAATAAATAAAGTTCAGTGATCAAAATGCAAAAAGAAAAAAATCAAGGACCTAGAAGGAAAAAAATAGTAATGAACAGTGATGGAAGGTGTTATACATGTGTTGTGTCCCAACGATCGTTCTCTCGGACAGGGATATTTGAGATGTGCGAAAAAAATAAAGAATTCTTATTTCTTATCAGTAAAGAAAAGAATGTAGTCATCACCTAATATTTTAGTCATTAGAAACCTTAACTAGTCTTAGAGTCTGGATAAGAGAACTGATTGTATAAAAAATTAATTTTTAAAATATAAATTTATCATGATAAGAAAAAAAAAAGTTTCAATCCATGAACAAGCAAAATCATGTCTTGATAGTATTCACATGTTTGAATAAAATAGAACAAGTGATATCATGAGCTATTTAAAAAAAACTTTCATATATTAGATTCATATATTTATATTTATAAAGTAATATTATTAATATTACCATAAAACTCTTTTTTTTTTTAGAATTATGACATAATTCATTAACTTTTCAAACATCATTAAAATAATTTATTATAAAATATAAAATATAAAATAATAAATAATAAATTTAAAAAAGATGAAAGACCATATACATCAAGGTTTGGGCACACCTTGGCTTGTAAGCCAGGGTCTCATGCCTAGCTTTTGAAAAGATATGAGGTGCTCGTGGCCTATAATATAAAAGCCCAAGCTTTCGTAGTGTCTTTTGTTATATATATATATATATAAAATAAAACACACAGTATATCATCAACTTGGGAAAATAACAAGTCATCAACTAGACCAAATTCTTGTCACTAAAAATTAGGGTCTAGATTTTAGAATCATCAAAACTCAAATTTCAATCTATTTTAACATTTAAACAATATCATATAAACCTAAATAATCCCATTTCAAACCCCATAACATGTTTTAATTAGTATAAAAACTCAAAATCAGATAAGAAAAACCTTTTGGATTTTAATCTACTTAATTTGACATGACAAAAGACTCAAACTACCTTCATCCTACTTCTTTCTTTAAGACAAACCTATTGATATCAAAGTCGACTTTTATTATGGCCGATGGAAAATCTTTGCAATAACTTCTCACTACTTTCTCTGAGACTTAAACATGAGAAAATTAAAGTCTTAGGACCAAAATATAAACAGAAAAAACAAAATGGATCAAATATATAAAAACCTGAACTTTAAAGACCAAAGTATTCATTGATATCAATAGTGCTTCTCTCTCTAGATGAGCAAAGGTTTATGAACAAAACATACATTTTCAATGATTAAAAAAGAATTAAATTTTTTTTTTGAAGAGAACTCAACCTTAAAAGAGTTTTTGAAAAGATGAAGGGATGAAATTAAAAAAAATTAAAAAAAGAATAATAAAAAGAATAAGGACCAAACTTGATATAAATACCAAATAGGATGAAATGTCAAGGAATGAAATAAAAAAAATTAATAAAAAATAAAATTTAAAACAAATAAAGAGAAATTAAAAAAATGAAGGCCACAATTGAATTAAAAAGAAAATAGAGGACCCATTTTATTTTTGGTTAGGATTGCACATTTTTCGAGAGGAAGAGGGAAAAAAGAAGGGGGGGTTCAACTGCTACCTAATTACCATGAGAAGCCTTACATGTGTTGCCCTTATTGACCCACCTCCACGTGTACCGTCAACTAAGACAACAATTACCAGCTTTTGGCCTTATGAGGCATCACCTTGTTACCTAAAGGGCATGAATGCCTCCCACACACACCAATAACTTTTCTCTTTCCTTTCCTTTTAATTTAATTTATTAAAAGATCCAAGTGTCATTAACCTTATATGATATTAACGAAAAAAATCATAATAAAAGGACCAAAAAACCCCTTAATCAGAGCTATATATATATATAAGGGTACCTTGGTATTACACCGTGCTAAGAAAGATAAAAAGCTAAAAATGCTCTTACTCAAATAGTTAAAGAAATTTAACTTTTAATGATACTTTAAACATTACACTATGCAAATAAAATGTCAAAAGATCGTTATATGCCCATTCAATCTTGTAATAACAAATGGATCTCATGGATAGGACAATTTTTCCCTTGGAAACAAGTTATATGGTTTCAATCATGGAGGGCAAAAGGGTGATTTTACTAGGCAAATCCATAGTAAATTGTGAATGCATGAACAATGAATTCGTAATCTCTTTTAGCTTTTGTTTTAATGAGTTAATATCTTTCTTCTCTTATTTTCATTTAAAATTTCATAGTATTGAACTGTAAGGCAACATTTGGTTACTGTCTTAGAATAAAAGAGATAAAGACAATGAAGATAAAAATGAAGGAGATAAGACAAAAAAAAAAAAAAAACAAAGACAGAATTGTGTGTAATGATATACAAGATAAAATAAATGTTCATAACATCCTCAATTTTTCATTTTTGAAGTTCAACATGCACATAAATAATAAAGTTGCCATAAATTTTATTTTTTAAAAATTTTGGCAGCATTTCTCCTATTCAGTAACACTACCAAGTTATTGACATCATTAATATCTGCATCAAACATCTTTGTATCACACAATCCAATCATCATAGACATTTTTTCACTGCTCATCACAGACTCATTTAAACTATTTTGATTTACATATACTCTTTATACTTATTAAATAACACACAAATATTTACAATGTATTTCTAATTATATTATGAAATTAAAGAAATTATAACTATATAATTAAGGGGAATATAAAAACATCACTTTCCAACTAATTAAAAAGTGTTAACTAATAAAATTACATGTCATCACACATAAACTAGAAAGTTATTTATAAGTTCAATTACTAAGTTTTCACTCCTAATACATTAATTCAAAATGGAGTATATTACTTCCTAAACTATAAAAAAAAGTGAATTACAAGCGCAATCCACTTTATTCTGGACGAGTTTGGAAAAAACCTATAACATAGAACATATATAATTAATAAAATACAATATATGCATTAGAAAATATTTACTATCATAATTTTATTTCCTTTTAATTTTCAGTCTTAGAATTTATCAATATCTCCTTTATCATTGCAACACAACAAAAAAAATCCTTTTTTATTATCCTTTGATTATCAATACCAAATATTTATAATAATATTGATAATTTGAATTAGTGATTTACCCATACCAACATGTATATTTATCATTAACAACTTCTCTATTCCTCTAATGACTACTCAATTTAATCCAATATCAATACTTTTGATATTATTAATTACCCTGCTTGGTAATTAATTTATGTCGATAACGATATTCATCATTATCATTAGTCATTTTGTTTTCTGAAGTGACTAATCAATTTATACCAATATCAATACATTTGATATCATTAATTACCTAATATTTAATCCATGCCAATAATGATATTCATTGTTGTCATTAGTCATTTTTTTTTCAAGTGACTAATCAATTTATATCGATATCAATCCCTTTGATATCATTAATTACCTTTGCTTGATAATTAATACATCCCGACAATGACATTCATCGTTATCATTAGTCTTTTTTTTTTTAAGTGACTAATCAATTTATTCCACTTATCATAATACTACTATAATTTATCATTCTTAGTTTAAATGACCAATTTATTCTCCACTTTCCTTCATATAAATCATTTTTTTTTATCATGATAAATTCATTATGACTGATA